>OX402589.1:18415939-19015939 GCA_948098905.1 Tiliacea aurago
ACATAAACCAGGTTACTGGTTACACCCAGTTCTATAGCAAGTTTTCGCAGAATGATTTTATCAGTGTTAACGTACACAAAGCCGATGTAATGACTAGCTAAACATGACTAGCTGGAAACATGCGAACGGTGTGATTCGAAGAAAAACCGTTAAGTCCGGTGCGACTGAAGAATCCTGCTTGAAATAATAGAGTTCAACTAGAGTGAATGTGGTGCAATTATGAAATTTTATAGTGTGTTTATAAGTAATTAGGTGCAATAAATTACGTTATAATATCTTAGCAACACTTAAATGACACTTAATAGCAGGACATAGAAAGAAGCGTGCGTGGAAAGCTTTCAAAGTTCTTAATTGCGAAAAAGCTCATTAAAACAATTAAGTAAGTAAGCCAAATTATGATTTCCTTTAGCTTAGTTAAGATTGATCACTTTGAAATTTAAAAGCCAGTTTTTAAATTGGGGTATTTAAAAACTGGCTTTTTATTAATTACTCGTCTGTTTAATTTATGCTTACATGAGCATGTTTAAGAGGTGTCAGTAAAGCTGCTTAGAAAAAAAACAATAAACAACATTTTTGGGACTTCCCCAATTAGGTCGTGCTCCACAATCCTAATGTGTAGGTAATTCCAAACTAGTTTCAACATTTTAGCACAAAGAATCGCTTGTTCCAGCATCCTTCAAATTCAATTTGGACTGATCTGTTTTTTGATCAAAATAGATCAAAATGAAACAAAGTAGGTATGTGCATTAGTTTAAGACCGTAAAGTCTGCAGTCTAAACGGATCCATTACATAATTGAAGAATGGTAGACAAACAAAAGGCATTGTTTCAGCTTCAGCTGATGCCATAGCTATACAAGTAGGATCAGAAAAAGGGGTGAAAACATAAGCCTCCCCTAAAACAAAACCAGGCGACTGGTCTGCCGTTGTCCGTTGTTTTGACATTGTACTGAATTGTGGGGTTCAGAGAAAATACTGTATACAAATACTGTTCCGTTCGGTGCCGGACGTAAAGATTAGCACCATCCCATTTCTTCCCGTGGGTGTCGTAAAAGGCGACTAAGGGACTTACTAGTGAATGGGCAGCAGCGTTCTCTATGCATTTTAACACCATACTGCGATCGCCAACCCGCCTGCCAAGCGTGGCGATTATGGCAAACCCCATCTTTACGGGAGGCCTATGTCCAGCAGTGGATGTCTTTCGGCTGAAATGATGATGATGATGACTGTATACAATCTGTATTTGCGCATTTCATACAAACTTTCAAGCCCTTGTTTTTCGAAATGACTTAACCGATTTTAATGAAACTTCATACGCATATGCAGGATACAAAGGTCTAAAAAAGTTAGTTAAGAACATTTTCGAAAAATAGTGTTACAGACAAATTAGACCGATTTTAAATTTTCCATAGAAACAGAGATGTGTCTATTTATCTGTTTTGAAATAACATATTTCGAAAATGTTCTTAACTTTTTAGACCTTTGTATCCTGCTTATAAGCGTATGAAGTTACATTAAAATCGGTTCAGTCATTTCGAAAAACAAGGGCTTGAAAGTTTGTATGAAATGCCGTTCGCCGTAATCGCTCTTAAATATGTATGGGAGTATTTAATGTAGTCTTTTGTTTTTTAGGAAGTTAATCATCGGGAAAAGCCTTTCGGTATATCTAGCTGACTTGGTTTTGTCAAGAATTTTACAGTTCGATAACTTCGTTTGACTGTCAATTTGGCTCTGAGTTGGTGACTAAGAAAGGTTTTTTTTTTTTTATGTATTCTCTATCAGAATTAAAATGCTTTCAGAACTGCATACCACTTAACAAAGCAACAATTTTATTCCAGCATTTTTAGATGCCCTCGTCCTGTTTAGTACTATTTCGTTAGAATTCGGAATTTTCTGTGTAATAAAAGTAGCGCAAAAACGTAAATTATTCGCCGGACAATATGCTGCGTTGGCTGTTGGCTCACGCAAACCCCATTGTATCTCTCATTTTCTTCTTTTTCCGTACTCTTTTGTTTCGGTAATGAAAAGTATTCCCATTCAGATTAATGAACGTTTTGAAATCGAGACTATTCTGCTATAGTAACACAAATTAAGCTAAAGTCAACGCCATGAGACGAGATAAATTTCATACTTTGGGATTTAAAACTTTAACAGAAATTGCGTATGGTTCAGTTTCCATTGCAACTAAAATTATTTTATGACGTTTAGCGATAATTTCTTCATTCATAAATCAACTTAGATATCTTGAGTTTAAAGTTGATAGTTGTATAATTTGCAATTTTATGTATTTATAGCTATAGTATTTATAGTTATGACGGTTACTTTAGTTAAAGATCTAAAACAATAACGTAAATGAAAAAACTTTTTTGTTGCGTAACAATAGGTTACTTCATATTACCATTCCATACTCCATTTGAAATAAGATTAGACATTTAAATAAACCTTATTTACAGTCAGTTCAACCGATTTTGACTTCTATTGCGTTGATGGCATGACAAAAGACAGCTGTAATAAACAGTTGGTATTGTAACCACGTTTTTGCTTTGAATGCCATCCTTATGCCTACGGAATAAAGTCAAAATCGGTTGAAGGGACTGTAAAAAAGTTTATTTTTTCTAATCTTATTTCAAATGGAGTATAGGTAGCCTTACAAAGTTTCGCTATTCAGTTTCAATGTGAAATTCTGAATTTCTGATACTTAATCATTTTGATTCAGCTCCTTTTAGTGGCTGGCATTATAAATAAATTGAAATGACTTCGAGCCCCTACGTAAAGATAAATTAGCTAAGCAGTGTAAAAGCCATACAACGAAACGTTAATGCGCCAAAATCGTTCGGAAATTCCAAGATGGCGGTTACGAGTGTGATGTGAAATCTACACGGATCAGAGCAAAGTCGCGGTAAATTAGACTACTATTACTTTACAATATGTGTAATTCGCACTATAAATACATACTCGAATGCACAACGACAGTGAATTTCATATCATCGATTCATTAAAAACACACGCTTGCATAATTCATAGGAGGGAAAGTAGTTCCGTTAGCACCGCGTGTTTTGTTAATGACCGCATGTTTTCTAATAAACATTTGCATACGTGTTTATTCAATCACAATACTCGTATTAACATTACGAGTGACGGTTGATTGGCTGGCAAAACCACAGGAATCAGATGTTCAGCCAATTATATCATTAATGATGAAGTCAAATATGATTTGAATACAATTAAATAAAGATACCATAGATGTTTTTAGTCTAAAAATGTAAATGGCGTAATAGAGTTCTTTAAATACTAATCGGTACCTACTCAAAACTTGTTAGAAATACGTCGGCAACCAACTAAGTTCACAATATTATCATAAGCAAACAACAAAGGGGTTCTCATTGCTCATCACATTAAATCAAGAAATATCTTCGTCCAAATAAAAGATTACGAAAATAAGAACCGACGCGATCCCTCGAACAAAGGCTTGATTAAAGATATCAAAACCGTGACGCTTTGTTGCATCCTATTTAGATGCTACTCATAGACATAAAGTATTTCTGTATTTAATTATTATTTTATACACAATGACATGAATATTTACTTGTAAAGTATTATATTATTTTAATTATTGTGAATGTGAAGACTATGTGGGTTATTTTTTATATTTTTTCCTTTTCTTTTATTATCAGTTAGTGTTAATCATGGTCTGGCAGTTTGAGTGTTATAAGCGGCCTACCCAAATGTCCTTTCTTTGGTATAGTTCGTCGCATCGTTGAGCTCCTTAAGTTCTGAGTAGAGCTGCACGATTACTGACAAATGCGTGTACTGACTGGTCAGGTCCACTCAATCTGTGTGGTTCGTTCCTCAAAAGACCATTTCAGACACCAATCTGCATGGCCTTCACATGATCTGACCAAGCTTATGTCTGGACTTTAAAAGAGACTGTGTCCTCTGAGTTTGTTTCGGCCTTTCTTCTCAGAGTAGTCAGATAGGAAACGCCGACCTCATCTAGTTTTAAAAATATGATTGACGTGTAAAAGTGTTTGTACAAACCTACTTACAGAAATAAAAATCATTTATCATTTGTAACTTCAATAACGTGATCTCTTGTATTGACAAAACAAAGGTTAATTGTTAATACAAAGTGCGGGAAAACTGGAGGTTTCAGAGGAGTGGGCCCGCCGCAGATCTCAATCCCATTTCCAAAAGGCTTGTACGCACGAACAAGAACATGGTGAACACAAACATCGAACACTATGTTCGGCAAAAATGTTCGTAGCGATCCAATTTAGTTTTTCTGTGTGGACGGTGTTTGGAGAAATTTGATGCAACATTGTTCGTACCGAACTGAGGACTGAGCGCGCGGCGGCAAGGGTGCATCAGTCCTCAGCCACCTATCCAACAGTGTACCATGTCCAACGGCGGCTCTACTAAAGAGAGCGGGGCAGTTGAGCGCGAACGCAAGTCGAACTATGTTCGCTTTGCTAATTTACGTTCACACGTACCACGAACCAAAAGTTCCGTGTTCGATGTTCGTGTTCACCATGTTTTGTTCGTTTGTGCGTACACGCCTAAAGGATCCATCTATCCATCGACATAAAAAAGCGCTTCGTTTTTTAATTCAGGATGCGCCACAAATATTCCCCGACTGATGCTATTTATTCGTGTGGAAACGCGTAGACTAGACATCTATAGACATCTGCGAAAAAGCTTGTTTGCTTGGAAATCGGTTGAAACACGCGCCGTTTTTCGAGTATATCGGTGAAATTGGGATCTACAAATAATTTAACAAAAATGTCATCCTAGCGATTTTCTACTGTTACTCTACTGTTAATAGATTATGAACAATTTTGTCTCAGTCAGTTTCATACTGGTAGACAAAGTTTACCCTGTTTAGCTCATATCAGAGCAGATTACTCGAATCTAATCGACCAGCAAATACACAATCGACCCCAACAATGTATGTTGTGCTAGTAAGGCCAATTCAACGGTACACTAACTTCGTTTTGTAGCTAGTTTAATAGCAAATATTTGAACAAGAATGTGGAGTAGACGAGTGGTATCATGTTCCGCGATAATTGGGATTGCGAAGTTAAATAGCTATTTTCATAGTTTGTGATTATTTATGGAACAGGGCTTTGTTCTGAGCGCTAAATTCAGATGCTGATGACTGTTTGATATAAGCCTGTCTTACTGTTGAAAGCTTAAAAAGAGATGGTGTGGATGATAATTATGAAGCAGTAAAGTTACGTAATATTCATAAGGACAGAGAAGCGATAGTTATTACCTAAACAAAATGAAGCAAAACTGCCGCGCGCAGAGACCGTATACAAAATTGCGCGCAGATTGTCGGGGTCCCAAATTGCATAATGTTCGGATGGCCAGCAGTAAAGCCAGTCACCGACTAGATAGAGTTCTGCTGACACAAAAGAAAAAAAAAAACAACTCTCGCCAAATGTTGGTGGATTTAGAAATTTATGTTCGTATAATCTGTAGTTACATTTCACTTCGCTTTCATACCCGCAAATGTGGGCCCGTTGGCTTATTGTATGAAAGGACCTCCGCATTTTGGGTCCTATAAGGACTGATTTACTGGGATACCGACTTTTGTCGCGTTGACCTACTTTTTGAACAGATATCGCAAAGGCTTTGATCGTCTGTGTTCAACGCTTGAAGTGACCAATCGGGGATTCGATCGACTAGATGTTTGTAAACTATGGTTGCAGTAAAATGTTGGCAGGTACATAATTCTACAGATCAATAAAACGTCAATAAATTGCGATCTTTATTTTGTTATCTATAAGATTTAAAATGTAATGTTTGTTGTTAGAATGTTATATTTTAAGCTCGATACTTGGTCTTGTTTTGTGAAGGTGGTTCCGTGTCGTAGGCGGGATGTTTAGCAGTGCGTTCAAACGGAAGACTTGTCGGTGTCACTTTAGTTTATTATTGTTAGTACTGCCTCTTCAGGTTCTATACACATATATCTATTGTTTCTATCAGCTTTCTAAGCTTCAGTGAGAATAACAACTTAATATCATATGCGTGGGCGGAGGCTGGGCTTTTGTCGAAATGGAAAAGCTGTCTGATGAAAGAAAATAAAAGGAATGGGTTGTAACTATATTATCTTACAAAGAGCTTTTGAGACAAAAGAACTAGGATAGCTTTGAAATAATATTCAATTTGTTGTCATTGATATGATATGGAATCACAGAATGAATCAGTAAGAAAGAACAATAATAGAAAGTTGAGAAGCTTTATTGCTACTATTTTTAGGGTTCCGTACCTCAAAAAGAAAAAAACGGAACCCTTATAGGATCACTTCGTTGTCCGTCTGTGTCTCTGTCAAGACCCTGTTGAAATTAATATCAAATAAGTAGATCTTTGGTCCCTTGGAGCTTTAAAAAAATCAAGCTACTAAGTCAACGCAATAAAAAAATACGGCGATTTATGCGACATATTTTGATACTCGCAAATAAATCAAAACCTACAGGGTACCTAAGTACTTCCCGTTCACCTAGAATCATGAAATTTGGTAAGAAGCAAGATATCACAGCACATGTAAAGGAAAAAGTCCAAAAATCGATAATTTGTAGTTTTATCACTTGAAAAAATATTTGTTTGCAATGACAAACTTAAATTTCCAGTTGGAAAATTGACCATGGCATAAATCGATGTATCGGAGAACGTTTTTTTCAACTACAATGTTAAGTTTGTTTTTGGGATTAATTCATCCCAACTACGAAACCCTTCATTGTGCGTGGTCCGACACGCACTTGGACGGTTTTTTTTTTCAAATTCAACAAACACAACTAACATTTATTCTATCTTAACAAAGCTGACTTAAACTTAATCCGTCTTATTACAAAACAAGATTTCTATTTTGAGATGGCTTAAATCATGGAGCCAGCTTTTGTAATAAGAACGTAACAGTGATTGAAGTAGCGTTTTTTATATAAAACTGAAAACTTAGTTCGGTACTAAGTTGTCAGTTTTGTGTTTAGGAACTTTACTACAGTCGGAATAAAGTTCGAAATTCAATAATGGCTCCATGCTTTAAACCTGGGTCTGAAGATAAACCTTGTTTTGTAATAAGGGGGAATGTGTACAAAAAAAAATCTCAGTTGTATTCCACCTTTGTGAGAGACTGATGCCTGTTATAGCATAATCAGCCTATAATGTTCGCACTGCTGGGACACAGGCCTCCTCTCTTCGAGAGGGACTGGGCTGTAATCTACCACGCGGGCCCAGTGCGGGTTGGTAGATGTCACATGTCTTTAAATTGTTGGTTCTAGGACATGCCGGTTTCCTCACGTTTTCCTTCACCGTTTTGAAAGCAGTGGTGATGAAATTATTTACACAAAGTAAAGCACCTGGCTGGGTTCGAACCCACGACCTATGACTCGTAAGTCGGGGCCGTTACCACTGGGCCACCACTGCGCCTGTTATAGGTTTTTGGGAAAAACCTGGGTTACTTGATTCCAGTGATAATGAATAAAGGCTCGTGCAAAACTGCAGACTCGTGCGATATCGCGGGCGCGACAAGGTTCGCGCTGCGTGTCGCGCCTGCGATATCGCGCCGGTCTGTACAAGCCTTAAAACAAAAAAACAAAATCGAACCCATCCGTCTCGAAGAGAGGAGGCCTGTCCCAGAAGTGGGAACATTATAGGCTGATTATGCTTAAGTAAAACATAGCAAATATATATGTATATAGTACACTATAATCTCAAATTTATTACATTTAAAATAGAGCAACTTTAGAACATAAACAAGAATGTTTACTTCAGCAACAACCCCATGCCTGCGCTTCCTTGAAATCAATTTTAGTTTTCCACGGGAAGTTGCAGAGTTGTTTTGCAAGTTGTTTGTACCACAATTTTGTTAGAAAATGTGTTATTATGCTTAGATGTAAAGGAAATATTTGTTTTGGAATTTTAATATTGTTTGAGAGTAGACTGTATAATGTTGGTTGAAGGGAATAATGAACGCAAACCATTTTTTTTGTAAGCAACATTAGAAAAAGATGGTCAAGCAGTCACCTACAAGTTTTCCCTGCAATTTAATAAAAGCGTTATTTTTAAATTGAAAAATTGTTTGGTGTTGATTATTTTATCTTAAGTCTATGTGAAAATACATTCTTATAACTTATTTTTTCAAGGAAACTGTCTGAGAATCCACGCAAGATCTTCAGATTAATAAAAATCCTATGAAGCTTAAGAAGACATTAATTGTGGTTATATGAAATATTATCCTGCTATAATCCTGTATTTGAAGATATGTATTTTGTAAATATTTGGTAAATACTATATCATTTCATTGCCACTCTTCTTAGTAAAGTTATTGAGATAATTTAACCAAGTCATTTTCACTGCCTATTAAAATAGCCCTTGGGGGAGGCCTATGTCCAGCAGTGGAAGTCTTTCGGCTGAAATGATGACGATGATTAAAATAGTCTAGATGTTACTAAATAATTTATTAAAAATATTAAAGCTATTGATTAAAAATATTGGTACAAGCAGAGAGGCCTATGCCCAGTAATGGGTGAAGTTTGGATAATGATAATTAAAAATTAGGTTTTGTACATGAATTAACTACTGCAAATATGGTTTTTAATATTAAACAGCTTTCAGCCTACTGAATGACTAAAATAAAGTTTTGTTTATTTAATCCCTTTGGTGCAATGGATATTGAATGCCCCCAACATTGGGTCAAACCAATTTAATGTGAATGCAAGCACTTATTGGAAAACATCAATGATAACTAAATAGTGCGAAAAATGTTACAACATTACAAACGCTTAAATCAAACACATAGTGTAAACTGTTCATGTAATCAGCGTGAACGCTGGTCACAAAGACGAGAGAAAGGAGCAGGCTTAGAATAAAAAAAAATGACCTTTACGGCCAAAAATGCTCTGCTACGTCGCCAACTCACAACATACCTTATCTCCTGGTAGGTTTTTTGACGACATGGTGTGTCACCTTTCTGTTCTGTGTTCTGACGTCGTCTTGGGGACGATTTATCCAGAGAAAGGATCTCACTGTAGCCGTGAGAGCCCAGCATACGACACAAAACACTCCACTTTACCAATCACTTGGCCATTATCACTGATCGAAAGATGCATCAAAGCCACAAACACAATAATCGACCCATCGTTTGGAGTCGTAATCAGCACGATTTCCCATTGAGATTCATCGACACAGAAAATTTTTCACAACACTATACACAAACACAGCGACTGACAGAAGCTAACTTGATTGAGTTGAGCTTGACGGAAAATGGCGAGGGATGGATGACGTCCCTCCCGCCTCTCGCCCCGCGCATGCCATCTACTATGTCACTATTAGTTCTCAGAATGTTTCTAGAGGGCAGCTCCACACAATAACAAACAATGTCCTTGAAAAACATTTTTAGTTGTATCAACAGAATGCGCTTTTATCAATAACTGTTCCAGCTCCAGTTGTAAGCACGGTATTATGTATAATTGTTGTCATGTTCTAAATTATTAGAAACACCGACAACTCTATCTTTTTTTTCTGACATAATCAAATCTGATAAACGGTTAAGCATCAAATTAAAAATATGTGACTCCAATTCTAGCGGCCTAAAAAAGATTGTGGTGCCATCTATATTCATTATGGTAAACAACTTTATAGTAAAGTTCTCGTGGTAAGTTAGCTGCTGATGTTACAAACTCGACTAATACAGAGAATAGTAAAACTAACAAGATTTTTTTATTTTTAGCTTTTTACAACGGTAAATTGTTGATTTCTAGAAATCAAGAAGATAAGATCCCATTTTCGGAAAATAGGAGAGTTTAGACGGTAAACATTGAAATTGAGACATGTAATGGACAACATATTACAAGATTCATACAAAAAAAAATTGTCAATGAAGTTGGTTTTTAAAACATGTCAAGAGATAAGAATCGTCAAAGAAGTTTCGGATCATTATGCTAAGTGACAATGCGAACGCGGGTTGATACATTGACAGAAAACAAAGATTTCAACATGTTTGATCCACCAGTGCGGACACAACGCACAGTTTGACAGGTACCTATTCTAAAAAACACTAAACCTTACACTAAACAGTTCGCGTTAAAGCCAAGTTTCGAGACACAAACAAACAATAGTGCGAACGCAAAATTGTCACAAATCTATAAACAAGACATGTCTGTCGAATATGTTTCTATTTAGACAGTGCGAATGCAGCTAACATTAAATCATGAGATCTGTCTTCAAACTTCTTACTGATGTTTCGTACAGTGCGAACTCAAATTTTGTTGAATTTGAGTTCGCACTGCACGAAACATCAGTAAGTTTTAGGTATTATATTATCTGTGGTTATTTATAGTAACAAATTATGAGATTTTTTTTTTATCTGGTGCCAACGCACACGTGGTTGTTTGATTGGCGCCACTTCAAAATTATTTAGGGCCGATTTTTACTTACATTAATAGGAGCATATTTTTGACTGACAGATTTTTTTTTGTTTTCAGTGGCGTTTTTTGTCAGTTTATTTTTTTTTTTAAAGTTCTAACAAATATGTTCTGACACATTTTATGTTTTTAATTATATTCGCTTCCCTTTCAGAGTTCAGACATAGACAATAATCGCCTAAGCGAATATTTATTGACCGGACATAAATATGTCACGGTGATACACAACACCAGCTTCCGCCCGGCAAGCCTGCCCAACCCCAGCGGTTGTAGACTTATAGAATATAATTCGCAAAATGGCGGATGGAGGCGTGGATATAGATTTGTACGCCGATGATATTGAATCCGATTTTAATCGCCAGGTAAGCAACATGTTACGCAATGATTATTTGAATATCAATAGTGCTTGGGAAATAAATTCCGGCACGTTTCTGACTTGCTACCGTTAGTTAATTCAATTTGTTTGGACGGTCTCCTTTAGGACGAGTTCGGCGGTGAAAATGTGGATTTATATGACGACGTGATCGCCGCACCTGCAGTAAAACCGGATGATGGCGATGGACCCCCCAATTCGGCAACGCAGCACCAGCATCCACCGGAGGAGACCAACGGCAGCATTCCATATCACAACAACGCATCAAACCACGGCCATCATGGCCGCCGTTTTCAGCTATACGTCGGCAACCTAACTTGGGTTTGTACATGATTTTGTCTCATTTAGATTATAATGTAAATATAGGAGAGTTTTTATTGTTTTGGATGTCTTTTTTTCTCTTGGTAACGAGAAAAACTGATGTCTCTTGGACTGCCGTTCGCTACTCAGGTTTTGTTACTGAGCCGTTTAGGTATTAATTCATTGTTTTACGTAGGCTAATTTATCTTATGTCATTAGAAACTGAAAGGCATTAGTTAGTTCAGAGATGAGTTTGAACTAAGTAACTTATTTAGCATAGTTCATGAAACACTTGCTACTTGCAGTACTTAGATCAAACTCCCAAGACTTTGTTTAGAGCAGGATTGTAATAAAATTATTTACTTACAAGCGTCCAAATAAATGTTGGGATTGTTTACGACACATTTTGATATTGTATGTCAATAGAATAAAACATTAATGGTTTTCTGTAACTTACTTTTCGTATGTGAAATAATATTAAATCTGGATGTCTTTAAATTATAAAGTCAAAATTTGTTGTCATTCATGATGTTATTAACACAAAACAATATTTGTAATTTGACGAGTCAATAACTTACATAGGCACCAAAACATTCAACATTATTATTGTACAGTCCATTTTGGGTTTAACAAAAATTTGTGATAAGTTATTTTTTAAATTAATTTATTGGCAAAGGTACCAAAATCTGAGTAGAGATGGCAGTTCTTTTGGTGACCAGATGAAAAAATTACAAGCTAAAGTTTTTTTTCACAGTGTAATTTGTTCAAGATTGTAAGTTCAACAAAAATATTTACTTTCTTTAAAACGTTTTTCATTTGGTTGCCAGTTCTTACTAGTCAATGTGCATCTGTGTATAAAAAGTATATAAAGCACAGCCGCACATGTCACTCACAGGCCTTATTTTTAACAAAACATGCAATTTGAAAGTATACATTTTGTTTTTTAAAATAAGGCCTCATCGATTATTTGTTTGGCTAAATATCTTACTAAAATGAAAATACTAAGTATAGCGAAATCTTGAATTGAAAAATATTAGATATTACTAACTTTGAACATTCAAAAGCATAAAAAATATTATTGTTTGAATACTAGCAAACATTTTATTTGGGTTTAAAATCATGCTCAGAATTGTCAGTGATTTTGCTATACTAAATACTTAGAAGCAAAAACAAGGAAGTGTAACCTTTGACAATTTAATTTAAGTTAAAATTGTCAGCTATAAAATATATTTATTTAGAGGCTGGATTAGGTATATGAAAAGAAATATTCAGTATTAAGTTCTTCAGTGTGCATCTTGGGCACCAATTCTTTTGATATTTAATTATTTAGCTAAATTCCTGTTTAGAAATTTTTTTGTAAGTTTAAGCTTTATACCTTTTTGATCAACATGTGTTAATTTTGATATGTACAAAACAACATGTGAACTTGTACAAATGTTAATTTATCCTGTTATCTTGAAACTGCATTAAGTTACATGCATGTGAAATGTTTTTGAAGGCATTGTATCTCATAAATCTGAGATTGGTGGATGCTTTAAATTAGGTGCATCCTTAAATTGCTAGTGTATCATCATTTGGGCTTTTGTGCTGTACATAATCCAGTCTCCAGTTATCTTCTTTCAATTAATGTTACCTGTTTAAAAATGTCATAACTTACATAATTTATTAATATCTAAATGTAGCGTTTCTGTCAACTGACTTGTTCAATTGTTATAGTATAAATCATACTCTCTAGATTGTGAATAGAAATATATGATAGAAAAATATAAAAAAAAAACCTTCATTCTTAGTGTCAGAATTATAAAGGATTTGTAAGTAAAATAATTGAAACTGTTACTGAATATTTTACACGCAACTTGTTTTTGCTTCATTATATAAAAATTTAAATAATTTTATCAATATTTTAGAAGCAGTAAATTATTCACACAGATGATAACCCCACAAAAAAAATATTATAATGGGCATCCATTATAATCTCTGTGAATTAATTTACAATAATTATTATATGAACTTTTTAGTTTATATCTGCACCAATCAAGGAAACAATCTTAATAAAAAAGATTTGTTTCTGAGATATATTGTTCCACATTTTCTGCGTTTTGCAGAATGTCCAACCAGTGATATTTTTAATAACTTGTGCTATTGTTTTCATATTTTTATTTTTATTGGATTTCATAATTATAGTCGAATTATACAAAGAGATATTTGCATTTAAAAATATGTCTGTGTTATGGTTTGTATATTCAGCACCATAGTTACCTACAAATTTATAAAATTAGAAATAGCAATGGTGTTCCTTAGTAAGTTGGCATATTTGTTTCTGTGATGGGCTGAATATAGACTGATTGTTACTTTGTGAATAGTTTCGTATTCTCATTTATTGAGTAAACTCATTCTTTATATCCCAGTAGCTTACATTCATTCATTTGTGAGAAAATATCAAATTATTTGTTAGAGGGTTTTACTTTTAAAACATGTAAGTTTTATTTATTTTCGCTGACACGCAATAGGCATGTCAGGATGCAATAGGTACAAGCCATATTAAAATCTTGTAAATATCTCTTTGATGTATTGCATTGTTGGTTTTGTGACAGTAATTGATACTGTCTTTGTGATTAAGGTTAATTTTTGGCATGTTGGTATGGATATAAATGGGTGAAGTATCACAAAAGTATAGAACAAATCAAGCTCCATGTTTTTCCATCTAAGGTCTTGGATATCTGGTATCTTAGTGATCCAACTCAAATGACACAGTTTGACAAATTGTCAAACTGAGAATCAAAATACTTTTGTGCATCTTCTCATGATCTTTGAATTCTGAGTGTTGAAGAATGAATGATTTCTATGTATTTATATATTAATTCATGTAACATATTTATTATACATAGATACCCCTCCCGGTGATTACATGTTAACTACACATCTTGAATATTTTGCTTCATAAATTAAACACTGTCTTTGCACATATTTTGAACAAAAAAAGAGTGTTCTGTACGTCATCATTTTAACAATGACTTAACAATATTGTCGCAATGGTTGTTGTTATAGTTACTTTATATTGCTTTAGTCAATAACATAGAGAATTTATGTTTCACGTACTGTGTGTAGGCTATGAACTAGTTCTTCGGGCATAGTGCGGCAAATCATTCTACAATAATTATTATTTCCTATTAGTAGTGACATATAAAGCGTTATCCGCCTGTTTCAACATGCTTGTCACTTGATAATTGGAATCTTGAGGCGGGAATTGCATGAACATTTAAGAATTAATAAGTGTCTGTTTCGCCCAAAATTCTGGTTTAGTTGACCTATGTATTTTACTAATGTTTTTCTTTATCAGGTTTTCAGAGGTAAGATGTTTGAGCTTGTTCCGCGTAATGATGTAGCTATTTGTGTCTTAATTTGATTATATTTTATTGTTTTCTTTTTTGTTCCTTTAATCTTTCCGGCAGATGTGTTTCACATTTTGTCTGTATTGCGGTTTGGAACTTGTCCAATTTTTTGTTGTTGTGTAAACATTTATTTGTACTATTTTTAAATTGGCGTTAAATTGTTCAAATGTTTATCTACAGTAAAATTATAAATCTGTCTGTATCATACATATCTAAAATTTTGTTTATATCCGGGCGGAAATATAATACTGATAAACCGAAAGTATGAATTCACACTTTCATTATTATAGTGGTAGTATTTAAATTCAGGTATGTAGAAACATGGCTAAAATTTATGCATCGCGTCGTCTTACGTAGTTTATATTTTCTGTCACGACTCTGTAATCACGTTTTCTATAGATTTACAAGGATTGTAAGTAAAAACTATCCATATTGTTATGTCCCTTGTAACATAACTATTGGCAGATGGTTCATAGCATAAATACATAAACTGTAATAATGCTAAAATAATTATTACTTATAATGTAATAACTCCCTGCTTAAAATATTTTTGTACGTTAGATAATATCTATTAAAACCTTGTCTAGTTTAGCAAAGTATTTATCATTTAACTTCATTAGATTGGTTTCCAATAAATTAAGTCCTGATACGATTTTAAAGTGTAATAAGTATGTTAATGACCAAAGATGTTAAATCCTTGTACTAAGTGAGTTAATTATCCTTCCTTACTGTTATGGAGGATCTCGTGTCCCGTTTGAGAATGATGGAGTCTGCAGTTTTGCGAACTGCTCTATTTATTTATCTTGATACTGCCAATATCTGTGATAAATTGATGAATGACAATAAAAACATGGTAACACTAAAAACTGTTTCCTTTCTCCCGAAGTCTCCTGTTACGTAATGAGAGAACGACAACTTTATAAAATAACAAAATAAATAATATCTAAGTAGTGCTTCGTGTTACAATTCGTGCAAACAGATAGATTGGAGTAGGTTTCAGAAACATGAGTGACTCATACATTTTTGCTTGCTTATCCACTCAACACAACTTGACATAAGTTAGGGGCATTGTAATTACCGAAAATTCGTGTTAAAATTTCGGCGGTTGTTTTATTCGCGCTATAAGGTATGTTCTTGGACGAGGTTTCATACGTCCGAGTCGTGGCTGGCTTCATCACGTATGTATAAAACTTATAGCTAAGTTGCCCAGCTTGTATCGTGGTTTAGTTTTTGGTAAAACCTTTTGCAGTGGGCGACGGATCAAGACATTGCTAACAACGTCGCAGACATTGGCGTTACTGACTTCCAAGACGTGAAGTTCTTCGAGAATAGGGCGAATGGACAGTCTAAGGGGTTCTGCGTCATATCCCTGGGCTCTGACCAGTCCATTAGAATGGTAATGGAACGTCTGCCCAAGAAAGAGATTCACGGACAGCATCCAGTCGTCACGTTACCCACTAAACAGGTAAGTAGCGAGACCGTCAATGGGTCTCGCTTATACATATTTCTTACTTTTTCCATTGGTTGTCATATAGGGAAGGCTTAGATATAAGTAACGCTATTAAGCATTACGTAAATGCTGCTTTGTTAAGCCCTTGCTGCAAGTTTTGGATAAATAAAAAGTATAAGAGAAAACATTCACCGAAAAGTAAATCCTAATTTTTCCGAAATTATGGGAGATTGAGCTAAATCAGAGCCCCTCAGGAGACCGGAGAACCCTAATAAAATATGACGCTATACTTGAGGTCCAATCGAATTTATAAGCCAAGGTACTGCCGTCAAATTATTATCAAACCGAAAGGCTTTACTGCTGACCTTACTTTCTCTAAAAAGTTTGTAATTCCAAATGCTAACAAAAAAAAAATAAAGTAAACAAATTCCGTTACTTCATAGTTTCTAATCAACCTATCGATTTGAATTTGCTTGTTTTATGATATCAAAACTGGTGAAACAAGTAGGTCAGGGCGTTACATATTGAGCATGGGCCATCAATTATTTCTAGCCCGCGCCTTAGGGCCTGTGCACAACACGTTTTTTAAAAGCACTGTTGACGCGCGTTTGTAGCGATACAGACGCGATACGCACGCAAGTCAGTCTGTTCTGTAGAATAAAAGCGCGCCGTCGACGCACGTTCGAAAACGCGCGTCAACGGCGCGTTTAAAAAACGTGGTGTGCACAGGCTCTTACATCGACATTTTATACATTCGGTTGGAGACTTGTAATGTGGCAAAGTGCTAAATATGTATTGTGTTCAAACTTTGCACATCATGCTCAAATACCCGTGCCACACATCGCGACTTTGTAGCATTTGCGCACACAGTCAGTCATGCTAAAATACTCGTGCCACGCATGGCGCCCGCTTTTAGCCGGGTTTAACAATATCAAAATTAAAAAGAAGGGAAAAAATCTCCAAAAAATATCGTAGGAGTAGCGAAATCCTTGACATTTTTATATGAAAGAATGCCAGTAGCGTACAATGAGCGTATATTTCACAGGCCTTGAACCAGTTTGAGAGTCAGTCTAAGACTAGATCTACACCGCCTGGACCTAATCCGGGCATGAGAGGACCACACCCGGGTGGCCCGCCCGGGCCACACCCTGGAGGTAAATCTTTGTTTTTGTTGTATTTATGTTCCTGGATGGAAAATGCTTGATATTGCTTAACACTGACACTAACATGAAAATTCGTAGGATTCCAAGGTCATGTTGGCGTCAATAAAAGGGGTTTACAATGGAGTATTATTGCACGAGAAAACACGTATATTACTTCTGCAAACTCCAGGTTAAGGAGCAAATTCACTAAGCAATGGGTATTCATTAAATACTGGTCCAATAATACAAAAGAAACCTGAGAATTTTATTGTACTGCTAACAGCGATAGTGAGAAAACTACCTATGTACTACGTATACACAGAGCTCAAGAACTTACATTATATGGCTAGCCTGGAACCAAAGTGGTATATGATACAAAATAACATTTTGAGATAAAAGAAAATATTAAAAAACAAAATATCAATAAATTCTAAAGTGATATTTTAGTGGTAACCTTATTTTGGTGACGAAATGACACAGACCACTTTTGCCCGGATATTTTTTTTAGTTCAGAAATGCTCTCATAAATGGATTTAGCCAAAGATTGTATAGGCCACTTTAGTACCAGGCTACCCATATCGGCAGTACCTCTAGGCTGCCGATTGCGATAAGAATGGGCCATAATGTAGTACGTTTCTTTATAATTCATTTCGTGTAAACTAGGAAAGCGTATAGTTGTCGATTATGATACGGTCAAGCTCATGTCATTAGTAGCACCACATCGAAAACCGACCTTACTGCTACGAAATAAAGGCACCGTCCAAGTCTAATTGTTACCGTGGACGTGAGGCTAACTGAACAATAACTGTGCATAGACTTCTTCGGCGGCGGTCCAAATGGGCCGGGCCCCAACGGGCCGCGCATGATGATGGCGGGCGGCGCGCCGCACCACCAGCTGCGTGGGCCGTCAGGCGGCCAGCACGGCCCACACGGGCCGCACGGTCCCCCTCATGGCCCACCGCACCATCTCCCGCAGCACCAGGGTCCACCACCGCATCATATGCAGCATCAAGGACCCCCGCCGCATCAGGGCCCTCCGCCCAGAGGTCCACCAATGCAGGTGAGATAAAACTTCCAAAATAGCGTTGTGTTTGGTCAGGAGCTCAGGACTTACGGAAACCTTTTGCAACTCTGGTTTCTATATGTGTTCGATATGGAGGATTCGGCTGAAAAATGCTTGGAACAGGCAAGTTGACCGCTTTTGAGAAACCGATTAATAATGCGACTGCCTCGATGGTCTAGTGCAAAGGGTCATTGGGTTTTTTCTGCCAGGTTTCTCAGTAGCAGTTCGGAGTCTGGATTTGTGCACGATTGATGGCTATAGGCTTGCCTCCTATTATGTGGGACTTAAACATAACTGGTGAAATGTGGGTGTACTTTATGTACACCTTTGCCTACCCCTCAGGGTTTACAGGTGTCATGTTATTTTATGTTTTTCAATTTTTTTTTTACAAAATACAAGTAGATTTTTATATTTTAGGCTCACATACATTCTACAGTACAAAAATAGCTAGATCCACATCGGAAGATCCAAATTTGGATCGGCGCTCCACGAGCCACGATCATGGAGGGCTGGCCGATCATGGATCGGAGATTGTTTCGCACGATCGTTTTTAGGAAATCCAGGATCCTACCGCGAGCTACAGTGCCGATCCATGTTTTAGCTAGATTCAAGTTAAGTTGACATTAGCGCATTATACATATTGCCCGATCGTCCGCTCCACACACAACCGTCCACACCAAGCGAGCCAAACGACCGAGGCGCTTTTGAGCATTGTCAAAAACTGACAGCGCTTGGTCCGCTCCACGGAGTGCGCGCTCCACTGCGTGTGCATGGATCTCGCGCGGCGTCAACACCGACCACGCATTTGGATCACGCTCCTGCCGCGCCCGATCGGAGCGCACTGGATCGTCCGGTGTGGACTCAGCTTATGACTACGTATTTTTCTTACTGCCAACTAAACCCAGAAATCGAATTTGAGATCAAAAATGTAAACAAATGTGTTGCCAATTTTAAATAATAACCTCAATTGTGCAGTTTGCTGAAAAGTACTATAACACAGTGCTGAAATTGTAGGCATATCTTAAACAGTTAAAATATAATATTGCACACAGTTTTCAACTTTAAAGTGACGTAAAATACGATCCAAGAATGAAACATAACTTTGAAATAAAATCGTGCAAATTATTTTTATGCTACTGGCAATAAGGCAGTAGTCTTAAACATTTGAACTTCATTTAGTGTTTTCAACTAGCGAAAAGCCTCGGCTTCGCATACGTGCTTTTTACTAATGAAATAAATGAGAATTGATTGCGTTAAACACGTAATAAAACAATAGGACAAAATGTGTGATCTCGATCACATTATAGACAGGGTGACGGATCAGTTCATAATTAGTGTAACTGATTCGAACTCTTCATCAAGCTCATCAGAGTCCGAATCACAAAGTGAATAAATCATAATATTATATAAATCCTAATTTCAATTAAACATGAGCAACTAATATAAATCTTAATTTCGTGTACCTTACATAAAATATTCGGACTTACCTTCGGCTATCATATTTTTAATTTTGACACGCTGCTTTAGCATTCTTCTAAAAATACTAAATAAAAAAAAATACTTAATTTGAATTACTAGGGAAATGTTGACTACCCCTGAACTGTAATTTTGACAATGACATTTATTTGTTTACATTTTTGATCTCGGAATTCAATTTCTTGGTTTAGCCCTGAGTAAACTACGTTGTATAGTCCCGGTAAGGCAGTAGTAATTCATGTTATTTTCCTATGTTACCTTATAATAGTTATAACTCAACTGGTTTTAAGAGTTTGTTGAATAAAACCTCTTTTGTTGTTAGTTCCAAGGTCCGCCACAACTACAGCGCGGCCCCGGTGGGCCCGGCGGGCCAGGCGGCCCGGGTGGACCCGGCGGGCGGCCGGACTGGGGACCCCGCGGGCCCCCGCAGCAGTTGCCCCCGCACCCTGCGCCACAGTACGGCCCCCCGCAGCACCAGATGCCGCACCAAATGCCACCGCCGCACCCGGTTCGTACTTAGCAACAATTCAAAGTGACCAACCCATCACCCGCACTGGGCCCGCGTGGTAGATTACAGCCCCTCTCACCGAGAAGAGGCCTGTGCCCCAGCACTGGGAACATTGTAAGCTGATTATGTATTATAATTATGTTATACAGCTGTGGATTCACCTCTCCTTAGCACAAAAAGTGTTGTCTGCGCTGTGCACCTTATTATTACTTTACTTTTAATCAGGGACCGTACAACCCCGGTTAAGGGTTAAGCCTTTCGAAGGGGTAACCCATTCAATGGGTTGCCTTTATCATGATGTAACCCCAATGGGTTACCTTTATCATGATGTAACCCATTGAAAGGGTTTTATACAAGAAACCCATTGAAAGAGTTACATGATAACCCATTGAATGGGTTTTATACTTGAAACCCAGTGAAAGGGTTACATGATAATCCATTTCAATGGGTTCTATACCTACTTGAAACCCAGTAACATAAAAAATCATAATATTATGTTATTTTGATATCCGCCCAGCACGCGTAGCATGACCAATTCAATCTCTATTCTACCCAGGAACCATTTTGGTTAACATTTTAGAAAAACCCATATGGTGTGGGTAATTATGAATGGCTTAAAGTAAGCCGTTCAAAAGGGTTACCCACACTGTATGGGTTTTTATCGAAAACCCTTTCAATGGGTTACCAAAATTTAATTTAAGCCGTTCATAAGGGTTTTTGTTTAACCGTTTAAACCTTATCGGAAACCCTTCAATGGGTAACCAAAATGGTTCCTGCTTTTAAGCAACGTTTATAAATAAAGCCCAATAAGTATAGAAGCTAACGCCCTGCTATTATGTTCACCAGCGCGATGTTCGCTTGCAGGGCGGCGCGGGCCTGCCCATGGCGGGCGTGCCGCGCGGCCCCGCGCCCATGCCGCACCACCCAGGTATGCCCCCCTACCCAGGTACGCACACCTTTATTATTTTATTATTTCTTACTAACCAACTAACGCGAAATGTTTCGGGAACTCAAACACCCGAAAGTTTGACAACCAGTCTTGAGTCACCCAGTTAGGTTGTGGAGGTCAGATAGTAGAGTCCGACCGAAAAATATAAAAGTAAAAAAAATTGTGAATCTTTTAATCATTGTTTAATTAACGTTTTTTTAGTTAAATCACACGAAACTAAAAAGAAAATAGTTTTCTCACAGACATAATAATAAATAACCTGATGTTATATGCGAGAGTAAGCAGTTTTTTCTTAATTTTTTCTGGCTACTTATTGCTGTGCTTTAAGATGTAACTATCGATTTTCTCCGAATAAATAAATTTAGAGTGTTGATTTTTTCGGCACCGACATTAAATAATACTTTTTTTCGGCCCGAAACGTAAATTGCCAAAAATGAATATTTTGGCCAAATATTGCCGCAAACCGAAAACGAAATGCGGTCGGACTCTTATCAGATAGGTAAAGCTGTCAAAAAAATAAAAGGCCCGTTTTGACATTTAACTTGAATCGATTTATCGTGAGTATCGAGTCGTATGCTTACTTCACTAGTTACGTCGCCATTGACCATCAAAACGGGCCTATTAGTTTTTGAAAACTAGTCGCTTCATGTAAAAAAATACTGGTATATTTAGTTGAATCCCGTTAGGCTAGAAGCCGACCTCAACATGGTAGGGAAAAGGCAAGGCAGATTATGACTACTAACTTTAAACAGTCACCTATTTCTGCCTTCAAGCAGACTAGCTGTGTTCCTATTTGATGGGTGCCATTGTAATTACATGCACAAAAGACATTTCAGCTTAGTCTCGTAAGTTCACAAGCAATGGTCATAGACAGCTGTGTCCATAATATCAGGGGCACCATTTCCTTGTTTGCAACCATTTCAAATCTTTAAGACGCTGACAACAGGTAAACCGCTGTCACTGTCAGACTACATACAAAAGAAAGAGAAGCGCGATGACACAATGCTTGTAATGTATTGCAAAATATGAAGAAATTATTTATTTACTCAAAAATGAGTAATCGAAAATAAAAAAACAACCAAGTTCTGCATACAAATAACACGTTCTTGCTATTAATTAAACTAAACTGCTATTACTAAACTCAAAGTAAAGGGTTTGTTTACCGTTAGTTTGTATCGCGATTTTCTTCTAAATGTGTTTTGGTAACAACCAAGTTCTGAGAAATATGTTCAAGAATAACATATATTTTTTCCGCTACCACAAACTATACATTTGGCAACTTTTTTGTTTAAGACAAGTCTACTTTTATCTTTTGCCTCTTGTCAGCGCCTTAAAGTGTGATTTCCTTTTTACCCGACTGTGCGACTGCAAAGACAGGGTTATGTTTTTTTGTTGAATTGTTATTAATATACTAACCAAGTTTAATAAGCTATTTTAACAACAAATACCGTTAAAAGTCTACATTAAATTGAGTTCATTTACTTCTCGAGCTTTTCTTTTTTCTGTGCTTATATTTTAAGTGTGTATTGGTCGTATTTTTTTTGTCCACTATATAACGTGGCTTGTATGTCAAATCCTAAAACCATCAATAGCAGTATGATTTATTATCTTGTACTTAACACATAAACTTCCACAAACACATTGCAGTAATAACCACAATAAATCCTTCAAGTAGATGCAATAAAATACGAATAAGTAGACAAGCCGCTTTATTAGACAAAGGTCGGTTGTCTGGTGTGAAATGGATAAAAACATAAATTTCCCATGGAGATTCGTTTCTGATGCAATAATAAATTTATTTTTCACACAAGCTATAAGTTAATCATAGTTTATATTACAATACTTTGAAGATGGGAGACAGGAGCTCATAGTAAGTAAATCTGTCCTATGTGTTTCCTTCATAATTTTTGTCGAAAGACGTCCACTGCTGGACATCGGCCTCTCTCGACCGTTCCTGTGCTTCCCACAGTGTTGGAAGGTCTCCTACAAGGTGGACCAATGACCTTGTGAAGGCTGCAGGAATCCGCTGGTCTCCTTATCTCGAATCAATTATTTTAAACTTCGCTAAGGACCAGAATTACAAATAGCAAGTAGCGCTAATATCTAGTGATAATCTTAATCACGTAAACAATTGTAATAACAAAAGAAATAAGATTATTTATTTGCAGAAAATATAGGAATTACCTTGTAAGAGTTAGTGGTTTAAGAGGGCGTACGCACGGCTACAGATCAAGCTATACATTTCCAGTATAAGCTGAACTCACATTGTATAGGATTTCCTTACAATGAGAAGTCAGCGTAAACTGGAAATGTATAGCTTGATGTGTAGCCGTGTGTACAACGGTACACTAACGCCACTCTTTTAAAATAGTACATTTTGATACAAGTGGAGAATGTTTGTAATAACAAATGTCCACGTGTATCAAACGACGTTTTTCAATACACTTTTAAAGAAATAAAATAAAATAACGAGAAATATTTTTGTCATGAATTATTAGGATACTATGATTTAATTTTCTTTTTTTTCCGCGCCTTGCTTTCGCCAGGTTGAAGGAGAAGCAAAGGTATAAAGCCGATAAACAGCCTAATATGAAAAATAGAAAATTGAAATATTTTTGAGTTTCGAATACAAATAAATGTTAATTTGTTCATACACGTTTGTTTATTGTAATAGTCATGGTATTCTATTTATAAACATTATTTAAATATTCCAAAAATATCAACGCCGTAAAGATGCATCTTTGCCGAGATAAAAAAAAATCACCTCCGACTAGAGAGGACCGTCTTTAGCGCGAGACGGTGTGAATAGAGGCATTGCATTGAACCAATTTGGACTAAGTATAGGTCTAAGTTATCCGTGGCAATTTTTATTCCCGCACACGTGTTGGAAAATAAAAAATCGCACGCGTGTGAAATACATTGCATTGTGAACCTAATCGTAGTGCGATATGAACAAGTTTTCGAGGAAGTGTATTGAAAAAATATTATCTCGTGACTGAGAAGGAATTATGAATAACGGCTAGAAGGGAAGGGACGCTCGGTAAGTGTGTCTAGAATTTTCGAATACCTTTTATAAAGTTTCATATTGAGACACGAAGTACCAAAATACGATCTATTCCTCTAGATGTATTTGGTTCTAGACACACTTACCGAGGGTCCTTACTAGCCGTTATTCATAATTCCTTCTCAGTCACGAGATAATACTTTTTTAAAGGAGTGGCGCTAGTGTGCCATTGTACGCCCCCTTAAGTACAGTCCATATTTTGCCTGTGTAGGGCATGCAAATTAAATTTTACATCTAATAGGTACTTATTTTCGTGTAGTCCCGTTGTCCCCGTACACCGTCTCCCCGTACACCGTGTCCCCGTCCTACGGGGACAGCGGTACTTCAATTAAATATTAAAAAATACTTCCCGTTGTCCCCGTGGTTTGGTTTTACATTCAAAAATATGTTTCTGCCACTCGCCGGCCGCTGCCGCGGCACCGCTCTCTGCGCTCGCTCGGCTCGTGCGTTGTGTGGTCACAGTTCTAACCTAACCTAGCTGTTTCGATTTAAAAAAGGTTTACTTCGTACGTTATGGGGACAACGGGAAATAAATGTAATCACGTCCTGCTGTCCCCGTGACGGGGATATGGCATGCGGGGACAACGGGAATACACTCTTATTTTACTAAGATATACGGAATATACGAGAAAATATCTAATAGGATTTTTAATAGTAGTAAGTAAAATAAGTTTGTGGTTGTTTGGTGCAATGTTCTATTTCCCTCCTCGAGCTTTGGTGTCAGTATTGTCGTATAAAGCCGCGCGTCCGTTGTCCTCAGGCGTGGGCGGCGGCGCGCCGGCCCCGCACGTGAACCCCGCGTTCTTCGCGCAGCAGCCGCCCGTGCAGCCGCAGCCGCCCGTGCAGGCGCCGCCGCAGCCCGGCCCGCCCGGTATGTCACGACCTTTCCTATACAATGGATTTTTGAGATGGGACAGTAAGGGCCTTAACCGTTGTCGCTACAAGATAATGGTCTTAGGAGACTCCTTAACTTTCTGAGATATTTTGATCTGCATTCACAGATTTTAAAAAAAATGTACTGGGCTTAAAATGGGCAGTTTTCACCATACTTTTTTTGATGCCAGTCGATACTGTTTCTTAAAAGGATCAAAAAACTCTATGGGACCAACTGAGGTTTGGGTACGAGAAAAGTCAAATCACAAAAAAAATATTCTCATACATTTTGTAAGAAATGAGTCCAAATGTTTATACGATGGATAGTCCGGCCAAAAATAAACTACCTGCTACTGCCCCGTCTCAAAAATCCACCTGTAGTGCTATGGACAGCCCTGCAAGCGAAACGCAGCTTAATAATATGAAGTTTGAGCAAGGTCTGTTGCAAATTGTGGTATAATGGAAAATAAATAAAAATCGTAGGAGTTGGCCGAATAAAGATCAAACGCCATCCTATCTTCTGCTTAAGTAGATATACTGGAACACAATTATAAAATAATAAAAAAAATAAAAAGTTTATTCAGGTAAAAAGGTAAAATACTAAATACAAATTTGCTTAAATCTACGTAATTCCGCTTACTTTACGCTTCCAACGAGTTTTAAATGTTGAGATGTACGTTCGTAGCGTACTCTTCCCCACACTAGAGAATAAGATGTACTCCAGACGGGTGACGACTGACGACCAGCAGCTTATCAGTGTGGAAGAACTCTTCTATTTAATCGATGATGTCGTGCGTGGTTTTTACAGAAGTCAATTTGAAACCGAGTTTGACAACCATGCTTCAGCAAGGGACCTGAATACAGTTAATTGAAATGTTATTTTCACACTTTACTAAAGTTATTTGAATCTGTGTGCAGGTCCGGGAGCGCCGTACGGGCACCCGGCGCACGGCGCGCCGCCGCCCGCGCAGGGCCCGCCGCCCGCTGCCAGGCAGCCTTACGGAAGACCGCAACAGGTGACTTATTTTTAGCTAATGAATGAATGAATGAAATGCACCGACCTGAGCGTGGTTAAACCAGACTCGATTGCTCGAATGGACCCAAAGATTTACGCTAGCCTGGAGCGTCATGTTTTATGGGACTACAGAGACGGCCCGCCGCCCGCTGCCAGGAAGACCGCAACAGGTGACTTACTTTTAGCTAATTAATGAATAAATGAAATGAACTGACCCCAGCGTGGTTAAACCAGACTCGATTGCTCGAATGGACCCAAAGATTTACGCTAGCCTGGAGCGTCATGTTTTATGGGACTACAGAGACGGCCCGCCGCTCGCTGCCAGGAAGATCGCAACAGGTGAATTATTTTTAGCTAATGAATGAATGAATGAATAAAATGCACCGACCCCAGCGTGGCTAAACCAGACTCGATTGCTCGAATGAACCTAAAGATTTTCGCTAGCCTGGAGCCTCATGTTTCATGGGACTACAGAGACGGCCCGCCGCCCGCTGCCAGGCAGCCTTACGGAAGACCGCAACACGTGACTTATTTTTAGCCAATAAATGAATGAATGAAATGCACCAACCCCAGCGTGGTTATACCAGACTCGATTGCTCGAATGAACCCAAAGATTTACACTAGCCTGGAGCCTCATGTTTCATGGGACTACAGAGACCATTGTATATCAAAGAGTAGACCGAGGTGCGCGATAATGGTAGGGAGGACGTACCCTTGGGATATGGAAGGACTATTAGAGCCGTACCGGATATGCATCCCAAGGTAACTTATTTTAGCCAAGTATAAATATTTGTTGCCAACTTTAATACAAGAAATTGATTCAAATCCGTTGAGTAATCGTCCATAATTCACATGTTCATGCACTGGCTTTTTTGATGGAATGCATGGTAATTTGTTCATGGCTCATTACGCTGCGCTTTTTAACTTAGAAGCGGGTTATGGAGAAAAGTGAGCCAGGTTTTACTGGGAGTGGGTTGGCCAAGTCACATGAATGCACTTGAAAACATGGGATAAGACCGTCTCTTACTGGACCCTTAAGCCGTTGCCGTCGAGGTCGACTGCGGCACAGGATCTGTAGGTCAGACGTAGTTAGAAGTCACAAAAGAGAAATAATAATTTAGCTAGGAAGGAAAAAGGGCAGCCATTGCCCAGGTGAAGGATATAAAGAAAACTATTAAAAAAAAGGTACATATTTAGTGATAGTGTTTCTTTCACATACAGTATGTGGCAGATAAGTTCTATGTTGACCGTCGTCTCTGTCGCTCATGTAATCTGTGTGGTAGTCTCGTCACGTAATGTTCGTTTGATTTGCATGGTCATCGTTCCTGTGTTCAACGTGTGTTTCTATTTCAGAACTACCCGCCAGCCGCAGAACCCGGTCGCGGCGGGCACCACGGGCCCAGCATGGGCGGCGCGCACGGCCCGCACCCCGCGCACGCGCCGCACGTGCCGCACGCGCCGCACCCGCAGCACGCGCCGCACGCGCCGCACGCACCGCACGCGCCACACGCTGGTATCAGCGAGGCAGAGTTCGAAGAGGTCATGTCTCGCAACCGCACCGTGTCGTCCAGTGCTATCGCGAGGGCTGTCAGTGACGCCGCTGCCGGAGAGTACGCGTCGGCTATTGAGACGCTCGTCACGGCTATATCGCTTATCAAGCAGAGCAAGGTGGGTTTTTACTGATGCGATTTACTGTAAGCCATTTTTGGATGAACTCTATAAGATACTACTACCAATGGTACTAGTTTTGGTTGTTTTTATTGTTTAAGTTAGTTTTAAATGCTATTGTATTTCTTATGCGTGTCCCGAATAAAATATTTTTCTTTCTTTCTTTCAATGGTCGACAAAATGATTGTAAAGTCTAGCTCTTCGTACTGTCTAATATATTGTAGCTTACGATGGATGCACAAGGGAGTCTACTCCGAAGATAAATCCGAATATTCGGCCGTTTCATGACTACGACTAAGTATGGCTGACGGCGAAAGAAAAAATAAAACAACGGTCAAAGAGATAAGCCAAAGTAAAAAACGTGACTTGAAGTCGGGTAAGAATTCAAAGTCAAATAAGGTAACTTTGGAAGTAAGAAACGGCGGAACATTCGGCCGGTACTTCGGAAAGGTAGCCCACAAAAGTAAAATATTCGTCCGGTCCGGTATACTAATATTCCTTTTAATACTAAAACATTTTAACATTTCCAGGTTGCCCACGATGACCGCTGCAAGATCCTGATCTCCTCCCTACAAGATACACTCCACGGCGTAGAGACCAAATCATACGGTTCAGGCGAACGCCGTCGCTCCAGATCGCGCGACCGCGACGCACGCGCTCACCACCGCACGCCGAGGCGACGCGAGCGTTCTGCGAGCCGGTACCGCGACCGCAGCCGGGATAGGGAGGACAGAGATAGGTAAGAATATATTGGATTTATTTTTTTTGCTTTGCTTTTTTGCTTCTTGCTGTGTGTGACTAGATTGCTCGATATTGACAATCTCAAAATATCTTGTACAGGGGCAGTTGCAAATTGGCAAAACTTCATAGATGTGATGAAAAAACTAAATTCCGGATTAAGTCTAGCATTAAAAGTCGCATAGTTATTAGCGATTGAAATCTTACGTGACTTTGTCTGTAGAAATATTGATTTACTACCGGCACAGGCAGCGAAAACACGTTTTCACGTCAAAAAAGTCTGAAATCATAAATCACAGTAACTACTGCAGCTGATCACGGGATCATAGTCTGTGACGCAAATCACGTGTGACGCAAAACATGAAATAAAAATTAACTTTTATAAAATACTAGCTGCTGCCCGCGTGGGTTTTTTCTAAACATATAAACCTTCCTCTTGTATCACTTCATCTATTAAAAAAACCGCATTCAAATTCGTTGCGTAGTTTTAAAGATATATGCAGACATAGGGACAGACAGGAAGCGGGAAGCGACTTTGTTTTATATTAAGTAGCGATGTTTTTTGTTCGTTTTGTTATTATTACTGATACTGCAGATATCCATCATGAGGAAAAGGTTGGGTATACCTTTGTGCATTTGAGTAAGTAGAATTACAAATACAAAGTAGGAAAAACATCCTAATGACAGACAAACAAAAATGCAGCAAACTCGACATGCAAGTGTGCAACTTGCTACCTGACCGATGAGACAATGACCCTCAAAAACATAACATAAGGCCAGTAATCCTCGAAGGGTTAGGCAAAGGTGTACCTATAGTACGCCCATATTTCGCGGGCGAGCCTATTATCATCAACTGGGCGCAAATCTCGACTCCGGGCTGCTACTGAGAAATTCCTAATGGAAATTCACAAGAACACTTTGTAATAACCAATCAAAATGCAAAGAGTGAAAATAATAGCGTCATCAATGCAAGAAGGATAACTAGGTAATACGATCTTTAGGAGAGTTCTGTATCCTGCTGGGAATAGTATGAAGCGATGCGGGTAACGTAGCATTATTCCTCTAGTATTACTGACGCTATGCCCTTGCTTGCAGGTACAGAGAACGCTCGAGGGAACGTGATCGTGATGCGTAAGTGTCGCGTATTTCTACACGTTCGCTATCGTCACGCACGTTTACCTTATGGCGTGTATTCTGTATTCTAGGTTTATTTATGTCTGGCTGATATATTTGATGTTTTCCGCTTTGGTTTAAAATTTTCAAGTTCCTTAGACCTTGACTCTCCCGGTATCTAGCAATGGTAGAAGATCCACTGTATTATTGTACCTATATTGACAAAGTTGCGTCGTGTATATGCTTGTCGAGCTTTGGTATGAAACTATTTGGTGTGATTTTTTTATCCCTAGACTTCTTAACATTTAATACTATGAAAATGTACGTTATTAATGGTGTTAATGTCTTTGTTTCAGGTATTACAGGGATTACCGTGAGCGTGAACGCGACCGCTCTCGCTCCAGGGAAAGGGAACGTGCTGACCATTACAATAGGGGCCACAGTCGTGAAGAGAGGTAAGAACTTTCATGTTTATGTTACCAGTATGTAGATGTAGTTAGTGGATTTTAAATCATACAGAGGTCTATTTCTAAGCTCGCACGGCATGCTATGGCACGTCGATTTTAGACAATCACACTATAATTATAAAGGCCAAAGTTTGTGAGTGTGTGTATGTTTGTTACTTCTTCACGCTCATAAGGCTGAACGAATTTTGATAAATTTTGTATGGACGTAGCTGACATCCTGGATTAACATATAGGCTACTTTTTATCCCGATATTCCCACGGGATCGAGAATTACGCGGATGAAACCGCGGGGCGCAGCTAGTAACTGAATAAGAGTGAGAGTGAGTGAGTGAAGTTTGGATTTGTCGTCTCTATCACGTACCACATCGCGTTGCACCACGCGGCGTCGTTGTTGCGTGGCGTCACGTTGTCGTTTCTTGTACTTATGTGAAAGCACAGCGGCGTTTTCAAAGCTATAATCAATGCTGTACTTCGTTTCACCACTTGGCTTTAGACTGAATGCCACTGATGGGCAGCTACATTAACTACTTTTTGTTGTCTTTTTTATTATTAACCTAAATACTCGTAGATGTGACTAATAATAGCTTGAGGATAACATGTGATTTACTTATCATCAGCTCTACCACCAGGCCGCGCAAGTCGCCGGTCGAGCCCGTGGCCGAGACGGGCGGCGGCGACGCGAGTGGTGCCAAGAGCCGCACGGGCGCCGCGCCCTACTACGACGAGCGCTACCGCGAGCGGCGCGAGCGCGACCCGCCGCCCACGGAGCGCGACCGCGACCGCGAGCACCGCCGCGACGCGCGCCACTAGCACGCCCATTACAGTGACATGATCCTAACACTTCGCACACCGTTCTATCAAATCGAGCCTCTCCGGACAGATGCAAGACTACGATCAACAGCTCGTGATACCATAGAGAAATTACATGAACAAACAAACATAGATAAAAAGAACACACATGTGCATTTTGTTAAATAAATTTGATTTAAAAATATTCTAAATTAGTTTTACCACGTTGGGATAAGATTTATAATCCTCCTTTGTTATATAACAGTTCGTTTTTTGCGCTCGAGCTCTAGCGTTGTGACAGCCATAAATGCTAAAGTCTTGAATGTTGTGTAAAAATTTGGAGCTAAATGGCTTGTTAGTCTGTGTGTGGTTTGATGTAGTCAGTATAGATCATACAATGAGTCTTCTGGAGCAGTAACATTACATTCTAAAGCTTCTGATATTGTGTTAAATAAGAGGAGACATTATGAGAACTGGGAAATACCGGTTTGGTATTAAATATCATGCAACAGATTTCGTTTTTCTGTTTTGTGTTGAATTGGAAATGGCTTGGACCTAGATATTAAATCTGCTATATGTTAAGACAAGTTTGTGTCTAAATGTCTTACATTTTAAAAGCAATTTGTACTGAAATAAGTTGACGACGTTGTATATTTTTTCTTATTCGCTTGCGTCCAAAATAGATGGATTGAAAGCAGGAGTAACCAAAGGATTTAATATTAAAATCCGCTTTTTTAAATAAAATATAATAGATATTATATTATTGCCCCTTACTTAATGAATTCTTTGACGAACAGCTGTTTTGTTACTAAAACTACATAAAAAGCAAAATTATCCCATAATTCACAGACGTTAGACTTATTTGACATTCCAAAAATACATCATTCTTGACATGTAAAAACCACAATATCTGTGAATTTTTTGTCTATTCCGATTTAATTTTCAACCATGTTTCCCATCCTGTAACCATCTTGCATTAGCCAAAAGATGTAAGTATTTTATTATTTTCTCATAAGAATATAATTTCATTGTTTTTTTTTTATGAGGTCGCCATGGTTTTAATTTAAATTGTAGTCATCTTATTACTGTAAATGTATTTTCCTGAGGTACAATCATTATGTTTTCAATAGGGAAATCTATCAGAAATACTGTAAGGTTAGTCACGTAAGTTTTAAGATATTCTTATTTATGGATTGTTCCATATGATTAGATTATGACGCTAATTTAGCAGTTAATTTAAATAAATTGATGTATTACATAATGCAATCGTAGTTTTGAATTTACCTATTTATCTAGAGATGTGGCGATTATGGCAAACCCCCCCTTTGGGGCAGGCCTATGTCCAGCAGTGGACGTGTTTCGGATGAAATGATGATGATGATGTTGATTTATCTAGTCTGCTATGGTTTCTCTTGGCACTAAAGAGTGCTCATAACATAGATCAACTCAAACTCAAGCATTTATTTCAATTAAATTACAGGCACTTTTGAATTGTCAAGAAGTCGGTCAGTTATGAAGCTAAAGTAACCGTCATGAGAAGCTATAAATACATAAAATTGCAAATTATACAACTCAACTTTAAACTCAAGATATCTAAGTTGATTTATGAATGAAGAAATTATCGCTAAACGTCATAAAATAATTTTAGTTGCAATGGAAACTGAACCATACGCAATTTCAGTTAAAGTTTTAAATCCCAAAGTATGAAATTTATCTCGTCTCATGACGTTGACTTTAGTTGCTTCATTATTTGCTGATCTATGGGACTTCGAAAGCATACTGTTCCATTATACCACATTACACACCTTTACCTCGCTTGTGACCACGGACGGGTCGCCGCACGGGTAGAGTCATCAGGTTAAGCTACGCTTGCCGGGGTTGGTCCGTGGATGGGTGATCATCTCTACATACCGAGACTTCCTCCGTGCCTCGGAAAGCACATTCATTCATTTTCAAAAAACAATGATCAAAATGCACTTAACCTAAGCTACCTACATTAACTCAATATAATTGAGGCACTTTATGAGGCTAGGTATTCGCCTTTCAAATCATATAACAGATAAATATGGTTTAAACTGATAACAACATAAACTTAACACACAATAAACAAGGGTACACGATGACAATTACGCAGAATTATTTAGTTACATATAACTTTGCTGGTTGCATGTAGGTATAACAAAAAAATATTTAAAATAAAAATAGTTTGCTGATTGCACGGTGTACGTATAAAAGTACTTGCAATCGTGCGACCAGTCAATGATCAGCCGACGGACCTCCCTGCCGCCCGCGCTCCGGTGTATCTGCGGCCGGGGCCGAGGCGTTCTACATACCGAGACTTCCTCCGTGCCTCGGAAAGCACATTAACCCGTTGGTCCTGGCTATCATTCATGGATCTTTGACAGTCATTACGGGTTGTCAGAAGCCCGAAAGTCTGACATCCAGTCTTACCAAGGGATACCTACCCTGCTTAGACGAAGGAGACTACGTCTCCACAACACAGGGAATCCTAGTGTGGAGGCAAGCGCTGTTTTGAATTTGTACTGCTCTCTTGAACAATAAAGTTTTTTTTTATATCTCTGTGTCTAGCACTAAAAAATCGTTCTACAGAGCTCCTACATGGCGTTCTTTGAAAAAACAATAAAAAATCGCCATATCATTTTTATTTTACGACTAACTGATCAACATCATAGAGTATATCTCTATGATGTTGATCAATTAAAATAAAAACATTAAATTAAAAATAAAAACCTGACGAATAATAAATAAGTGCCGTTCGACGGCATGGTTGGCGCAGTTAGTTAAGCGATTGACTGCTGCGCTGCGTGTCGCGGGTTCGATTCTCGCACGGAACAAATATTTGTATGACCTACAAGTAGTTGTTTCGGGTCTGGCTGTTTGTGTATGTGAATTCAAATGTTTGTAAACGCACCCACAATACAGGAGAAATTCCAAGTGTGGGGCAACGTTTAAAAAAAAAAAAGAAAAATCAATTACGCTGTCACTCTGAATTAGGACCCAATCATGTACCACGGTTGAGGTGTGGTTACACCACAACGACACCTGAACGGGCGCTAATTTGACTGAAAATGAATAGTTTGTTCCATTCTTTGTTCACACTGACTTCATTTGGCTCCACGGACTACGAATGAGCGTTCTTTCTTTGATTTTGTATCTGGAAAATTGACCAGCAACAAGTTATTTGAATGTTTTTCGATGTCTTCGACTTTAATGTTTATGAGTTCATTTCGACGAAAAGTGCCATTCAAACTAAAAATCAAGGCCACCTGTCACAAAATTAGGCAGGTAAGTTAGTAAGTAGGAAAAGTTAATTACTATTGGTCGCCCCCTGGTCGAAATTCGACCCCCTACTACTTACAATCAAAGCTTACAATCTATATAGTACTTATTTACTAATTATGAGTACCTACACTAATTCCATGTTATTATAAAGTACTTACTAATTCCATCCTATTAAAAAGTACTTGCTTATTCCATGCTCAAGCTGTCACTTCCTGTTACACACTTCCGTCCCTTTTCACGAAATCACTCCCACAGAATGCTATTAGAGGAAAGATGTTGCTACACATCAAAAAACTTTTACGCAAAATAAGTACTTACACACGGCTACACATCAAGCTATAATTTCCAGTATACGCGGACCTCTCATTGTACGGAAATCCTACACAATGCGAAATCAGCTTAAACTGGAATGTATAGCTTGATGTGTAGCCGTCTGTACAAAATATAAAGATAATTAATATTAAAATACTTTACGTTCATTCTGTAAGATTCACGTAAAAGCAATTCCACCGCTATTCTTGTTCAACATGGCTGTAAAAATAAACGGTCGACGTGAACGCCTCAGTGAACCAGCCAACAATGCATTATAAAACAAAGAGGCTCTATTACGGGTAGGTAGGTACAGTCGGCAGCATGTCACTGGTAACACTTTGACCTTGAGCTGGCCTAGCGTAGTACGGAGTTTCAGTGGAATCAGAGGATACTGCTTTTGTTACCACAGTCGTGCGATCGACTGTACCTACACTTATTATTGATGAGCGTCCTCTACGTGGTGGAGAAAATTAAACGTTAACGAAGAACAATAATTAAGATCAGCACATTCGATTATTTCTTCGTAAATTGTATTCATTGCTATAGGATTGAAAGAATGTAATTGGATATTGATTTTGGGTAAATAAAATGAGCCTAGAGGGGATTCACTATATATATTTTTTTTAATTTACAACAAGAATAACATCGTACCGGTTTTCCCCAAAGGGTTAGGCAGAGCTATAACAACCTCACTTTTGGTAAAGTAGATAGGTATCAAAATTATCAAATGCTTCACTTTTGGCAATTTTTGTCTTTTATTCGGCACCTTTCACTCGAATTGAAATGAATCAAAAGTGAAAATTTAATTAATTAGTGAACCGATACAACGAAGCCGATGTGGGCTTTCGGCACCCGGCCGGATTTTTCATTCGTCTATTAATTGATCTAAAAGAAATTAAATGAAACGAGCAGACGGAACTTTAATTCTGATGTCAATATAGCGTTGTCGTATGAACGTGGAATGAAACAAAAAACCGGCCAAGTGCGAGTCGGACTCGCGCACGAAGGGCTCCGTACCGTTATCTATAAAAATGGCAAAAAACACGTTTGTTGTGTGGGAGCCCCCCTTAAATATTTGTTTTATTTTAATTTAATTATTTATTTTTACTTGTTGTAAGCAAGCTGAAGTGGCAGTGGGCTGGCCATGTTTGTCGAAGGACCGATGGCCGGTGCAGCAGACAAGTCCTGGAGTGGAGACCGCGTATCGGCAAGCGTAGTGTGGGACGCCCCCCAGCTAGATGGACCGACGACCTTAAAAAGGTGGCTGGGACAGACTGGATGCGGAAGGCGGAGGACAGGGTGTTGTGGCGCAGCCTGGGGGAGGCCTATGTCCAGCAGTGGACTGCTATAGGCTGAGTTGATTGATATTGATATGATTTATTTTTAAAGTCAATATATATCTACATATTCTGTGAATATTTCAAGCGTCACCTGTTGCCGTTATCAATATAGAGCAAAAACGAGCAAAAAAATCACGTTTGTTGTATGGGAGCCCCCTTAAATATTTATTTTATTCTATTTTTTCGTATTTGTTGTTATAGCGGCAACAGAAATACATCATCTGTGAAAATTTCAACTGTCTAGCTATCACGGTTCATGAGATACAGCCTGGTGACAGACGGACAGACAGACAGACAGACAGACAGACGGCGCGGCGGAGCCTTAGTAATAGGGTTCCCGTTTTACCCTTTGGGTACGGAACCCTAAAACATGAATATTCACTCAAGTGAACCATTCAATTAAGTGAAGAAGTGGGTTTAGGGGCGTGCCGCAGCCAGACATCAGGAGACTGGGATTATGGGGTAGACTAAGGAATCCGCGTTTTGCGGTTCCATTTCAGTCAATTCGTAAATGTGGATTCGTGTTTCCAATCAATGGAAATACAATTAGGTACATAACAAATTGTTTTAGTCAGCGGCGTAACTTCAGATCAGAGGCCCTGCTGTAAAGAGAAAATTGGGCCCCCTTCACCCATCTTGGCGTGTTTTTTTGTCATACTCAATGAGGTACTTAAACCTATAATAGTTGTTGTTTTCTTCGGACAATATTTATTACATAAATGGCACTTTTGTATGAATAACAGTGCCATCGCTACCGTTTGTGGCCCTCTTCATGGTCGCTAGCGTGGTTGCCATGTGCTACCACAGGTTTGGCAGTCAATTTAATAACGCCATAGGATGCTAGGGAGAGCGAAACGAGCTCGAAAAATGTTGCACCCTGCCTCGGATAGGTTAGATTTTCTTTAAATTAGAAGTCACTTAGTTGCCTTCATCATTTCAGCCGAAAGACGTCCACTGCTGGACATAGGCGTCCTCCAGAGGGAGCCCCCCCCCCCCTCTAAGGTTGCCTTAATCGCAACGCTTGGCAGGCGGCTGGGCAGTGTGGTGTTTTAAAATGCATAGAGAATGCTGCTGTCCATTCTCTAGTAAGTCCCTTAGTCGCCTTTTACGACACCCACGGGAAGAAATGGGGTGGTGCTATTTTTTTACGTCCGGCACCACCCGGAGTCATTTGTCGACTTAAAGAATAGAATATAATAGAATTTTCTTTATTCGAGTAACCAAGACTCAACAAGATTGTTAGTAAAACTTACGACTATGTTAGTAGTTCCGTTTGGTGCCGTACGTAAAGAATAGCACCATCCCATTTCTTCCCGTGGGTGTCGTAAAAGGCGACTAAGGGACTTACTAGAGAATGGGCAGTAGCGTTCTCTATGCATTTTTAAAACCATACTGCAATCGCCAACCCGCCTGCCAAGCGTGGTGATGGGTGGTATGGCAAATCCTCCCCCCCTTTTTGGGGTAGGCCTATGTCTAGCAGTGGACGTCTTTACTAAACAAAAATAATGCAGGCAATTGCGCATAAGCAGATAATTTTCAGAATCAAGAAAACCGAGGCAGCAGGAGCAAGCGTAGCGATTATAAAATTTTATCATGCCTTTTGGATTTTCGTGTTATTTCTTCTTAAAATTATAAAAACCTCTGAGGCCCTATTGCCTTGTTGGTTTGGCCGACTTCCCGGACAGGCACCTACTGAGTGGGGCCCCCAAAAATCACGGGCCTTGGTGTCCAGCACCACTTTGCACATTAGTAGCTACGATACTGGTTATATATATAGACGTTTGTAAACAGCCATAAACTTTTCGTTCGAAACACCCTTTTCCTGTGTTTACAATCTGTGCGGGTTGAACAACGGTTGTTCACCAAAGGATAAATACATAAAGATTATAGGGAAAATCATTTTATTACGTGATAGAGCCTTTCATAAAAGGGTCAGTTTAGACTAATGTAACGTAAGGATCCTTTTAAGTTACTAATGCACATTTTCTGAGGTTCTAAATGTCAATGTTTTGAATTCGGCTTTTTTGCTGTTTAGTTTGTTGTTTATAGTATTAATTTTGAACTCAGAATTTGAATGTACATTACCTAAATCTAAGTTGCGGAAGAGTGGAGTGTCCTAATGCAGGCATTTATTTGCCTAAAAGAACACTTCTATATCACAAGCTATGTAGTACAGGCCATGCTAATGAAAATAAACTACACTCGCGAGCAATAAACTGGAATCACTTCGTCGCGCGTTGCTCAAGACAATTTGTTACAACTTCTATGCAATAAGATCACCTGAAAGGTAGTTTTGTTAGCTTTCAAATGATATCAAAAAGATTATAATTAATTACATTTTCTACCTAAATTTAGAGAATTATTGCATGTAGTTCGAAGTTGTGGATGTCTAAATAAATAGGAAGTAATATGAAAAGATAAAAAAAATATTTACAATTTATGTTATTTATCCCTTAATATTTTGTGTTAAACCATGGCCCATACCTATACCCCCTTGGCCCTAATAACTGCCTGTAAACAGTTTTTTATTGACCGAATGAGTTTCCTGATGGAATCCTGTAGGATTTCCTGCCACTCTTCGACTTAAGAAGTTTTCAGGTCTTCTATTGACGCTGGAGCTGGACATCTTCCTCGTACCCGCCTTTTCAGTTAGTCCCATATATGTTCAATCGGATTTAAGTCAGGGCTGAGAACTGGCCAGTCTAGTGTGGCAATCCCGACTTCTACAAGGTACTGTCTAGTCATTGCAGCGGTGTGGCAGCGGGCATTATCGTGCATTAGCCGGAAATCTTCGCCAATAAACCAGTAGGGGAAACATGGCCTAGCAGAATGTCGTTGATGTATCTTTTTGCGGTTAGCCCCCCTCCCTGACCTCCACCAGGTACGAATATTAACTCTACGTTTTTGCTTCAATAGATAATCCCCGCCCACATCATACAGGACCCACCCCCGTATGCCACTGTTACCGCATAACAGAATTATGCGAATCGCTCCCCCGCTCTTCTATAGACTCTCTGTCGACGGTCGCTACCATGCAGGCAAATCCCGGATTCGTCCGAGAAGTGGACTCGCCTCCATTGCTCGATATCCCAATCTAAGGGATCGCGAGCAAACTGAAGCCTGGCTTGTCGGTGGGCTGGAGACAATTTAGGTCCCGTGGCTGGCCTTTTCGGGGTCAAGTTCACTTCTTTTTGTCTTCACCTCACTGTCCACTCGCTGACAGCCCTCCCTCGAACTTCTCTGAGCTGCTGCTGGTCGAAGAGGTGACAATAAATCGGTTATGATATTGATAGAGGTTGAAAGCTAACAAAATTGCCTTTCATATGATATGCCACAATCCATAGTTCATTGTATAGAAGTTGTAAAAATTTGTTTCGAGCAGCGGACGATGTAGTGATTCCAGTTTATTGCTCGCGAGTGTATTTGTATTTTGTAATTTTAATTTTGATTCGAGTGCGATTTTCTTTTTCAATTGCGGGATGAGTGACCATTGCAAAGGAGGTAAGTAATTAGAATTCATTCTCACGATTTTTTTTAATTTTTGGGGTTATTATAGGTAGTCTAGATTTTTTTAAGCAAAACAGACACAGCCTATTTGCTGCAAAAATTATTTCGTTCAAAGGATTATAAAATTAAATTTCTATTCTGCCTGACGCGTTTCCCGGCTATTTCAGGAACATAAAACAGTTTGGTACAAAATTGGTTTCGTGACATAATTTTCTACTGCATGCCCTACACATACGGATACCAAACTGTTCTCTTTTTAAAGTAACACACGATCGCAAATGGCCAGAATAAAGTGTTACACACGAAAAACCCCGTTTTCCAATCGGTCCACAGGCAGGAGTCCGTGATATAGTACAGCCCGATTCAAACGTTATGGCGGCTCGGAACATGACGCGATTCGGTGCGCAGTAACAAATTCATGTGTCAGCGGGGGTGAGCGGCGGGGTACTGCGCACTAGTGATGGATTAATTAGCATTCGCATTCATTGTTAGCGTGTGAATGATCATTTAGCAGTTAGCAAATTAAATGTAGTCGCGAAATTCTGTGAAATGCGAAGCGATGTACTTTTCTAAATAGTCAGAGCGTCGCGCAATCGCACACGTGCAGCGCGGTAGCGTGGTGTGCTATAAATATATTTAATTATCGGCGAGTCGGCGAGTAAACTAAACACGAACGCGATTTTTAATTCGTTGACATACTTCATTATTATCAATTATCGTCATTAGCAAATATCATAGCAATAGCTATTAACACGCTAAGACTCAAGAGTTCACACGCTAATGAAATTAATTCGAAATAGCATTAATTGCCATTACTACTGCGCACCGAGTAGCGCACTTTGAGCGCACTTCAGAGCCGCCATTAAGTTGACGCGTACGTACGCGTACCTACTTGTAATGAGTACAAGTAGGAGCACTAATAATAGCAATGCCTTTTATTTAAAAAAAGTGTGCTGGTTCACCTACGCATCTACGTTTCGGCTTGTGTATCCCTGGGTTTAAACGCCTTATTTTGTTTTGTACTAACGTCAGTACATTTCTCAAAACTAGGGAAGGGATATTATAGAGAGTAGGGGAGGAGAAATAGGGAGGGATATATAGGGAGGTCGCCTCGGGGATCTGGTTATCTTACTTCCTATACTGTTTCTTGAAACTGACTGATAAATTAATATGCCAAACTCTATAATGGATATCTCCTGGGGCTGTTTTTATTGGGAAAAAGCTGTATTGATGGGTAAAGGGAAGAATATAAGTATATACAACTACTGTTGGCTTCAGTAATAGGTAGGTTGGGTTGGTTGCTGGGCACTTGAACAGCCCACTGATCGACACGTTTCAAAACGATTTTGAGATAGGTACTGTACAAAAACTCTGGATAGTATGAACGCGGTCATTTTAAATTCACTTCATGCCTATGTTAGAAAGAAAAAAAAAAATTTTTTTTGTTTTTTTTTTTTTTTTGGGGTCGGCTTCCAGTCTAACCGGATGCAGCTGTAGGAAGACCCGTATGAAAATGAAAATTAGAAAATCAAAATAAAAGTTATGCAAACTGCACCGTGTGTCCTCACAACAAATGATAGGATTTGTTATGAGGATTTAATTATTTTTTTTATAATTTTAAAATAATTCGTTTTGAAGTTGTTAAAGAAAATAGATAAAAAAATACCATTCTCCCCTTATCGCCGAATAGTCGAGCCTAAAATAAAAAAAAAGACAGAATAGTTCTATACTTTTTATACTAATTATACATACATACTTAAACTCCCGCCTTCTTCCCATGCGGGTAGGCAGAAATATAGAACGCCTTTTGCTTCGCTTATGTTCATACTTATAAACATATATGGTCTTAGAATAAAGGCTTCTACATACCGGGGCGACTTGTCGCGCGACGCGACGCGACCCAAAGGCACCGCTAGTCCCGCGACACGCGGGGCCTTTGTGCCGTGTCGCGTCGCGCGACAAGTCGCGCTGGTATGTAGAAGCCTTAACATGGTAAATCACTCAATATTGTGCATAATTATAAACTTACATTTGCAGTTGGAATGTATAGGGGAACATGTTTTTCAACTACAATGTTAAGTTTGTTCTTGGTGTAAATTCATCCCAATTTTGGAGCGCATTGTGCGTTGTCCGACACACACTTGTCGGTTTTTTATATAAAGGTTCTTTCATATTGTTTCAAGGTGCACTAGAATCAATTTATGAAACAACCCCTAAGGGACTTTAAAGTTAGCGCTTTGTCAACAAAGTCGCGGTAAATTGAAGGTTAGTTTAAAAATAGGTTCCGTTTTCCAATTACGGCGATGGGTAAATAGTAGGTACCTAAATCTATTTGTGCGGGCGGCGTTGTCTTCATCTTAGAATAGCTGAGGATCTTAATATAACCCACGCATGTCACAAACGGAAATCTCTTAGAAGGATGGAGAACTGCTTTTTTTAACCTACTAACCTTGCACATCATTACCACCACCACCTCCACCACCACCATCGCATTCAGTTTTATATCTGTGTGTGGAAAACTGGAAAAGTAATAACTTCTTTTTTTATCTTTCTTTGTCTTCGTCATTTTGCCATCAATCATTTCCTGCGCACTTATTCTAGGTACCGCATTATTTCCTTAGTTCGTACGTGGTGTTATTCTGGAACTGTTTTGTAAAAACTAAGTATTAGTCCATAATCCTACCCTTCACAAACATATTGTGGAGGGAGTCAAACAAAATGTAGGTATATAATATAACTAGCTTTTGCCCGCGGCTTTGCCCGCGTGGAGGTCGAGACATTAATAAGACCTATATACCTGTAGTACATTATTTTAAGACCTATATACCTGTAGTACATTATTTTGTCCTATCATTAATAGTTTTCGCAGCGCGCACGCCAAAAACAATTTTTGGTTTTCTACATTGGGTTACAATATTGCAATTTTGTTACGGAACCCAATTTTTTTTGAAAATACATTATAGCATAAGTTATTTCGTAATAATGTGTGCGCTATCTATTGGTGAAAGAATTTTTTAAATCGGTTCAGTAGTTTCCGAATCCGAACCTATTCGTTACAAACAAAAAAATATCTCCTCTTTATATTATTAATTAAAAATATTAATAATAATATAAATATATAAAACAAACAGGCTAAATTTGGTGGAGGTTTTCTGGTGTGCGTGACAGCTACATCTTAAACTCGCCCCACGTCATTGGTGTTATTCTAATGTGCGTGCATTTTGCAGCCAACAGTTAGACGCAAGCTTTTTGACGAGTTTTTATTTTATTTTCCTTTATTGGCCAACCAACAATTGTTTACACTGTAAATAGTTAAAGTAATATCTAATATAATCTAAGGTTAGTGTAACAATTTCTTACAGGTTAGCACCGCATGCCCCATAAACATATTAGGTGTGCCACAAGCACTAAACTATGAAACTAATATAATATAATAACTAAAATTAGGAAGTTTAAATAAAAATATAATTACGTGATGGAATATAAAACTAAAATAAACAGCTAAAGTAAAATTCAATATAACAAAATAAAAAAAGATAACAAAATCGAGAAAAAATAAAATTATACATTACTAGTAATACCAATGACGTGAGTTCACAGCTTTGTCTGTATATCTAGACATATTTATATATTTGACCTAATCGTATACAATATTAGTTTAAGTATATGTGAAACCCGAAACACGTGTCTAGTATTTTTATGTAAAGAATCTATGTACAAAATTTCAAAACTGTATCACAAAGTTATAAGGTTGATATGTTACCGGGTTGTCCGCACAAAAACATGCTAACGGCGCGGCGCGGCGGCGCACCCTCGCCTCCTGGCCACTCCTGGGTCTTGCGCTCATTTCTAATAATTTGGCGGTAGGTACCTAACCGTACGGCGATTGTATTGTAAGTGATTAAATGGTGAAAGCATTTTCCATCACACATAAATATTTTCGGGGCAAAATATAACATGGTGTAAACATTATTGAAATCGATTCAGTTCCTTATTCTGAACAAACTATATTCTGGTTTCGCATATACTAAAAATAATGTTGTATAAGCGGGATAGTCGTGATAGTTAATCTAAGAGGAGCTCGAGACTTAGTAATAACAGCCGCATGGCTCGATCCACCAGGTTAAGCTACGCTTCCCGGGGTTGGTCCGTGGATGGGTGACCATATTTACATACCGAGACTCCTGTGCCTCGGAAAGCACGTTAAGCCAACGTGAGGACCAACGTCCCACCTGTCCTTCGTACATCTTTGACAGGAGTTACGGGTCGTCAGAAACCCCGCAAGTCTGACCAGTCTTACCAAAGGGTATCGTATTACCCAGTCACTGGGTTGTGTAGGTCAGATAGGCAGTCGCTCCATGTGAAATACTGGTATGCATCCGGTTGGACTGGAAGCCGACCCCAAGATAGTTGGGAAAAGGCAGGCAGATTGTTTTTTGAGTCGTGATAGATTATCAATAATTTAATCACTATGTGTTAGGATAGTAGGTGTTCCGGCCACCGTAGGCGCGGGCCTGCGGACGGTGAGCGATGGGTAGCTCACTATCCGATAAGGACCAGGCCCGGGTCGACGGCGCGTCGTATTCCACGCGCGCCTCAAAGAGTTGTCAGCACCAACTGACGGGGTCCGATAGGGCCAATGCCTGCCAGGGTTGCGAGTTTGTCCGAAAGGGATATCGTGGCCCTGGCACACAGGCAAATGAAGGAATACGGGTGGGTTTTAGTCAGTAAAAGTCTGACACGCCCGGAGCGGGAGAAGTTATTTGATAAATCGCACCGAAAAAAAAAAAAAAAGGTGTGTGCTGGAAGCCAAAGTAAATTAAATCATCTTGGTTACTGGGAACACGAAGTTTTCTGGGGAATGGAGCAACTACCCCTAAGGTAGTTAATGTTATTTTGAATATTTATATATTAGGTATTTAAGACTAATAGATATATGCCAGTGACCTTGAGTGGTTAGCCTGCGTGATCTGTACTGAGCTCACGCAACGCGTCGTACGTTCAGCCAGTAATAGGACTCGCCCATCAAGGAACGCTGTCCCCAATTTCACGCATTATTAATTTATTATACAAAAAACAAAAGGTATTTTAATAAAACGCGTATGCTAAAAGATCAATAATGAAATTATCTCTAAATTGGTGAAGGTTTCAGAAAAATACGCTTGGTAGATTTTGCGCCATTCTCAGTTTTTTATCCGCGTTAGACAAAACTTTACAAATTAATTTCACTATGTAATATAAACTATATCTAAAATATTCACATAATAAGTTATTGAGAAAATGCTCTAATTTAACATATATTTTTTTCAAATCATTAACACTACTCGTTTAGACGTCTTTAGTATAAAATCATTAAAAGTCGGTTATCGTCGCCATAAGTATTAGAATATTTAAAATATTAAATAGATACTTTAACTTCTCAGTTTCCTACTTTCCTAGAAGCAGCCATAATGAGATTCGTTAAAAGGCTCGGAAGAGGAAGTAAAATAATTTCTCAATTCATCTTGGCTACTGATGGGAACTCGAAGTTTTCTGGGGAATGGAGCAACTGCCCTATACCCTAAGTCATCAATTCAGATAATTTTAGTAAACAAAGAAATGTCACTGTCTAAATGACAGGACAGTGCTGCAAAACAATTTATCATATATCAAACTTAACAAAAACACAACAGAAACAAGGAAATATAACAACTAACAACAAAATGAAACACTTAACACGATGATAACAAAGCACAATTAACAAACACGCAGCGAATAATATGATCGGAGAAAAGAAAACGAACGTACTGAAACGACGCGAGTTTGCAAATTATGTCAAATGAAATTTGAGAATGTTGGGAACTCCTGTAGTGTTACCAGTATCATAATATTTTTTATACCACAAAATTTTCCTTTTTTTAATAACTTTGTTTAAAACCGAAAACTTATAAAAATTAACACGGTATGATAATTGTTTAATTATTATTTCTAAAATCAGTACATAAAAGCCAATATAGCCTTGTTTTCCGCCATTTTATGTGAATTACCATTATGACGATATTTTTTTGATCTGTTATCACCTTTGTTTACATAAATTATCTGAATTGATGACTTAGGGTATAAGTTAGTTAATGTTATTTCAATATTTATACAGGGTGTTAAATTAACTGCGTGTCATAGCTTAAGAGTAGGTTCAGTATAGATAAAGGGACCCACGAAAAAAAAAAAACAAAAATCAAAACAAAAAAAAAAAATTGCAAGACCAACCTAATTTAGTACCTACTAACTTAAAATAGCAATCGTTTAGAATTAAAATTATTTTATTTGACGGTCCTAAGCCCGTTAAAGTACGAATAGGCTTGTTTTTATTATGTTTAATTAAATTTTTTGTATATGTTTTTTTTTTCTGTGTTCCTTTAATGATACTGAGCCTACCCTTAAGCTATGGCACGCAGTTACTTTAACGTATATTAGGTATTTAAGATATATATTATGTTCTAATGATTTAGCATAATTAAAATGGCCTACAAGTGAATGAAAAAGAAAAAAACCTTAATTTTTATTATATTTTGTTAACCCTGAGTAGGTAGGTACCTATTTATTTTCTTACTTCCTCATTCTGCAAGTATTATTGTGCAAGGAACTACACCGTACTTCTTACCAGTTTATGTATTTTAAGCAAATAGTAGTCTCAAAGTCACGTCTTCCTTTATCTGGAAAAAAACGTGTCTTGTTTGAAGATCCCAACAGGGAATACTGCGGACCGATCGCTTGGCAAGTAAACTTACGGAGTAAGAATCTGAATAAGCAAATTATATTACGATCGTCGTATTTCTTCAAACTTTGTACCCTTCATGTTTATCTTCAAGTGTGATTTTATTTCCTTGCATAAGTTCACATTTGTAAACATAAAGTTTTAAACTAGACAGTAGGTAGTACTTAGCTAGAATTTTTTACCTAGAATTGTATGTTGAACCCAATTCTTCAAACTCAAACACAAAGCATTTATTTCAAATAAACCAAATACAGGCACTTTTGAATTGTCAAGTAGTCGGTCAGATAGAAAGATAAAGCTAGTTGCCCATTCCGAAGCATAGTAGGTTCCTATGTAGAAGAACTCTTCACCAACTCCAAATAATTGAAAATCTGCCCTTTTAATAATCATTTTGCGGCTAAACTGACGGCACCTCTTTCCAGAAAACGAAAGCTTTAAGAGCCTTTACACCTTACGGCATTTCATACAAAATTTCAAGCCCTTGTTTTTCGAAATGACTGAACCGATTTTAATGAAACTTCATGTGCATAAGCAGGATACAAAGGTCTAAAAGGTTAGTAAAGAGCATTTTCGAAATGTCTTATCTAAAAACAGATAACTGGAAATCTCTGTTTCTATGGAAAATTTAAAATCAGTCTTATTTGGCTATAACACTATTTTACGAAAATGTTCTTTACTAACTTTTTAGAACTTTGTATCCTGCGTATGCGTATGAAGTTTCATTAAAATCGGTTCAGTCATTTCGAAAAACAAGGGCTTGAAAGTTTGTATGAAATGCTGTAAGGTGTGAACGCGCTTAAGCCACTAAAGAAAAGAGGCCCGGAGAGATATTGCGTTTTCTTATAAATTTAGGATGAGAAAATACACGTGCCCATCTTTATATCCTCCTCCAGTTATTGTTTTATCATACCAATACAAGAAATAAAAAGAGACTTTATCAAATAACACCCGTTTTACTTCTTCTAGGGTTATATTTTTATTTTATTCAGAGACATTTTTTATACAAAACCTTTCGTAGCGGTCAAAAGGAAAATGTATTCACTTTCCTGTTGAAATACAATATTTTCAGGAGAGTTAGTTCAATAAATGGGCTGTAAAAATGTAGGCGTAAAGGTAGGCGGTTAAAGAATTGTTTTAATATATTTGTACTATTATATAAAAACCAGCCAAGTGCGTGTCGGACCACGCACAATGAAGGGTTCCGTAGTTGGGAGGAATTTTTCCCAAGAACAAACTTAACATTGTAGTTGAAAAACATGATCCCCCATACATGCCAACTGCATATGTAAATTTGTACGCACAATATTGAGCGATTTACCATGTTTTTTTAAGATCACAAACTTCTTATAGGTTTTCCTGTAATCTACTTATAAGGAAAGAACCGTTTTCTGTATTTTTTTGAAAATTTTAGGCTCAGTAGTTTCGGAGATAAGGGGGGGGGAATGGTCTATTTTCTTACATAATTTCAACAGTATTTATTTTAAAATTATAATTTAAATATATAATATATGAAATCCTCAAAACAAGCCCTTTAAATTTTGTATTTTCTAATTTGCCTTCCAAAAGTGACCTCCATATTCAAAATTAATTTATTTACGTGGGTCACAGAAGTTCAAATGTGTACCAAATTTCAACTTAATCGGTCCCGTAGATTCGGAGCAAATCAGCTGTGACAGACCGACAGACAGACAGACACACGAGTGATCCTATAAGAGTTCCGTTAGTCCTTTTGAGGTACGTTCCGGTCGAAGTGGCGATGGCGGTGCTTGGGGGAGGCCTATGTCCAGCAGTGGACGTCTTTCGGCTGAAATGATGATATAAAAAGGTAGGGGAAAGAATCAAAGGGCGTAAAAAAAAAAAAAAAATATAAATTACCTCAACATCAAAGAAGCGGCCAACGACCTCTACACTGGTTTCAAAGGCGTGATTTAATGTTTTCAGGTGAAAACGGAAATTAAGCCATTAAGGGGTAAGTATTGTTTTGCGTTCTTATTTATAGGGCTGGCACGAGTATAATGTGTTTTCCAGTTATTTATGGAAATTCTGTGAGTTAATGGCGCGTTTTGTAAATTAAGCATAAGTAGATCCCGGAATTCTATATATGACATGTAAAACATAACTTGATTCCCCGAAGGGTTGGGCAGAGACCCATAGTACACCATTTAAGTAGGTACTATTCGCCATTGCCTATTGCCATTATAAATAAAAAAAAATTGTTTTTATTGTTTCTCATACAATTGTTCTTCAGCACAAAATTGAGGCAGCCCCGGTGAGTTTTAAGGATACTTGTGAAGGGTTACCTCGCAACTTCCCATAAGTTACTATCTACAATGTTGAGACATAATTAAAAAAAACCGGCCAAGTGCGAGTCGGACTCGCGCACTAAGGGTTCCGTACCATTATCAATAAAAAACGCAAAAAATCACGTTTGTTGTATGGGAGACCCCTTAAATACAAGGTGTTAAGGAAATTGCGTGCCATAGCTTAGGGGTAGGTTCTGTATCAATAAAGGAACCCAGAAAAAAAAAAGGTGAGCTACCCATCGCCCACCGTCCGCAAGCCCGTGCCTACGGTGGCCGGAAATTGGCTTGCGACTCCCGACGCCCGGGGCGTCTCCTGCGGCGACTTGGGGCGCGAGAGCGCGAACCTTGCCTCTCCCGCACGCGTTCCGCCTCCTCCTTCGCGAGCATTACTGCTTCGCAGAAGGAGGTGACGGCCTCCCATGCACTCTCGCTCCGTAACATGGACTGAACCGGGGCCCGACGCGAGAGATTGCCGCCGCCGATCGCCTCCGTGAGGACACGGCGGTGCTCTGCCCAAGCCGGGCAGAGCACCGCTGGCAGACCTCCACCGTATGCTCCACCGTGTCCTCCGGGCGATTCACACAGTGGTGACACCCAGGCGTTTCCTCTCGCTTTATCCTAAACAGGAACCTCCCGAAACATCCGTGTTCGGTGACGACCTGCGTCAGGTGGAAGGTGAGGACGCCGTGGCGCCTCTCTAGCCATTCCTCAAAGAGGAGACTTATCACCACAATTGTGGCGTCCTCAGCGCTGGGTTGCGACAATCGCACTCTCGCATGCCGCCATGAGATCCCACCGGAGCTCTGTCCGCTGTGCCGTGATTTCTCGCGGCAGCGGAGTTTCACCCCGGCGGCGTATCGCCTCCACTCCCAGATATGCGCGATTTCACCCCTAAAGTTACGATACTTTAAATCAGAAAATTCTGCTTCGACTGCAGCGGAAGTCGCAGATACGGAACTTCTACCAAAAATTGGCACCATAATTGCGGTCCACAAAGGCACGTAAGGAAGTAGGTACCTTTTCAACCTCTGCAAAATCTGGGCTGTAACAAGCGTCGTTTTTTTTTCCTGTGTTGTGGGTGCGTTTACAAACATTTAAGCTCACATACACAAACAGCCAGACCCGGAACAAATACTTGTTGGTCATACACATATTTGTTCCGTGCGGGAATCGAACCCGCGACCCGCAGCGCAGCAGTCAATCGCTTAACCACTGCGCCAACCGTGTCGTGATTTTATTGCCGTTCGAAGATTGGTCCGGTTTTTTAACCGCTGCGTCATAAGGCGTCACGCCATGACTTCCAACCGACTAGGCCCGTCTCACCTTCCGTCGTACCGATGTCAGATTCACTGTCGAACTTGTGACTACCTTGTTTGCTTATGTGTTCACCTTCGTCATCGTCATTTTCGTCACAATCAGTCAGATGATCTCCTTTTATCCTATTGTTTAGAAATTTCAATCGTTCTACCGATGGTAAATTCTTGCCGTTGGGTCCAGATCCGATACATTTACTAAGAGCAACAACGAGTCAAGATTTGCTATATGGTGGGATTTTCCAACGCACCGCTTATAAAATCGCCTTACCAAATATTATATTTATCTTTGCCCTTCAAACTCGGTCAACGCGTTAGCATTGACGTAAGGTGACAAAAGTCTAATCGCATGAACGTTGAGGGGAGCGACGTGGATTTAATTACAATAGCATCATAACACTTTTGCAAATAATCGTTGAAACTGGCGCACTGACCAAATATTTGAGCTATTGCAATCAACAAAGACCACCCGAAATCAGTAACGACGATCGGTGGAATAGGAGCCAGTGCGGGGAGCCAGTGCGGGGAGCCAGTGCGGGGAGCCAGTGCGGAGAGCCAGTGCGGGGAGCCAGTGCGGGGAGCCAGTGCGGGGAGTCAGTGCGGGAAGCCAGTGTGGGAAGCCAGTGCGAGGAGCCAGTGCGAAGAGACAGTGCTGGAAGCCGATGCTGCCAGCGAGTGCGGGGAGCCAGTGCGGGGAGCCAGTGCTGCCCCCGCCTGTAAAAATGTATTAAAATAAATTTAAAAAAAACAGCGACTTCCAAAAAAACCCTAAGAATTGAGAGTGGGGGGAGTGTGAGTGGGGGAGGTCGGTCTTTGGATTTGTATTTTAGTTTTTAGCCACCGACTTCCGACATTAAAGTTATTTTCGCTTTGTAGTGTTTTTTTTTAATGTGTAGTTTTTTTGTACATAATAAGTTTTTTATTTTTCACTTTTTAGTGGGTCAATTGTTTATTTTTTTAAAATAAAAAATTGACTTTTTTATTTTTCACTTTTTTGTGGGTCAATTTTTTATTTTTTTAATCACCCAATTTTTTTTTGCTTAATTGGTATATATACCGGAGTTATAACGCTTACTCTACCAATAAAAGATATTTGTCAGTTCAGTTGTACACATCTGCTAACGCGGGAGTTTTTAATGTATGAGAAATTACGCAACTCTTATTCAGTCTTCAACCCTTATATAGTGAGCGGGCAACTGTAGTAACCAGATATCTAGCAAATCTCAATGATGGATTATTTGCATTATTTCGATGTCGCTACCTAAGTCCCTCCGACCCGTCCGATCTTAGTTTATTCAAACCTGTGTTTCAGGCCATCTACAAGTGCCCAGTAATAACCCTAAACACAAAACATAGCACACAAACTCATCACTGATCCCTTTCTGTCGATATAATGAGTGTGACCTCGAAGCTTGGTAAATAATGGAGTGGCAGGATAACGAGGGGTAGCGGAAAAATATGTTTGTACTGTGTACATCAAGGTTGCTTAACAGGGAAGTTCACTGCGGTTGAGTACTGAAAAAGCAAAAAAAGACGAGTGTGCTTTAGACCACACGACTGAAGTAAATCAGAAATCACCGTTCGCTAGCAAAAGAAGTATTAATTCAAAAAAGCTGCGGTCTTGTGAGTGTATAAAAACAGCCAGTGTGAATTTAAAAAAACCGGCCAAGTGCGAGTCGGACTCGCGCACGGAGAGTTCCGTACCATTATCTATAAAAATGGCAAACAAATCACGTTTGTTGTATGGGAGCCTCCCTTAAATATTTGTTTTATTTTAATTTAATTATTTATTTTTATTGAGAATATATAACTAAATATTCTGTGAATATTTCAAGCGTCTACCTGTTGCCGTTATCAATATAGAGCAAAAACGAGCAATAAAATCACGTTTGTTGTATGGGAGCCCCCTTAAATATTTATTTTATTCCATTTTTTTGTATTTGTTGTTATAGCGGCAACAGAAATACATCATATGTGAAAATTTCAACTGTCTAGCTATCACGGTTCATGAGACACAGCCTGGTGACAGACGGACAGACAGACGGTGGAGCCTTAGTAATAGGGTTCCCGTTTTAGCCTTTGGGTACGGAGCCCTAAAAATACCTATTAAGCGGGACGGCCCGCGGCCGGCGGTGGAGCAGTGTGCCTTGTTTAAAATTTAAACAGCTTTTTCGACTACTTACGTTCGCCTCTTTCCGTAATGCCCTCGTCACGCATTCACTAGCTTACTCCCCAAGTCAAGCGTGCGTAAACAAGATTTGCTTCAAAAAGAGGAGTCGACAAATAGGTAGACACACGCATGCTCCAATGATAAGGTAATATATGCTGTGTATCATGTATGTGAGTTTAAATGTTTGTAAACGCACCGACAATACAGGAGAAATTCCTAGTGTGGAGCAAACTTACAAAAAAAAAATTGTAACAATGACTGACCATGGAGTTTTTTGCCCGTTCTTCTCCATAAAAACTTACTACGCTTTGGGCTGGGCTTCATATTTCTGCCGATTCCTTGACTATTCAATCATTCATCATTTCAGCCGAAAGACGTCCACTGCTGGACAAAGGCCTCCCCCAAAAAGTGAGGGGATTTGCCATAATCGCCACGCTTGGCAGGCGGGTTGGCGATCGCAGTATGGTTTTAAAAATGCATAGAGAACGCTGCTGCCCATTCTCTAGTAAGTCCCTTAGTCGCCTTTTACGACACCCACGGGAAGAAATGGGATGGTGCTATTCTTTACGTCCGGCACAAAACACGACACAATGCTTGTTTCCCCGAAGGGTTAGGCAGTGATGGATCTTATAGTAGGTACACAAGTAGGTCATCCACGAAGAAATGGGACACATAAGTAGGTACACTCACATTTTGACACATTTTATCCAGGTATTTTTAAGTCCTATGCAATAGGGGGCGAGCCTATTACCATCGACCGGGCACTTGTCCAGACTCCGGGCAGCTACTGAGAAATTCCAGATGGAAAAGCCCAATAACACTTTGCCCGACCCGGGGATTAAACCCGCGAGCACTAGACCAACGAGGCATGCTGTAGTTTCTAAAAGGCGGAGTATGGAGTACCTATCAGTGTCGCAGCAGTAAATACTTAATAGAATTCAAACCATGTATTGCCACTAGAGATGGGTAGCTCGTGAGCGAGTGATAGAAAAAAATCTATCACTCGCTCACGAGCGAGTATAAGTTTTCTATAAAAATAAGTTTTCTATTGACATTTTAAATTCCTCATATCTCGTCTTTATATCATTGTCCTTTCAAAATATACATTTCGGAACATAAATATTCTGTAATTCAATCGAAATAAATACACACTACCTTATGAATATTTTTGATTTACAAATTATTTTAGTATTACGTTTGTATGAACAACGCATGCTACGCTCTACGCTGCAATTTTATGTATTAATCTCGTATCGTTGGGCTAAGTACTTATACAACATGTCCCAGAATTAACGCAGGTTAGGTTCAGGTTTGGTACCATAGTAAAAGTCGTTCATTTTCGGACCTCTTGATTGGTTGTTCAAGGACCCCTTAAGTGGTTGTGCGTTAATTCTGGGACCTATTGTATATATACTATGTAGTAATGAGAAATTCTCGAAGAATGTGTAGGTGTTATTCTAACATTCTACATTGTTATAAACTTCGTAAAGTATCGTAAGTTATCTTCGATTTACAGAACATTACACAACATGTTCAATTGTATTACGAGTGACTTCCCACACGATGTTCTTAAAGCTAAAGATACATTTTCATAGCACCAATGTATGCTGTATTAAACTTAATAATATGAGATCAATGTCCTTCTAATGTGTTTTAAATATAGGTACATAAGTAGGTATTTGGCCTCGGTATAGGAGTCTTAATTACATTTACTTATTACTTGACGGCAGCAGTATTGTCTCCTTCTTCCTTTAATCCATTCAAAGGTTGTCGATAAAAGGGATTATTCGGTTTAGGACAGATTCTGGCTTCGGCAGATTCTTTTTTAGGCAGTTTCTTGATAAGACAGATATTTTACAGTCATCTACAGAAGTAATGATTATATTCAGAAGTTTGCATTGATTGGAAAACTATTTGTTGCGATTAGAAGGTCCTAAACACGACCTGAAGGCCAATTCTCGTACCTAAAAACGTTCAATTTCAAGTCGCAATCTCATGCCAGCAACAATCAAATTTCAAAAATGTAGGTAAGCATAAAATTTTTGAGACTGTTATGAGATCGCGAACGTTGTTAAAAATACGGGAATTGCCCCTCTGATCTGATGCCTGAAGTTTTTAGTTTGGAATTGACTTTAAATATACCATTACATAAATTGTGTGGTTTATGTTGGTCATGTTACTTCTGCCGTAAAACGAATCTGCCAAAAAAAGAATCTGCCGTAACAAGAATTTGCCGAAACCAGATTCTGTCCTAAACCGAATAATCCGATAAAAAACTGCTTTTAGCGATAAGACCGCCCATTGTGTTATCCTAAGTAAAATTTCTACATTTTTATATCTGTAATTTTTATGGTGTACATTTATAGAGTATTCTATTCTTTATATTATTACTAGTTTTTGCCTGCGACTTCGCCCGTGTTCATGTTGGTTGTTGTTGTTCATCCCACAGTAACGTACTACAGGAATAAAACGTATCTTATGTCCTATTGCAGGTCATGGTCTACCCTTGCCAAACGTGAATATTGTACGAGTAGATTATAAATTACTAGCTGCGCCCCGCGGTTTCACCCGCGTAAGTCTCGATCCCGTGGGAATATAGGGATAAAAAGTAGCCTTTATGTTAATCCAGGGTGTCAGCTACCTCGATACAGAATTTTATCAAAATTGGTCTAGCAGTTTATACGTGAAAGAGTAACAAACATCCATCCATCCATACTTACAAACTTTCGCGTTTATAATATTAGTAGGATGGTCAACAATTATTTATGTTCATCTTTGGACATTGACTCAGCACTAGAACCGGCTAACGCGCGGCCCAGTTAAAAATAATGATTTGGTTGCATCTTACACGCATAGGACACAAAGATTTTGTATAATAGTGAAATATGTGAAGAAAAAGTAGTATACAGGGTGTTAAAGAAATTGCGTGCCATCGTTTATGGGTAGGTTCAGTATCAATACAGGAACCCAGGAAAAAAAAAATAGAAACTAAAAAAATATTGCAAGATCAACATAATTTATTACCTACGAGTACTAACTTAAAATAGCAATCGTTTAGAATTAAAATTATTTCATTTGTTTAAATGCTTTAATTACTAAGTTAGTAGTTACTAAATTAGGTTGATCTTGCAATATTTTTTTTATGTTTTTATTTTTTCAGGGTTCCTCTATCGATACTGAACCTACCCCTAAGCTATGGCACGCAATTTCTTTAACACCCTGTATAAGCTGTATCGTATTGTCAATTAATCAGATTTGAATTTTATATTCTTGTCTCATTACCCCTCACTGTGGCCAAGACACCTTTAGCCATCTCTGAGCAGTCTCGTGAGTCTGCACGACTGGCAGTGAGTGTACCTATCCCAAACCTGGAAATCCTGTCTACTATCCATCTTAGGTCGCATGGTGCAGACATCCTGAACTTATTTATATATTTATTTATTTATCACATACTAGGTATATGATAGGTTAGGGCTGTAGGGCTTGTAGGGCTTAGGGTCGTAGAAACTGTTAGGCTTGTAGGTCTGTGTAGGTTACCTTAACTTATCATATATTTTCATTTACTGTCACACCGTTACCAGTATTGCGGCCTTATGTGACGTTTGTTAAGGGTAGATGTACAAATTATAATTCTTGTTTTTCTATTTTCAATTATGGAGTGTTTTTGCAGTCAGGTTTTTTGTTTTTTTAATAATTTACTTTTTATTTAAGCCCTCCGAAACTCCCGAAAAGTTTTCTACTGAAGCCGCATTAAGTTAGGTTACGATTGATTAGGTACTAACAGTTCTATGTTGAAAAACATGCTTACTGAACAAAGTGAATTAAGGCATACGCTAAGCTATCACTTAGCTAACATTAACATTTTACATGTTTTTACAAGCTGTTGCGTAGGCGACTAAGGGACTTACTAGAGAATGGGCAGCAGCGTTCTCTACGCATTTTAACACCATACTGCGATCGCCAACCCGCTTTCCAAGCGTGGCGATTTTGGCAAACCCCCCCCTTTGGAGGAGGTCTATGTCCAGCAGTGGACGTCTTTCGGCTGAAATGATGAGTTCTATGTTGATTCTATAACTAAAATATGATGTAAACGGGCAAACCAAACAGATTGATAATTGTAGTCAAAGTGTTACAAAAACTGTCTGCGCGACTTTATTTATGATTTATCTCAGCTCAACTTCCGTCGTTAGTATTAATTTGCAAGTAAAAGTTTTAATTAAAAACTCGAACTGTGTCCGAGTTGCTTTGATCTGTTTTAACACAATTTACACTGCTTCAAATCATTTGTATATTGTGTAATGTTTATGTTGAATGTTCATGTTAATTTCTTGTTCGTTGTATCTTCTAGATATTTTTTTTGAAGATTAGGTAATTCTATTGATTCCCAATTAGAAACGCAGGATACCATAATTTCCCTTAAATCTTTCACAGAAAAATATTATTGAAGAATAAAATCATAGTTCATCACTCGTTGGTTTAGTGGTCACAAGCACTGCTCTGCTGAGCATGAGGTCCTGGGTTCGAATCCCGGGTCGGGCAAAGTGTTATTAGGTTTTTCCGTCTGTAGTTTCTCAGTAGCAGCCCGGAATCTGGATTTGCGACTGGGGTGCTCGCCCTATATTTTATGGGACTTAAACTTATCTGGCGAAATGTCAGTGTACCATAGGTACACTTCTGCCTAACCTTTCGGGGGATACAGGCTTGATGTTTTGTTATCTAAGCTTTTTGTCTAAAATTAATGGTTGTTTTGGATTGTATTAAGTGCGTTTATAACTTACGGCATTTCATACAAACTTTCAAGCACTTGTTTTTCGAAATGACTGAACTGATTTTATTAAAACATCATACGCATAGCAGGATACAAAGGTCTAAAAAGTTAGTTAAGAACATTTTCGAAATGTCTTATTTAAAAACAGTTAACTGGAAATACTGCGCTCCAAAACAAAGATAGCTGACGTGGCTCAAAAGGCTGCCCAACTTAAATGGGACTGGGCAGGACGTCTGCCGCACCAACCGCCGGACCAACTGTGGGCCCAAATGGCACAGAATTGGTGCCCTGAAACAGTGCGACGGGGTCGCGGCAGACCACGTAGAGGAGATGGCGAGACGAATTGGATAGGTTCCGGCAAAACTGGAAGGAGGACGCCCGGTCTCGCGAAGGATGGATGGAGTGGAGGTAGGCCTTTGCCCAGCAGTGGGACAGCATAAGCTGGAGATAAAAAAGAAAGAAAAACTGGAAATCTCTGTTTCTATTGAAAAGACATGGCCCATTTCTAAAGAGACGGTTGCATAGTTATCAAATTTGGTGTACACCAATGATTTTTGGTGTTTTATATTCGTGAATATTGGCACATTAAATTGCTATAAATAAAAACTCAAAGATCTCGTCATTATCAAAATCGGTCTAATTTAGCTGTAACACAACTTTTCGAAAATGTTCTTAACTGAATTTTTAGACCTTTGTATCCTGCTTATGCGTATGAAGTTTCATTAAAATCATTTTAGTCATGTCGAAAAACAAGGGCTTTAAAGTTTGTATGAAATGCCGTAAGTCGTAAACGCTCATTTCACCGACGAACTGCAGATATCAATCCGTTTGCCAAAATTGGAGTTATGATCATTAAGCATTACAAACGTTTGATAAACCTAGTATTAGTAAGCTTGTATTCCCCGAAGGGATAGGCAGAGATGTATATAAAGAGCAGTGGTGGCCCAGGGGTAACGGCCGTGCCTTACGAGTTGCAGGTCGTAGGTTTGAACCCTGACAGGCGCTTTACTTTGTGTAAATTATTTCATCACCACTGCTCTCAAAACAGTGAATGAAAACATCGTGAGGAAACCGGCATGTCCTAAAACCAGATATTCGAAGACATGTGACATCTACTAACCCACACTGGGCCTGCGTGGTGGATGACGGCCCACTCTCTCTCACAGGGAGGAGGCCTGTGTCCCAGCAGCAGTGGGAACATCTCATCAGGCTGATTATTAATCATTCCACTTTGCCCCACCAAGCCGCCCCACTGGTGGGGCAAAGTGAAATGCCTAAAATTTTGCAGTGGAATCTGCCCCACTACTTCGATTAAGTGAGGCAGATTCCACTACTCTAAAATCTTGTTGATTCTGCCCCACTAGGGTTGGCATCTTAGAATAAAATAACTTTTCTTTAAGATTTGAAATTTTTTAAATGTTAGATTAATTCATTACATGGTCGTACCGTAAAGGGAAGATTTGATTTCATTTTCTTCACACCTGTGCGAAGCCGGGGCGGGCAGTTAGTAGGAAATAAAAAATTCCAAACTATTATTTTTGTAATTTTGTTCTAAGGTGCCAATCCTAGTGAGGAACAATCAACAAGATTTTAGAGTAGTGGAATCTGCCCCACTAAATCGAAGTAGTGGGGCAGATTCCACCGCCACCTCACTCTTTGTCCCGCTCGCACAAGTGTGACAGGGTGGCAGGGAGAAGACTCCAAGGCACCGATAGTTTAGTTATTTCTTTTTACGGTGAAAATAATAGTAATAAAACAAATAAAAACATAAGACCTGCTTTATAGTTAGTTCAGTTAATATGCAAAGTTTCATTATCTAATTTGACGAATTTTTTGAATACCAGCGGTTTATTGTTCGGTTTGGAGGTAACTTTGGTTTTTTTTTTCTATAGAGAAAATTTTATGGAACCGTGTTTTCGTCAAACATAGTAGGTACTTAACATTAATCCTCAACTTTACCATATATTTATTTCAAAATTAATGCTGCAGTATTTTTGACATAACGGAGGGTCATGCTAAGGCATTTGAGGTAGTATAGGCTCTTAACCGTAATTATAAAGGTTTTCGAACAAATTTCGTTAATTATTTCATATTTCGTAACAAAATCAATGCTGAAATGAAGCAATCTTGAAGCTAATATATGAATTGTATCAAAAATAATTGGTATCTTCGGAAATAAAAAATAAATCAATTTCAAGCCCTGGTGTGAATATCTTACTTTTATAGATTTATTATCTTGGAAAATAAGAAGGCTTTATGTAAATAGATAGATCACTGAAGCATATTCAATTATGACGTACTTGCCCAAACTAGGTTATTTTTCTTAGAATCAATCATGAATTTGACGTTCAATAGAAGTTAGAAAACTTTTTGTTTACTTAAAACTATTATTGTTTCACTTTGAGTTTTAGTGAATTATATAACTGGGTAGTCAAGTCTGCTGTATTTGATTCGTTCCTAATATTCTTTAAGAACTATGTTCTTCAAACTTAATAGTTTTTAGTCCACGATCCCTTACCTATGGAAAAAAAAAACATGCTTACTGAACAAAGCGAATTTAGGCATACGCTAAGCTATCACTTAGCTAACATTGATATTTTACATGTTTTTACAAGCTGTTGCGTAGGCGACTAAGGGACTTACTAGACAATGGGCAGCAGCGTTCTCTATGCATTTTAAGACCATAATGCGATCGCCAACCCGCCTGTCAAGCGTGGCGATTATGGCAACCCCCACTTGGGGAGGCCTATGTCAAGCAGTTGACGTCTTTCGGCTGAAATGACATGAAGATGACAAGCTGTTGACAATGGACCCAATGTACAGAAACTGTGACAATTAATATTGATAAACATCAATTAAAAAAAACTCTTGATTAACACTATCTTGCTCGCTGTCCTTGCTTCTCGACCCAATGCAGACGGAAAAAAAATCCTATACTTCATCCCAATCTAACGGAGCCCTTGATTGTGCGTGGCTCTGCAATGCACTTCATTATCATCATTCATCATTTTAGCCGAAAAGGCCTCCCCTAAAGGGGGGTTTGCCATAATCGCCACGCTTGGCAGGCAGGTTGGCGATCGCTGTATGGTATTAAAATGCATAGAGAACGGTGCTGCCCATTCTCTAGTAAGTCCCTTAGTCGCCTTTTACGACACCCACGGAAAGAAATGGGTTGGTGCTATTCTTTACGTCCGGCACCAAACGGATAACAAATGCTGTACGGGACATCTGTAAATGATAAGAAGTGATAGAGTTGATAATTATCAGTTTATTGATAGAATGCTATAGCTAATTATTACAGTGATCACTTATGATAGTAATGAGTACACGCGGCGAAGACCGAACGCGAACTGAAGTGAATTGCGCACGCGGTAAAAAACTGCTTATATAACGTAAAAAGATATGATTGTACGGGTGGACCGTACATGCTCCCAGGCACGAGAGACTAAGATAAAAATGAAAAGTACACATATAAAAGTCAAAATCAAAACATTTTAAAATGTAAGTACATAAAGAAAGCAATGATAATCGAAAGCACAATCTAGGTAGATACGAGCAAACTTAATCCGCCTTATTACAAAACAAGATTTATATTTTGACATGTCATAAACCATGGAGCCAGTTTTTGTAATAAGAACGTAACAGTGATTGAAATACCGTTCTTTATACAAAACTGAAAACTTAGTTCGGTACTAAGTTGTCTGTTTTGTGTTTAGGAACTTTACCATAGTCGGAATATAGTTCGAAATTCAATAATGGCTCCATGTTTCAAACCTGGGTCTGAAGATAAACCTTGTTTTGGAATAAGGGGGTATAAGTCTCTAAAAGTGTTATTAATTTTTGCCGAAAATAGATTCACGGAACTGAGGCGACGTAGCCTTGTTTTGCACTTGGCTGGTTTTAAAGAATGGATTGGTTCAAATGTTAATCACATTCAGTACCTTTTATGATTATTTTTAACCGACTTCACAAAAAGGAAGAGGTTCTCAAGTCGTCTGTATTTTTTTTTTTGTTTTTTTTTTTTTTTTTTTAATGTTTGTTACCTCAGAACTCCGTCGTTTATGAACCGATTTGGAAAATTATTTTTTTAATTGAAAGGATATACTTCCAGATTGGTCCCATTTTTTTCAAAATCCAGTTCTGATGTTGGGATCCATGAGTAATTGAGGGAACTCCTCAAATATTATAGGCATACCGATAGCAATTTTTATATTTTCATCAACCAGTCAATCATTTGCATTCAGAAAGTATAATTTGGTGAAGTGGAACAGATGAAGAAGGCCACAGATGGCCACCGGAACTTCTCAGTGATACGTAATTCACGGGTGGCGATGAGATATCTGGATTAAGATAGTTAAGCGAAGCAAATTTAAATAAATAGTTCTGATCAAAATGGTACCATCAAACTAATCTGATGATGAAGCTGGATGGTAGGCACTGAAACTCCGTTAAAAAACAATGTATCCTACCCGTGTTTGGTCTTATTGGAATTGTCATGACATGCACTCTGGCTATAAATGATTTTTAACCGACTACAAAAAAGTAGGAGGTTCTCAATATATCTAGCCATATGTACATATAAAAGAATACCGTGACTGATTGGTTTATCAACACAGCTCAAACCAGTGAATAGATTGGCCTGAAATTTGGCACGTAGACATCCGCTAAGAAGGGGTTTTTGGAAATTTGACCTTTAAGGGTGGAAAACGGGGGGTTTTGTTTGCATGAAAAATCTTATTCCCAGGGTTAATAAACTTGAAACTTGGACGAATACTTACGTAAGTAAATTATAAAGTTTATATTTTTATGTTAACTTATCTTCAACGGATGGGATGTCAAAGCTTGTATAGAAGAATTTTAACGCGCGGTCCGATCAACTCGAAACTCAGTATTTATACTTAAGACCAAAAATGAAGAATAACTTGTATCAGGGTTTTTCGAAAATCTACCCATAACGGGGTGAAAAGGGGTAGTCAATTTTACAAGAGAGGATTTTACTACGTGGCTTGCTTAACTCGAAAATTGGTATAACCTCTATGTCAAATAATGGAAAAGTCGCAAACCACTTTAAAAATTAACCTCTTTGGGGGTGTAAAGGAGGATGGATACAGTTTGTATGAAAAAATCTTCTTTCGTTGATCTAATAACTTGAAACTTAGCCTGAATACTTCATCAGCAGTCTCCTGCCCTAATCCCAATTTATTTGGGGTCGTCGTAACATGTCGAATTACACTATAGATTTAATACATACAAAAGGAAACAGTGACTGACTTACTGACTGATCTATCAACACAAAGCTCAAATCACTGAATTGATTGGGCTATTTGGCACACAGATAGTTATTATGACTTAGGTAACCGTTAAAAACAGATTTTTGAAGATTTAACCCCTTAAGGGGTGTAAAATAAAACTTCCTGTCTCTGTTGTTTTCATAGCAAGTAGTAGTATACGAATTGGTGTGGGGTAGGTACCACTAAAAAGTGAAAAATAAAAAACTTTTTTACAAAAAAAACAACCGACTTCCAACCAAATTTGGGTGTACCTGTAGTACACCCACATTTAATATTATATTTAATTTAATTTCGGAAGTCGGTGGCCATAAACGAAAATACAAAACCAAAGACACCGACTTCTGAAATTTAATTAAATATAATATTAAATGTGGGTGTACTACAGGTACACCTCTGCCCTACCCTTCGAGGAAACAAGGCGTGATGTTATGTTATGTGCTTCCGAAATTAAAGTTATTTTTCACTGTGTAGTGTTTTTGTTGGAAGTCGGTTGTTTTTTTTGTAAAAAAGTTTTTTTATACAGATCTCGTCAATTTACTTGTTGTTTGTAATGCTAGGCATAAGCTTTCATTCCTGTTTCTGAGAAAGGTAGACATTACACCAGCGTGTCCTATAGACATCTTAAAAACCCGGCCAAGTGCGTGTCGGACCACACGCAATGAAGGGTTCCGTAGTTGGGATGAATTTATCCCAAAAACATTGTAGTTGAAAAACATATTCTCCCATACATCGATATACGTCACGGTCAATTCTCCAACTGTAAAATTAAGTTGGTCGACTATTACTCGTTAACTTGTAAAGCCTACTTAGGGTGATAGATTTCCTTTTAATTTCGTTATATATACAACTGCCAAGATTTTTTTCACATATCCAAAACAGCTGGCAGGGGGGGGGGGGCACTTTACAGCTTAATATTACGCAAACGGATCCCGGAATCGAAAAATGGGTTTCACGAACCCGCAATATTTACTGAAAGGCCTATTCAACGATACCCCACACCATGGCATAGACGAGAACAGTTAAATATCATCCCCACTTTACGTGCAAAGGAGTTACCCAATTTTATTTTTTATTTTTTTATGTTTTATTTTACCACTTTGTCTTAATATGTACACCCATGTCAAATTACAGCTTTCTAGTACTAAAAGTCTCTGAGCTAAGCTGGGGACAGACAGACAGACGTGGCAAAACTATAAATAGGGGTTACAACGGTACCTTAAAAATGCCCCATTGTGTGAACGATGGACCAGATTTCAGCTCCATTTACGGAGCTGAAATATGACGGTATAGGAACCCTCGTCATGTATACGGATTTCAGGAGAAATGGACAATCTTTATGAAAGAAAGTACAGATGAATGGATAAGCTTTGATGTATTGAGAGTTTTAGTTGTAAAGATCGACAAAGATTTTGACGAAGACTTTATTGACTAAAAACTGTTTGGTGGAGAATTCTTGAATCTGACTTTGTTTGATTTTGTCTAGATTTTTTTTCGTCTGCATTGGGTCGAGAAGCAAGGACAGCGAGCAAGATAGTGTTAATCAAGAGTTTTTTTTTTATTGATGTTTATCAATATTAATTGTCACAGTTTCTGTACATTGGGTCCATTGTCAACAGCTTGTCATAATCATCATCATTTTAGTCGAAAGACGTCCAAGAACAAACTTAACATTGTAGTTGAAATACATGTTTTCCCATACATTCTAACTGCAACTAAGTTAGTCGACTACAGACAGACAGACAGACGGGCATAGCGAAACTGATAAACCCGGTTCCTTTGCGAGTACGGAACCCTAAAAAGATCGATGTTAAATCAGGGAAGTAATTTTTAGTAATTTGACTACATTACCTAGCTCCGTGTGGTGCCGGACGTAAAGAATAGCTCCTATTTTCTTCCCGTGGGTGTCGTAAAAGACGACTAAGGGACTTACTAGAGAATGGGCAGCAGCGTTCTCTATGCATTATAACACCATACTGCGATCACCAACCCGCCTGCCAAGCATGGCGATTATAGCAACCCCATATTGGGGAGGCCTATGTCCAGCAGTGGACGACATTTGGCTGAAATGATGACTACATTACCTGTAATTATCAACGTATGTTCTAATTACAACTGTTATTCTTTGGCAGGCTCAGTAAAACTAGACTCACGGGTCGATCCATCAGGTTAAGCTACGCTTGCCGGGGTTGGTCCGTGGATGGGTAACCGTCTTTACATACCGAGACTCCTCCGTGCCTCGGAAAGCACGTAAAGACGTTGGTCCCAGCTATCATTCGTGTGGATCTTTGACACTCGTTACGGGTCGTCAGTAGCTCGAAAGTCTCCTGACGACCCGTAGAGACCGTAGGCACGGGCTTGCGGACGGTGAGCGATGGGTCGCTCGCCGTCCGATAAGGACCACGCCCGGTTCTACGGCACGTTGTGTTCCACGCGCGCCTCAAAGCCATGTCAGCACTAACTGACAACTAACGGGGTTCGTTAGGGCCAGGGTTGCGAGTTTGTCTGAAATCCATATCGTGGCCCTGGCACACAGGCGACGGAAGGAACACGGGTGGGTTTTAGTCAGTAAAAGTCTGACACGCCCTCCCGCTCCGCCCAGAGCGGTAAAAGTTATTTGATAATTTCCCACCAAAAAAAAAGGAGCAGAGAAATCCTTGAATGGTGACCGTGAAGCGGTTAAATTGTTTTGCGGTTAAATTGTTGTTTTGTCTAAGACGCAAAACAGCTACATATCAATTTATTTGGTAATATAAACGCATTAAATTGATGATTCTCTAATTATTCTGAGCATGCTTCTTATTCCGCCGAACTCCTTCTAAAATAGGTACAAATAAAACAATTCACACATCCCACACAAACACACATCTCTATTACATCACACACCACATACCTACATTACACACTCACACACCACAAACACTACACACCACATACCTACATTACACACTCACACACCACAAACACTACACACCATATACACTATACATCAAACACTTATAAATTACCTACTCCACGTAAGGAATGTTTTACATGTTTACTTAAAATTTTCTTTTTTATTTTCAATTTAATTTCCGTTTTTATTATGACCTATATTAAGTTGTATGTGTTTTAGATTAATTCTTATTGCATAAAAATTCGACCTGTGTAATTGGGAGAAGACACTGGCTCTTGTAACACAGGGGTTATACCTAGCGCAGGAGTCAGGGCCTCACTATGCTGTTAAAATTATTTATGCCAATAAAGAAATTATAAATTATATTTTATTCAAAATACCTGCGACATTAGGTAATTGAGCAACCTCCAGATTCTAACTTCAGCCGTCTTGTTGTTCCAAGAAAATTGTGCTAACGAGAAATTACTCCTGTTCAAGACGCACGTGTAGGTACCTCTTTGTTTACTGAAAAATCTTTGCCTCGGGTTCACATTATGATAGGTACGATGAAGCTTTTGAACGTTGCGCGTTGTTCTATGTCTTTATAATAAGATCGCTTGTTATAAAACAAATAGAAAATGTTATTTTTCGCATTCATTGAAACCTAGATATAGTGCACAACAAGATACCTATTGGTTAAAAAATTGCAAAGAAAAATGTGTTACAACGCCATCCATAATCACGTACGAGCGTTTGTATGAAAAGGATGACGGGTTGGCTTCTCAAGCCCTAGTTTTGCACGTGCTTTTGTAAACATTGCCTAATCGGTAACGACAGGGCTTGAGTGGTATCTTCGTTTTACACTACCAATAACAAAACATTAAGAAACTAATTAAACAATGAATTTTAACTACGACGCTCGGCCATATAGCAAATACAATTCATGACCCAAAAATAATCTTTCGTCGGAAGATGCGTCACGTATCGCCTGGACGGACAAGTAGGTTATAAAACATTCAACTTTACACACTCAACAGATGATGCGTTAGTAATAATAATAATAAAAATGTTTTATTAGCAGGTATCGTAGGCCCATAGCGTGTTAGTTTACAAGTAACTTAATAACCATGTTAGTAGTAACAAATTACGCACACAATACAATATCCCAATATTAAAACATTATCCCATTTATAACGTTTAAAACGTCAAACAAACAAAACAAAGAAAGCCAGGAAGGTTAATTAAGCCCCATGTCGGGTTATTGTACATTCGCCACAAAGTAAGTTCGCCACGGAAAAAGGTATGTGTAAATTTGCCACAGTTCTATTTTCATGAAGTAAATTCGTCATATTGAATTTGATTATTGTAAATTCGTCAAATTGTTTATTTCCGCACAGACAGCAAAAAAATCAAACAATTAGTTGAATAAAGACGTTATTTATTATTTTTTATAATCACAGAAATTTTAAGAAGAGTCGTCGCCTTACGTCTACATAACAATCACAGTACTACTTACGCAACACACGCTTAACTAAAATAAACGCTGATATTGTCTGGTTTTGTTCGTTGTTAAGGCCGCGTTGTCAAGGACATCGTGACACGCCTAATCATTATAAACATGTCTCAAGAAACTGAAACATTTTAGGTTTTCTTTTACCCATCATGTTGCGTTTATGCCATGCTTCTGCTAGATTTATTGTCCTATGACGAGCCCCACGTACATTCCAGATAAACTGTATACTAGTGTTTTCTAATCACTGGGCTGCAAAATAGTCGTTGAATTTTGTGACTTCTTCGTTCTGTGGAGCATTTCATCATCATCATCATTTCAGCCGAAAGACGTCCACTGCTGGATATAGGCCTCCCCCAAAGGGGGGGGGTTGCCATAATCGCCACGCTTGGCAGGCGGGTTGGCGATCGCAGTATCGTGTTAAAATGCATATAGAACGCTGCTACCCATTCTCTAGTAAGTCCCTTAGTCGCCTTTTACGACACCCGCGGGAAGAAATAGGGGAGTGCTATTCTTTACGTCCGGCACCACACGGACACTGTGGAGCATTTATCATCATTCATTTTCCATGATGTGCAACCACGCGTCTTCAATGTCCTGTTTCTTTATATGGGCCAATGCAGTACACATGGCTAAGTGTGACTTCTCTATAATGTCATTCAATTGTAAGGCATGACCCATGCATAGTGTTCGTGAAATGTTTGGTATGGCATTTAATAACTCGTAACCCCCATCCTTGGTTGCTTGAAAAGCTTCTTCATACACTGGAGGCCTAGGTGTGCTTGTGTTCGCTGCTGCTTCCTTACAAAGTTTTTTTATCTTTAATTTTTTTTTTTTAATATTTGGTTGAAACTTGTTGGCTTCCACGCTTCATGCAAAATTCTGATGTCATGATTCTCCAAAATTTTAATAGTTGCACTGCACGAAAGATTAGAACATCTCCATACAGTTCCAAATTTAGTTTCCCGATGAAAATTGTACATATTATTATAACCATAACTCCCAAGCATTCGCCGTCAGCCAATAACTTTGCTTGCTACCAGTATTTTATGCAAAAATGATGTAAGTAGGTACCTACCTATAATAAAGACTTGTGACGAATTTACACATATTTTTAATGCAAGTGGCGAATACACTTTTAATGTATGGAGTGTACAAAAATGTGACGAATTTACTTTGTGGCGAATGTACAATAACCCCCCCATGTCTGACATGTAGCTTGATAAACCTATCCATTGTAGGCCCTTCTAACCTATCAGAAAAAAACCTTCAGAATGCTATTGCTGCTCCTTCTCACTCTGCGCATTAAGGCTTCTACATACCAGCGCGACTTGTCGCGCGACGCGAGACGGCACAAAGGCCCCGCGTGTCGCGGGACGAGTGGTGCCTTTGTGTCGCGTCGCGTCGCGCGACAAGTCGCCCCGGTATGTAGAAGCCTTTATTGACGCCACTTTCTGGCGCATTATCGCGAAATAATCATCCGTGTGCGCATCAGCGAACATCTGTGATGCACTACAGTAAGGAGGAAGCCTCAACAGCATTGAAGGCATTGTTGTATTGGATGCGCAGGGTGTTGTCAGTTTTTTGGGTATGATTAGCCCACAGGCTGCTGGTGTAAAATGTTTGTTTATTAGTGCGTCGAGTGTATTGGAAGTTAACGAAGTTACGCCCGACGCATCTTCCGCCAGATGTACGACCACCCTTAGGTAGGTAATATCTTAATAATGTAATCTATGCTTTCTCTTCTTTGTGTGGGATCGGTTCCAATAAAACTCACTTAGCTACGGCTACATTTAATACTTTTATTACATCACTTGCTTGCACCAAAGTTAATAACAGACTGCCCCAAGAGCCAACGCGCTACGCCGCCCACCAACGAGAGTGGGGACCGGATGTAGCGCGCCACCTTGTTTGGTAAAACAGTGTCATTAATTGGCATCTTGAATACAAACTAAAACAATTCGAAATATTAGTTTTAACGTTATAAAATACAGGAATTAATTAATGCATAACATTAAATGTAAAATCAATGTATAACAAAATAAATAGATCCTAACCATACCAAAAGTGACGCCATCTAGTGGTATAGGATGACAGTCATATCCAACGTAAAAATTACTGTCATCATACCCATACAACAATAACTAAAATATTACACTTCAAAAATCAATAGCTTATCTCATTTCAACTAAATTCTAACATTTGTTCCTGTTCTTATTTGTGTGCTAAAACTTTATTCATTTATACCACATACTCGTACAACAACGCGTAGTTACCAAAAGTAAAAAAAAAACTCTACTAGAAAGCTTCCATTCAGAATTTTAAACCATCGTAAAATTGGAGAAAAGAATACCACTATAAACCTACGGAGGCAAAGGAACCATTTGTATCCAACATTCAATTCTACTCACAGAAATTTCCAATCCTATTCAACAGAATTTTGTCCTATAAATTAGAACATTAATAACAACACATCAACATTGTTAGAACAGCTCAAACATCATTAACTGTAGAACACAAAGTTTGACGACCGCATCGATATTAATCGATATTCCGTACAATCAAGACAAAGGCTCGACGGTTCGACTCACAATCGAGTCAGTTTTCAATGTTATCGACAAATATTATCGAGAGAGAATGTAAAGAGTCATTCAATACTGTGAGCATTACAAGTGTTTATGTTGAACCTAGCTACTGCGTTGAAATTGTGATCGAATATTAAAATTTGTCAGCGAAAGAATTAAAAAAAATAAATGGAATTTGGATGTTTCACGCTGATAGCACACCTCCTCCGCCGTGAAACCATAGCAGCGAAACCGCAGAAGTTCAATTCAACTGGCTCGCGTCATGTTCCGCTACTCCCGCGGTAGGCGGTGAAGCGGATCTCATGTCGCATTGTCCTCTAATAAATCTGTTGATACCTAACAGGGCGGTGTATGTGCCGCCTGACCGCGCGGTCGAACGCTGCTCTCACCATCTCTCACCGCGGCGCCCGCCGGCGGTGCGCGGTGCCGTGTGTTAATGGCCTTAGGCCTGAAACTGCGTTAAGCGGGCGCGACGGGCAACCGTCGCGTGTCTACGCGCGTGGACACGCGGGTGGGCTCCGTGGGAACGCGACGGTCCCCGTCGCGGGTACCTGTCGCGGAGACCGGATTATTTTATTTACGCAGTGTCGCTAGTTCAATTTTAACGGTGTGCATGTATAGTCGTGTCGATGGAGAACTTAATATATACCTACTTAATATTGACTGAACAAGTCCGTGCGTGTCGTGTTACCGGTCCGCTGGCGGGCACCGCGCGTTCCCCCGCGACGGGTTCCATCGCACGGAGGCGGGCCCCGTTGCGTGGGTGCGGGGCACGCCTCCCCGTGACGGACACCCGCGCGGGTCCCCGCGACGGAGCACTTTTCTATGAAACCGCGCGGGTGCCCGCTTAACGCAGTTTCAGGCCTTATTGTTTAGGTACATACAAACTCAATGTTTTTTAACACCGAAAGTGTCATTGACTGCTTAAAAATCACATATTTTAGAGTTAAGTCTACGAATGTAAAACCGAGTGATTATTTAGACAAGAATTGACATTTTAAAAGGCGAAGAAAACACATTTTTGCTCGCAGTAATGCATCTTTGACTTCGAAAGTCTTTGACCTCTCAAATGATGTTGGTTTCTCAGTTGTAGGTACTTTTATTATGTACTGAATATGTTCGAAAAGATTATCCGGTAGTAAGTTCTGGTGCGATAAAATCCGACCTCCACTTCTACTACAGCGGGCGCAGCCGCGAGCAAAGGCTAGTACTACATACCTAATCTCACGCGTCTTTCCCATGAACGTTGGAATTAAGACTCTGACAACAGCTAAAGCGCGGTCACTATCAGACTGCATACAAAAGAAACAGAAGCGCGATGACACAAAGTTTGTAATCTATTGCAAAATATGAATCAATTATCCATTTACTCAAAAATGAGTTGAGTAATCGGAAATAAAAAAAAAACAACCGAGTTCTGCATTCAAATAAGATGTTCTTGTTATTAATTAAATACCAACCGTACGTTGATATTTAATACAGATATTTTGGATTTAAAATAAAGGTAAAAAGTTACTTTACCGTTAATTTGCATCGAGATTTTTTATTCTAAACGTGTTTTGGTAACAACCAAGTTCTGAGAAACATGTTCAAGAATAACATATATTTTTTCCGCTACCACAAACTACATTTTTTTAAGACAAGCCCCCTACTTAGATCATTTGCCTCTTGTCAGTGCCTTAACTACAGAACGTCACACAATTCACAATGCTTACTCACTAATTTCATACGAAAGCATCGGTAATACTGCACATGCGCCAATCACAAGTTTGATCTAACCTTGTTGAAGGACTTAACCAATAAGGCCAGTGTACCTATGTCCTTCTGAAAATCCTCCAGGCGCAAGCCACCAAATTAATAGTCCATTCTCTAAAATAAAATGTAGGTACCTAACTAACATGAAACAATGATGAAAACTAAACCATACTAAGAGCTAGATATTTAGTTAGTAGATAGATATAAACGAATCTTTTATATAAAGATAATAGTTGTCGGAGCTCTCTCGTTGTTTTTTTTGCAGAGAGCACCAACGGAATGAGAGAAATGAACAGATGGCCAGTGAGGTGAGAACATAATAACGAATGGAATGGAGAAGCATTAGTTTTTGTAATAGAATGTGTGTGGAGATATTTTTCTTGAATTTAAATATGTTGTACCTAATTATCGTTGAAGCTTTTATTGATAACCCGCTAAGTTATATCTACCTATATATACAGGGTGAAATTGAATTCATGGGCATCCTCTTAAGGGGTCATTGTACTCATCATTATGAACAACTTTTACTAAGGGACAACACCAGAAGTCGCGAAAAAAAACAGCTGTTCCCTACATTTATATTCGCTTAACTCGTCAAAATGTAGGGAACAGCAGAATTTTTATTCGCGATTTCACGTTTAGTCCCATAGTAAAAGTTGTTTATAATGACGAGTTTAATTACCCCTTATTTTTTAAATTACCATTATTTTCACCGGTAAAATAAATAAACTAAAATATCGGTGCCTTGGAGTCTTCTCCCTGCACCAGAGGAAGCCCATGAATTCAATTTCATCCTGTATATGGTAAATCGCAGCTGTTCAAAGATTTCTTTCTGTTATAATATTTTTTTAGTCTTGCCAAAGTTTCACTTATGGGGCCCACAGCCTATAAAAGTCTTTGCTAATTTGGTAAATGCTAGATCAGATTTTTCGTCTTAAATTAAAACAAAACAATATGGAATCAAGGATTGATTGCTATTTGAGCTCTGCACTCACTGCTCATGTCTTAAACACTTTCTAAACACACATTTTAACCTCTTTTCAGTAATACAATGAAACATGTAATGTAATTAAGTGTGCATATTTAAGTTTGATGATATTTATAGATATTATTTAGTCGTTTATCGAATTTTATTACATAGCATTTTTCTAACATTGATCGAGTTAAATTATGTGAATACTTGAGCCATCTAAATTGAATTGATTGAAGGTTTTAATGTTTACTTTGTTCTAATAAAAGCTTATAACTTATTTTTTTACGAAATATTTTAACATTATTTTCAGAAACAAAAAATTTGGACCAGAGACACAAAAATCAAAAAAAAAAATGTGTTTATTATCTTAAATCTATACAATTAAGTTGCCGGGGCTTCCCAGAAAGTAATCCGAAGATACTTGTGATGGGATAAACCTCGCTCTTCCTCAATTAATTAACAATTGTTTCGTTGTGCTAATTCGGTATAGTTAGAGACTAAAAATAATACAAAAGCATCTTTTTTACATCTGTGGGGCAGTTACCTACTCCATTAATTTCCCTGTGCATTGTCAATAGTCGGTATTGGAAAACATTAAAACGAGGTTATTTTGCCTTCCAGATGACAACACAATGGCCGCCACGAAGTCACTAGACTAGCAATATGATTCGACCAAGTCACTGGCAACCAACCAGGCAACATTGTCTATTCTCGTCTCTGGCAAAAAACAAACTTCACACTTCGTGATTAAATATTTCTGTTAGGTTAGTCTTCGAATACGAATTCAGACCAGTGTGCACTGGGTACAGTTCCCCGTAAATCGTATGTGTCAACCCGATAATGTGTATACGCCCTACACACATTATCGCGTTGACAGCTTCGACTCGGCAGTATTTTGTTGAACAACTAAGCCGACCTGAAACAATTACCACCTACTAGGTACTACTTACTGCTTTCATTTGGGCCGTGATGATCGGCAAACTTCGTTTGGCATCTACCCTTGCTTAATCATGATGTCGGTTCGACACAATCCGAACTATGCCGAACGGCTCATTAAGTGTATTCGATTTTTCCGCCCGGTTCTGCTGAATCATACAGAGTCGATCATTGTCACCACCTTTTTTTTTTGGGTTGTAAATTATCACATAACTTCTTCCGCTCTGGGCGGAGCGGAAGGGCGTGTCAGACTTTTACTGACTAAAACCCACCCGTGGTACCTTTAGTTGCCTGTGTGCCAGGGCTACGATTTTCGGATAAACTGGCAACCCTGGCAGGGTCTATGTCACCCCTAAGCTGCCTTTTTACAGTTTTGCCAAATTAATATGTTATTAATTCGACCATAAAAGGTGTGACAATACTGAGTAAGGGTAAAAATCTAAACTTTAATTAAGACAAACGTAGAGATCCCATTTTTATTTCAAGTAAACATACACGAAATTGTTAACGGCTTTTTGGTTGATTCACACGAATTTACTCACCCGAAACGGGCGAATCGACACTTTTAAATAATATGATTTTTTCTGTAGGCGATTTGCACGAAGTTAATTTACAGTTAAGTTAAGACCACGCAAGTTACAACGATTGTCAAATTCATAAAAAAAAAACATTTTCGCTTACTCCATAAAACCTATCCCACCTGAAACTTACAGCTAATTTATTTTGTCATACATTGTGGTTTATTGCTATAATATTACTTAAACTACGAATTTAAATTCAGCAAAAGGTTTCCATTTCATTTTATATTTTATAGAAAGAATATCTCTCATAGATACGAATCTGTGAGAATATAAAATATAATAATTCTTTCTTAAGATGAATCCTGTAAGACCAAATTTTGTTATTGTTATTAACTGTTTATTTATTTTACTTCGATGGTCCTAGTTTATCATTTGTGTTGCAGCTCCAGCGTTAAAACAATACTGCGCTGCGTTATGTTGCAGCTTCAGCGTTAAAACAATACTGCACTGCGTTGTGTTGCAGCTCCAGCGTTAAAACAATACTGCGCTGAGCTGTGTTGCAGCTCCAGCGTTAAAACAATACTGCACTGCGTTGTGTTGCAGCTCCAGCGTTAAAACAATACTGCGCTGCGCTGTGTTGCAGCTCCAGCGTTAAAACAATACTGCACTGCGTTGTGTTGCAGCTCCAGCGTTAAAACAATACTGCGCTGCGCTGTGTTGCAGCTCCAGCGTTAAAACAATACTGCGCTGCGCTGTGTTGCAGCTCCAGCGTTAAAACAATACTGCGCTACGCTGTGTTGCAGCTCCAGCGTTAAAACAATACTGCGCTGCGCTGTGTTGCAGCTCCAGCGTTAAAACAATACTGCGCTACGCTGTGTTGCAGCTCCAGCGTTAAAACAATACTGCACTGCGCTGTGTTGCAGTTCCAGTGTTACAACAATACTGCGCTACGCTGTGTTGCAACTCCGGTGTTACGACTCCTCTACCGTCCCCGCTCCGTCTCCCTAGTCTTCTTGTCCGTAACGTGCGCGCTGCGTCTTCGGTCGATATCGCAGCGCACAGTGTGGCATACCATGGATATTTGTATGAAATACGACGGAGCAGCAACGCCAAACCCGATGGGCCCGCTACCCTCTTCCAGGAAAGCAGTAGGGCCACAAGTACCGTGCACAAATTATACAAACCGACATTCCGTCTTCACCGCCGATGTCCCACGTGAAGACCCAGTCGTAATTGTCCCCCCGTCCCTTGCTCGACGAATTGCCAGCCCGCGCCGGGCTGAGTACGCCGTAGCTTTAATATTAACCCCCGATAATAATAATCATCCAGATTTGATCCAGCCTGTCCCAACTTGCAGTCCTCCCCCAGCGACGCCCTAAGCCGAGGTTCGAACCCCACAGGGGGTGCCCTTAGCGTGCAGTCGCTTAGTATTTTAAGAAATTTGCCCCTGGCTGGAGGCTTTAAGCTCGCTTAAGGCCTGTGGCTACAGGATAGTCCAGTTAAGTAATCACAACCTCTCAAGGTCAACTACGAGATGCCATTATAAAAAATAATAGCGGCATCGCTCTGTTGTCGCAACGCGTGTGGCATCTCTCTTAATTTGCCTATAATTCTGTGCGTACACAATTAATTACTAACTTCTCCTAGCAGAATTATTATTACGTCAGCATATTAACCTTCTTTCGCTTACTACTTATTACCTCTATAAAATAACCATAAGCAGCTAATCTAACCGGGTTTAGGAACGTCGTAAAGTGGTGTCAAGGACTGGGGGATTGCGGGCATATTAATAGTGTGTCATTTACGTGCAAGAATTTACTCATAGGATAGAGATTAAAATATCGAGGTGTGATGAAGAATTTGAAGACGGTATTCTGGTGCTGTTAAGAGCGAAGCCACACGATGCGTTGCTAGTGCGTTGCGATGCCTGAGCGGTGACGCTGCGTCAGCCTACATACAAATCATAGTGACATGTCACACGTTGCGCTGCGACGACGTGCAGTGACGCAACACACGCTCAACGGACAAGGAACCCAGAGAAACGAAGCGCGGAAGGATGTTACGGTGCGATGCCGAGCGTCGGAGCGGCATCGTAGCGGAGCGCAGTGTTGCTTGTACTAAAGAAAATTGACACACCTAACACCGAGACGCTGCGATATCGTAGTAAGCGGCGTTGCGTTGCGATACCGCATTGCCCGTGTGGCACTTGGTGCGTTGAAATTATAGTGGGGCGACAACGCAACGCACCGGCAACGCTCGTGTGGCGTCACGATTAAATCTGTGTAACATTCTGCAAAGATAGACTACTTATCCCTTTAATAAAAGAACATTGTGAGAAAAAGAAAAGAAAATACATTTATTTAGCAAATACTAAAAAGCACACAACACAACATATTATAAAAGTAAAAAAAAAACTAATATTAAATGAAAACAAATAAAAAGTGTAATAAATTAAAGACATTTTCAGGAGAGTGTGCCTGGTGGCAACGCAAAATAGCCAGGTAAGCTGCATTGATTACTGCCTGTCGAATCAAAGTAACACCATCCCCGAAAGGTTAGGCAGAACCTTAAAATAGGTACAATGTCGTCAGTTGTGTTGAAATCCCATTATGGTTAGGGCTATCTTATTGCCATTAACTTGGCATAATCTGACTAATTATCTGCACTTAAACCGTCTTATTCCAAAACACGATCTAAATTTAGTACTAGGATAATTACTAGGTTTGCCACCATGACTAAATAAAACGTTATTATAAAATGAAGTTTATCACTAGTTCATGAACAAGCTATGGTACTAAAGTTAGTCCGCCGAGACCCCTAGTTTTTCTATGGACTAACTCGGTACTAATTTATTTGAGGTTAGCGTTTATTGTTATTGTGTGGCTTTTTATTTACAAATCGACTTGATGGATTTGGAAGATTTGGATAATTATGCTGGAGACGTCTCGGCGATCTTACAGACATCGTCATACGTAGTACGACGTAATATTTCCTATAATAATATGAACATTCGCGTTAGGCAGTCGAAATAAGGTGATACAAAGCATTGCTTACCTAATATTAATTAAAAATCCATGTTTTGGTCAGTGGGTCGTCTTAGGGTTTTACTAAGTTTATCTTCAACGGTTTAACCAGACACAACTCACGAACAAACCACATATTATCAACAGTATCTAATACTAAGATTTATTATTTATGGACGCAACATAAACATTCGTCTCAAATTACGAGTGCCGCGCCGTACCTATGTAATTCACTCCACTTCACGCTAGAGGTGCTAAAAAATAATAATATGATAACTTGATTATAAAAATCACGTCAAAAGTACAGGTTGTGCTTGTTCAATATATTGTAACCTAAACAAAGAACGATTTATGACATATTTTTGTATTGATTAATAATTATTTATGCATTTCAAGTGTTATTATAATATCAATGTTTAGAGAAACGAAATGTTGCTTCAAATAGATGCAGAATGAACGAATGAAAGAATTCCATTTTTGTTTCTTATCTGTGGAACAATGAACCTTCTTTGGTACTAACTGATCCTCGAAAAGTCTTCGTTTTGTAATAAGAACAGAAGATATTAACTTGAATACCGTAACAATCCTAGACCTTGTGGTCTTGGTATAAAACAGTACTTAAGCATTTTTTTGTAATAAGACGGAAAGAGTCTATAATACCTCAAATTAAGTCATAAGTAAGTAATTTACTTATGACTTTAAGTTGGACGAAAACACGATTAGATAATATTACAATCGACAACATTTATAACAAATCAAACCGAACAATAAACCGCTAGTATTAAAAAAAATCTTCAAATTAGATCATGATACTTTTCATACTGAACTAAATAAAAGTCGATACTATGTTTTTTTTTAAATTAGTTACCATTATTTTCACCATAAAAAGAAATTACCTGAACTATCGGCGCCTTGGAGCCTTCTCCCTGCCGCCCTGTCCCGCTTGCTCGCCTGAGCGCGAGCAGTAGTGTGCGAGCAGGATGAAGAGTGAGGTGGCGCTGAGACGACTCTTAAATAATCATAGGCTTTAATTATATTTTGTTAGTCAGATTATGCAAAGGTTTTCGTCATTTGCCTAAAAAGGTTTTTATTATGATTAACAAACTTTAGTGACTTATTTAACTTATTGACTTTACCAAGGGGTAATCAAGGACTTACCCAGTTACTGGGTAGTGGAGGTCAGATAGGCAGTAGCTCCATGTAATATACTGGCATTCAGCTGCATCCGGTGAGACTGTAAGCCAACCCACTATAGTTAGTAAAATACTAGGTAGATAATAATGAAAAAACAAATTGAACTTTAATGACTATGTGTCTCATGTTCGTGAACGGGCGCCATCAATAGGGACTGGTCATATTTTAGCTGCCACCGGTTATTTTAATTTACTTAATCAAATTTTTTAATAGTTTTTTTTTCTTTTATTATTCCGCTATTTTCCTATTTTATGGGACTTAAACATAACTAGCGAAATGTGGGTGTACTATAGGTACAGTCATGAGCACTAATATGTAAACAGCAAAATTCAAAATCGTTTTTCTCGTGGAACAACGATTGCAAGTTCGAGAAAGATCTAACTAAGTATTTCATAATAGTTTGGGTTCCAAAATACTATGTTCGTAGTAAAATTAAATTACAATCAATATTATAGCTGGACGAAATCACTTTTAAAAATTGCTAAGTATATACATACTCGTGTATATTGCTCGTGACTGTAAACCTCTGCCTAACCCTTCGCGGAATACAGGGGTAATGTTGTGTTTTTGATCTTTTTATTAAAGACGCTTTTGACGTTTTTCATCTTTTTCACATGTTTAATTATTAAAACATGTTAACTTTTCGTATTCAACTTCAACTGACAGAGCACTGACAGTTCTCTTTAATCCATAGAAAAGATGTTACAAAGTAAAACATCTCGGCTCTGCTTGTATGCATACACCTATTTTTGTAATTTTGTTACCTATTTATTAACAATAATAAACAATGAAAAAATTTATAAAAAATAAATATTGCCTAACAATTTTCTGTATACTATTACTAAGTTTTTTGAGAAATATAATTTATTTATTTATTATAATTTATTTCAACATGAATGGTGTAACCAATATTTTGTAACCTTAATTATGTTAATTTAAAAGAGTGTCCGTGTAGTTTCTTACCTGTTCTTTTCCATAGGTACCTATTATACAACGCTTTGGAATAGGCAACTATAACCCTAAGTCATCAATTCAGATAATTTATGTAAACAAAGGTGATAACAGATCAAAAAAATATCGTCATAATGGTAATTCACATAAAATGGCGGAAAACAAGGCTATATTGGCTTTTATGTACTGATTTTAGAAATAATAATTAAACAATTATCATACCGTGTTAATTTTTATAAGTTTTCGGTTTTAAACAAAGTTATTAAAAAAAGAAATTTTGTGGTATAAAAAATATTATGATACTGGTAACACTACAGGAGTTCCCAACATTCTCAAATTTCATTTGACATAATTTGCAAACTCGCGTCTTTTCAATACGTTCGTTTTCTTTTCTCCAGGCAAGACATTTGCCACATGTAGGATGAAAACGGCGATTTTGGGAGCCCTAAGTCCACTGCTAGGCGTAGGCCACGCCTGGCAGTGGACTTAAAAGGGCTGATTATAATAATAATAAGCCGCGACTCCGACACAGAACAAACACTGTTCGGCTACGGTATTTTGTTTGCATAGCTCATCTAAATAGTTAATTAACTGTAATTAAAAGATAGAATTTTTTTATGATAAATTGTTTTGCAGCACTGTCCTGTCATTTTGACAGTGACATTTCTTTGTTTACTAAAATTATCTGAATTGATGACTTAGGGTATAGCTTCATCTTTATTTTTTTTTTTCCCTTCTGGCTTCGCACGGTTTGTGCATTTAGCCAATGTCAAGTTTTAGTTCTTGTATAATATTGATGAAATGAATTATAAATGCATGATGATGATATCCCCGCCCACTCCCCTTGAGTTTCAGTAAAGATGTGGCACTTTACTGAGTCCTCACGCGGACTTCTTGAGAGAACTTGAAGCGAAGTTGCACTGTTTTGTTTCATTTGCCTACACTAATGCACGTTCACAAACACTTAATGGTTAATAATCCACCATTATTACACATTAATATTCGGCTAAACACAAATTTTGGAAAATTAAACAAACTGCTGAACATGACGCTTCACTTTCCCGCCAAGAAGCCTAGCTTCATCTTTCTGACTGACGGACTTGACAATTCAAAAGTGCCTTTTTTAATAATATTTTAATGGCCTGTTTGCTGGGACCTTTTAGCCAATTCTTTATTTAGTTACAAAACTTGTATATTGATGAAATGAATTATGTTCAATGCATGATGATGTATTGCCCCGCCTGCTCCCCTTGAGTTTCAATAAAGATGTGGCACTTTACTGAGACCTCACGCGGACTTCTCGAGAGAACTTGAAGCAATTTTGCACTGTTTTGTTTAATTTGCCTACACTAATGCACGTTCACAAACAATGGTTAATAAATCCACCATTATTACACATTAATATTCGGCTAAACACAAATTTTGGAAAATATAACAAAACTGCTGAACATATGACGCTTCACTTTCCCACCAAGAAGTCTTTTCTCAAAAGTGCCTGTAATTGGCTTATTTGAAACAAAATGCTTTGAGTTTGAGTATGAATTGGGTATCAAACTAACAACCATACGTTCGCAACCCGCCTTTAAAACCCGCTAAACAAGTAACGTGATTCTTCATTTTAATATCCCATTTATATTTATGCTGCTTTACAAATGTATGGGAAAGATTATGGGGGTGCCGTCGCTGAAACAATGCGAAGGTGAGCCTGAATATAAATGTGTGGTCGTTTCGACGAGATAAATGATTCGCATTTGTCGCGTCATGCGAATAAATGTGTATACAATATTTTATTTGTTCCCTACAAATAAAATATTGCATACATATTTATTATATATTACTATACAACATTATTTTTAGTATATGCGAAATTGAATATAGTAAACTGAATATAGTTTGTTCAGAATAAGGAACTAAATCGATTTCAATAATTTTTACACCATGTTATAATTTTGTCCCAAAAATATTGAAGTGTGATGGAAAATGTTATCACCATTTAATTACTTACAATACAATCGCCGTACGGTTAGGTACCTACTGCCAAATTATTATCAATGAGCGCAAGACGACCCTGGAGGCGCGGGGGCGCCGTTAGCATGTTTTTGTACGGATAACCCGGTAACATAACAACCTTATAACTTTGTGATTTTTCATGATACAATTTTGAAATTTTGTACATAGATTCTTTACATAAAAATAAAGGGGTGAGGGTGGGGCACGTGTTTCGGGTTTAGCATATACTAAAACTAATAATATTATATATTGTGATATTGTGGATTCGCGAAAACCATTTTTCGATTCAGGGATCCGTTTGCGTAACATTAAGCTAAAAAATCTAAATCGATAAAAATATCTGCTGATTCATACAAAAATGAAATATTTACCCGATGAAAATATATGAAATAGATGTTTTTTTTTTGCTATTTCGTAGTTGGTCCCATAGTAAAAGTTGTTCATAATCATGAGTACTTTCACCTCCTGAAAGGTTAACAGGGAATTAAAAATCACCGCGTATAGTTTCTTTTATATTTTGTGAATGTGAGAACATTGTAGGTTTAGACCATTTTCTATTTTGTTAAGTACCTGGTACTTTTTGACGGGCCTACACTGTCCTCCCATACCTATTAACACTGTAACTTGAAAACATTGTAAAAGCCAATTATTTTTAAAAGAGTAACCGTGGAGTTCTTGCCGGCTCTTCTCCATAGGAAACGACCTATTGGAACCGTGCACCAATCTTCTGACGTTTCTTAAGTGCCCATGTAGGTTTATGTGAAATAAAATATTTTGATTTTGCATCTAACACTAAAATATTTATATTGTACAAATTATGGAAATAACCCCCCCCCCTCCCCTTGCTTGGGCGAGGCCTATGTCCAGCAGTGGACGACTTCCGGCTGAAATGATGATGATGATGATGGAAATAAAAGGGGGAAGAACTCACAGGGCATCAACAAATTCGTCCGCATCGCTGTCAGCAGGAAAAGTATTCAAAAGGCTGGCAGCGTTGCCACGTTGGATGGCAATGCTGATTCTTTAGGCTAAATATATACAGGGTCAAATTTAATTAGCTAGCGAAACGCCGTGGACGTGTTGGGTAGCGATATCTAAATACGATAAAACGAAAAAAAGTTTTTTTTTTTTTTGTGTCAATGACCAGTTGCAGTGAAATTACTTGAAGTAGTTATCTTTTTGTTTTTTCATGTTTAGTTATCGATATCCATCACATCTGTGAAGTTTACACAGAAAAAAAACTGATTTTGAAACTTATATTACAAGTAACTAGTCGTTGACCCCAAAAAAAATACAATGTTATTTTTTCGTTTTATCGTATTTAGATATCGATACCCAATACGTCTGCGGAGTTTCGCTAGCTAATTTAATTTGACCCTGTATATGCCAGCCCTCTGGTCACGTGGAGAGTCGACCAACCGCTTGGCGATGTCCCGAAATACTCGATGAGTACTCAGACTCCACGGTCCTAGTGTTTCAACCCCAAACGGCTCAAACATAATTATAGCTCTCAATAAGGTTGTTTTTGCGCCGTTTGAGGTATATTTATTATTATAATAAGTAAGTTTGTTTGTTGTTGCCGATGGAAAATCCTACCTCGGGCACTTGTCATGTAATATAATAATGTCTATACCTACTCCCGAAACACATTTTCATTTGTTTTTTGTAACGGAGTGGCACATCCACAACCAATCATGCGTCCCGCCTGACGCTAAGTATAGTCACCTAGGGTCACCGCCAGTATTAGGCCGTTTTCGAACCAAAAGCAACCATCGAGCGAGTATGCGCGGGGTTAAACATTTGCAGTACCAGACGCATCACAGGTGCATTGCCTGCCCTTAGAGGGGGGTGTCTTAAAATTCAGATCCGTAATTCTTGGAGCAAGATATCCCATGTAGACCAGTGCCAAAGCGCTTTTGAGAGTCCAATAATTAACAAAAATTCTTAGCAGTATATGGATGGTGGGAAAATTTAGGATAAATTATACATAAACGGGGAAAAATCGATTGGACCGCAACAGATGACCCGTGGGGGTGCGCAAAATGTGTGGTTTTAGGGGTGAAACGCGGTATTTCACGATTTCTGGGAAAATTTGGTAGGAATTTAAAAATCTACAACTTTTATTGGAGCAATTTTTTTAACCTTAAAAAAGGAAGATAATCGCTAAAAACCGGTTTTTTCATATTTTTTTTCACAAAAATTATCTGATTTTGATGAAATTTGGTGAAAATGTACATTTTTTTGTTTTAAATATGCTGCACTAATTGTCAAGCCATTAAATACTTTGGTTTTTTTTTCTAAGAATTTTATTGAAAAAAAAGCCTGATTTTCAATCAAAAAAGTTGACGATCAAAATTTTTTTTTTTTTTAATTTTCAGGACTTTTATTTTTTGAGACTTCTACTTTAAGATGGTGTAAAAAAGTTATATGGTTACAACGGACAAACATCGATAAAAATTAAAAAATAAACTTTTTTGAATATCGATTTTTCCCTAAACTTTACGTATTCATTATCTTTCTTTGTACGAACGACAACTTAAAACAGGACATGACACACCTCAACAAGGAAATAAATTTTTGGATGGACACGGCTGAAAACCGATATAAGATCAAGAACGCTGCTAGCGAAATTTACAAGAAATCTGAAACGGATAGTGAGATCCCAGACGAAGACATTGGAATCAGCAACGTGTAATACAGCATAGCAGTGACACAGACAGAGCCGAGAGGACCTGCGCCAATGTAGTGGCGATGCTATTAAAAGGTGCCCCTCCCATATACAACGTGTTTTTTTTGATATCCCATAACTCTAGGGTATGATTGAGGCCATATCAAAGAATCAACTGGCATATGAGTTATGTTCCAATCCTTCGTTATTTTTTTTTTTTCATTTTTCATACAAAATAATTCGGCTAATTCATGATTATTAATGTAAAACACCCTTACGTGAAATATGACAACGTCGACAAGGTAGCTTTCCCTTCACTAGCTGCCGCCGGGAAGCCCCGATACCAACATACCTACATATTTTATTTTACTATTTATTTTACTACACTACTGCGAAGTTTGGCAACCTCGCAAAAGTAAAGATTCGTCATACTGGTGACAATTTTTGACCTAATTTAATTATGATTGATGATATCTCCGAAACGATGCATTTTTGGACCACCTATTCTAGGAGTTTTAGTATTATTTTTACCTACAGAATATAACCCTAGAGTTATGGGATATCAAAAAAAAACATGTTGTATAAATATCACCCGTCTCGCCACTATTGTAATGCTTGTTTAAGGATGCATATCCGGTAGGCTCTTATAATCCTTCCGTATCCCAAGGGCACGTCTTCCCTACCATTATCGCGCCCCCCGGTCTACTCTTTGATATACAATAGAGGCTCAGGGTGAATCTCTGGGTTCTTTCGAGCAATCGAGTCTGGTACAACCACGCTGGGATCGGTGCATTTCATTCATTCATAGGACATGTCCGGACGATGTTTTCCTTCACGGTTTTGCGAGCAGTGGTGATGAAATAATTTACACAAAGTAAAGTGCCTGTCTGGGTTTGAACCTATGACCTACAACTCGCAAGTCACGGCCGTTACCACTGGGAGTCAGTCCACGGGCATTCCTCATTATTGGCTAATAATTAAGTTATTCTAACAATCTGAGGTTTACTAACCGCTCTCTGGAGGTCAAACAATGGCGTCTTTATTGGGTGGTATTGTTTTTATAATAATGTTCTTTTTTATTATTGTCCCTTTAGATCAATATGTTTATTGTTGTTGAAAGAAACTGAAGTGGAAATGGAGAAGACTAGAGAATTATGAAAAACTACTCGTATAATGTTTTGTTCCGTGTGGTGCCGGACGTAAAGAATAGCACCATCCTATTTCTTCGCGTGGGTGTCGTAAAAGGCGACTAAGGGACTTACTAGAGAATGGGCAGCAGCGTTCTCTATGCATTTCAACACCATCCTGCGATCGCCATCCCGCCTGCCAAGGGTGGCGATTATGGCAACCACCCCCTATGATCGAGGCTTATATGTAGCAGTGGACGACTGAAATGTTTATGATGAAAATGTTCTGGTCCAGAATATTAAGAAGAAAGAGGGGAATCGTTTTTAAAGGAGATGAAATCAGTAAGCTTAATATAATATTGGACAATACTTCAGGACATAAATGGTCGAGAACAGCAATATTATTGATAGAACATAATGTATCTAGTATAAAAAATGTATGAATCCTTTGCTGATGTTTTGTTTAGCCAACAGACCATGTTATCGATTATCGAGTCACGAGGGTGATAATTTCTAGTGAACTTGTGACCGAATCAATGCCTATTATTATAAAACTGTTGAAAAAGAAGACAAATTTGACAAGCCGTAACAAACCATTAATTTTTCTAGCCGTCTTCTTCAAAATTCAAGAATTTCTTTTAACTATGTTGACAAACAAGTCAATACCCTTAGCTTTAAGACTGCATTCGTACATTAATAGATCTCAAGTGTTTGAACCCAACCGAGGTGGTCAAGTGAACCAGCCTGTGATTAATGTACAGGCTAAGTTAATATGGAGGTGGCACCTTTTTTTTTTTTTTCTTTTCCTTCTGGCTTCGCACGGTTTGTGCATTTAGCCAATGTCAAGTTTTAGTTCTTGTCTAATATTGATGAAATGAATTATAAATGCATGATGATGATATCCCCGCCCATTCCCCTTGAGTTTCAGTAAAGATGTGGCACTTTACTGAGTCCTCACGCGGACTTCTTGAGAGAACTTGAAGCGAAGTTGCACTGTTTTGTTTCATTTGCCTACACTAATGCACGTTCACAAACACTTAATGGTTAATAATCCACAAATATTACACATTAGTATTCGGCTAAACACAAATTTTGGAAAATAAAACAAACTGCTGAACATGACGCTTCACTTTCCCGCCAAGAAGTCCAGGTGGCACCTTTAATACAGAAAATATAATTATTACCACAGAATGAGTCAAGACTGTCTGACTGTCTATTAGGCAGAATGTCGCTCCATGAAAACAAAGATGGCGCGTACACTCGGAACAAAACAGTAGGCCGTCCAACGGAAGAAATCCTGCAGTACAAGAATGGTTATTTTATAGCGATCGACGTTTTATCAATAATTCACATTCAATTGACAGAATTCTTATTTTTGACATTTCTTTGTTGTTTTCTAGGGAAAATTTGTCGAATTTTAACTAATAGTTATCGTAACTTGAGCCTTTACGATTGTTTGAAGTCTGTATTATCCTGACAAAAATGTTGCCAATGTTGGTGGCTGCCATCTTGGATTTAAATTGCACGCCTCATAAGCGAAGCGTTGAGGTTGTGCTCTACTCTCGACATTTCAAAAAAAGCAGTTTTCTCGAAACTGAAATAGTTTTTTTTTATTTATATTGCACTTACAGGTTAATATGGGTGTACTAATATCAAGTCAAATAATTTGTCAGACACATCAAATATAATTCAATAACAATTATTTTGTTTAACATAGTAAATAATAACATTAAAAATGATCTTTCCTGGACGTCCGCGTGTCTGTGTTTATAGATTGGTGTATGTGGCAGGGAAATTGGTCGAAAAAATTATACGTACCGGAATATTTTATTTTTATTTTTTAAAGTTATACACTACGGACTTTCTCAATTAATATGAGCGTTCAATTCCCTGTCGTTTAATTGTTCTTCATAAAAAACTAATACAGGGTGGGCCAGAAAGAAATGCGAATTTGAAAAAATGATTAAAAAAAAACTTAGTACAATTCACATACAAATTTTTATTTTTATAAAAATTTACATCTGGGAAATTCATTTCTTAAAAATAACGTCATCCAGGTGTGCACCATCCCGCTGCAAACATTCTTCGAATCTGAACCTCAAATTGGTAAAAACTCGCTGGCACATTGCACGGGGAATAGCTGCCATTTCTTCCCGGATATTGGTCTTCAACTGGTTAATCGTGGCTGGGTTATTGGAGTAGACTCTACTTTTTAGGTATCTCCACAAAAAAAAGTCCAGTGGCGTTAGATCCGGACTTCTAGGAGGCCATGCAATATCACCTCGGCGCGATATCAGTTTCCCAGCAAACATCTCGTTTACGACCGCCAAAGAGGCATTAGCTGTATGGCATGTCGCGCCATCTTGTTGAAACCATGTCGCACGATTATAGGCTTCAAATTGTTGCAGTTGTGGAAAGAAAAAATCCTTTAACATTCGGCTGAACGCTTTCGAGTCGATAGAGCAGGATTACGTTGAACTGAAGCTCTAACTTGTTCAATTGTGTCTTCCGTTCTTGTTGACCTTGGGCGTCCCGCAGGCTTCTGTTTGAGAGTCGAACCAGTATCTTCGAACTTTCTGACCCACGATCGAATCACACTTTCTTTCGGACACTGATTTAGGTCATGTAATCCAAACTCAGCCGAACAATAACGCACGAATCGCGATTTTTGTAATAATGTTTAACGCAGAATGCACGTTGCGCTCCGGTGAAGTGATCCATCGCGACTAAATTTCCGGGAACCGAGCTACTTAACCCCACCACCCGCGCAGTCCCCTCTCTAAAGCTTCAAACGCAAGAGTGTTTTTAAAATCGTACGCCTTTCTGGCCCACCCTGTATATGACTGTGTATGTTTTTGTATAACTATTTTTTTTTTCCTTCTGGTTTCGCACGGTTTGTGCATTTAGCCAATGTCACGTTTTAGTTCTTGTATAGTATTGATGAAATTAATTATAAATGCATGATGATGATATCCCCGCCCACTCCCCTTGAGTTTCAGTAAAGATGTGGCACTTTACTGAGACCTCACGCGGACTTCTTGAGAGAACTTGAAGCGAAGTTGCACTGTTTTGTTTCATTTGCCTACACTAATGCACGTTCACAAACACTTAATAGTTAATAATCCACCATTATTACACATTAATATTCGGCTAAACACAAATTTTGGAAAATTAAACAAACTGCTGAATATGACGCTTCACTTTCCCGCCAAGAAGTCGTATATCTATCTATTTATTATAGTATTTTTTTTCTCACCTTATAATTATGGCGCCACTAAACCATAGCAGATTGTTCTGTTTTTTTTTGTATTTTTTTAATTATTATTTATAATTGTTTTTTTTATTTTATTTGATTTGATTAATTATCTTATTGTTAGCAGTAATAAGAAAAAAACGACGTGAACGTTATGAGGCGTGCACTTTTGGATTTCCAAATTTTATTCTTTATTTTCGACATCAGCACTCTCTTCTGGCCGTATACATCCTGACGCAAATGTTGCCAATGTTGGTGGCAGCCATCTTGGATTTTATTTTTGTCTTCATTTTCGTGAAGGCCGTTTAACATCCTGACGAAAATGGTGCCAATGTTGGTGGCAGCCATCTTGGATTAAACACAACACACACACATGTATGTCACAACATTTTATTTTATTTTGTTCGAGCTTTTTTATATTATCACCTTTAATTTACTCTCAATTAATTAACGGACACACACTTCCTTTATTATTCTAGCGTATGGCACTCATTGGTTGCAGCTGAAAATCAGCGTCAGGTGGTACACCTTGCCATCAGGCTGGTCCGAGGATACCGCACGGTCTCCCGTGAGGCGGTGAGCCTCCTTGCCGGACTACCGCCATGGGATCTGGAGGCAAAAGTCCTCGCGCACGTCTGGGAGTGGCGCGAGGAGGCGAAACACCGGGGTGAAACTCCGCTACCGCGAGAAATCACGGCACAGCGGACAGAGCTCCGGCGGGATCTTATGGCGGCATGGAGAGTGCGATTGTCGCAACCCAGCGCTGGGCACGCCACAATTGTGGCGATAAGTCCCCTCTTTGAGGAGTGGCTAGAGAGGCACCACGGCGTCCTCACCTTCCGCCTGACACAGGTCCTCACCGGACATGGTTGTTTTGGGAGGTTCCTGTTCAGGATAAAGCGGGAGGAAACGCCCGGGTGTAACCACTGTGTGGATCGCCCGGAGGACACGGTGGAGAATACGGTGGAGGTCTGCCCAGCTTGGGCGGAGCACCGCGGCGATCTCTCGCGTCCGGCCCTGGTTCAGGCCATGGTTCGGAGCGAGAGTGCATGGGAGGCCGTCACCTCCTTCTGCGAATTAGTAATGCTTGCGAAGGAGGAAGCGGAACGCGTGAGGGAGAGGCAAGGTTCGCGCCCTCGCGCCCCTAGTCGCCGCAGGAGACGCCCCGGGCGTCGGGAGTCGCAAGCCGATTTCCGGCCACCGTAGGCGTGGGCCTGCGGACGGTGAGCGATGGGTAGCTCACCATCCGATAACGACCAGGCCCGGGTCGACGGCGCGTCGTATTCTTCGCGCGCCTCAAAGAGTTGTCAGCACCAACTGACGGGGTCCGCTAGGGCCTGCCAGGGTTGCGAGTTTGTCCGAAAGGGATATCGTGGCCTTGGCACACAGGCAAATGAAGGAATACGGGTGGGTTTTAGTCAGTAAAAGTCTGACACGCCCTCCCACTCCGCCCAGAGCGGGAGAAGTTATTTGATAATTTCCCAACAAAAAAAAAAAAAAAAAAGGTGGTACACCTTGTGTTGTCATCTGACATTATGCTGAGCTGAGGCCCTTTTGGCATTATAATTAATTGTTTTCTGTGTTATTTATAGTTTTTAAGGTGTATTTTTTTTGCTGTAATGCCAATAAACGCATTTTTCTTTCTTTCTTTTCTTTCTATTTTAATTTTGTCTTCACTTTCGGCATCAGCAGTCCTCATTGCACAATAAGAGCAATCTTTTAAAGTAACTACCGTAAAAAATCTTGATGCCAAACAAGACTATTCCGTTTATTGAAGGATGAAGAGTTTTGTCTCTAGTGTGCGCACTGTCCTACAGTGTAGGCGTTAAATTTGTTGAACAAACTAGAAATTATCTTTAAAAGTGGGTGTAGTCTATACTCACTTTTAAGATAATTTCTAGTTTGCTCAGTTACCTTCAAAAAGTTTCATTTATCCTACACCGTGTAGAATAATAGATGAAAGTTTTTGAAAGTAATTGGTAAATTTCAGTTAATGATCGATAACTTTCAAAAGCTATCCAAATTAATTTAAAAAGTAAAGAACACCGGCCAGGTGCGTGTCGGCCACGCACAATGAAGAGTTCCGTAGTTGGGATGAATTTATCCTAAAAACAAACTTAACATTGTAGTTGAAAAACATGTTCTCCCATACATCGATACATCGATATACGTTACGGTCAATTCTCCAATTGCAAATGTAAATTGGTCGAATATTACTTTCATAGTTAGCTGTGATAGTTTTCCTTTTAATTTCGTTATATATATAGGTACTACTGCCATTAATTTTTTCACTCATTCAAAACCAACCAATTAGCTCCCTGCCAGCTGGGGGGACTAAGACTCTAACAAAATTTTTCACTTTAAACCTTAATATTACGCAAACGGATCCTCAAACGCAAAATGGTCTTCACAGACCCTCAATATTTTTGAACGTCCTATCCAACGAATCCTTAAAATGTTTACGATTAAGTTCAAAATCGAATAAGAAATTTTTACAGTTTGTGGTAAGTTGATGTGCTAGCGAATGTAGCCTAAAAAATATTTATTTTTCCAGATTATATTTAACCACTTTGTCGGCGTGATTGATATGTATTTATATCCGTGCCAAATTACAGCTTTCTAGTACTAAGAGACTCTGAGCTAACCCGGGGACAGACAGACGGACATGGCGAAACTATAAGGGTTCCTTGTGGACTACAGAACCATAAAAAAAACAGGTACCTAATCGGGTAAGTGGTATTTAGGGTTCCTTACCTCAAAAAGAAAAAAGGAACCGTTATAGGATCACTCGTGTGTCTGTCTGTCTGTCTGTCTGTCCATCTGTCACAGCTGATTTGTACTGGACCGGTTAAGTTGAAATTTGGTCGACATATAAACTTCTGTGACCCAAACACGGACGTGTTACGTAAAAAAATTAATTTTGAATATGGAGGTCACTTTTGGGGGAAAATTAGAAAATTAAAAAAAAAAAGTTTTGCTGACTGTACTTTATGAAAGGGCTTGTTTTAAGGATTTTATATATATATTTTTTATAATTTTAAAATACATACTTTAGAAATTATTTAAGAATATAGATGGAAAATGACCAGACTAAAATTTTGATAAAGATACAGAAAATAGTTCTTTACTTATAGATTACAGGAAAACTTATAAGAAGTCTGTGATCTTAAAATAACACGGTAATTCACTCAATATTGTGCGCAAAAACTTACATTTGCAGTTGGAATGTATGGGGATCATGTTTTTCAACTACAATGTTAAGTTTGTTCTTGGGATAAGTTCACCTCAACTACGGAACCCTTCATTGTGCGTGGTCCGACACGCACTTGGCCGGTTTTTTCAGTTACAAACGGATTTACGGGTAGACAGACTAAGAGAAATTGTGTGTGCAATGTCTCACATCAAGATGTTAGACACCTTTCGATGCATTTGTGAAAATGAAGTGTTAACGTGCGAACAAAAAGATAAAGAGTGCGCATTACCAGTCCATTACCGAGAGACGATCTTTTTAGAAAGTATCGCTCCGAGTTTAACACTAAATAAATCGTGCGGTATGATATTCGTTTTCAATACAGTTGTTAAACATGGAGTACTTTCAGAGACTTTATTTATGATTCGAAAATTAAATCTTTTGCATAGGCATCTTTCTGTTTCGCGGTCGTGACTTTTGTTTACGAGCTCTATCATTAGTTTTGCAGTTGAGTTTTAAATATATAAGTCAATTTAAAAAGTTTAGTAGCATGGAGTTTTCATACATAGAATAAAATGAGATAGATTTTAAACGAGGAAAAATGAATGAGTCTGTACGTCTTAGCATTGAATTCTCAAAAGTCTTTTAAATGGTTCTTTAATATATTTAATTTAATTATTTTCACATCAACATTTGTCAAAAATCGAATTATGTTCGAGTTGTATAGGCTGATTTCGTTGTAAAAAAAAGATGTCCAGTTGCAAAAACGCGCCATTTTATGAAAGTTTTAATTTTTTGTGTGATAAATTGATTATTTATTTGTTAATATGAGTTCAAGTACAAGTGAAGAAATGGAATTGACTCCACCCGATATTTTATCTGAGGCGAAAACTGCGCAAGATGAAATTTTGCCCCCAAAATCTCGAGAAAGATAAAGCGACTTACGATAATTTTATTTAATTCTTTGATTTGTTTTTTACTATTTCCCACAAGTATATTGAAAAACGTCGTGTAATACACGAGTGTGTAGGTTATTGCAAACTCGTGTCATTAAAAATGCTCGTTAAAAACCTAATTTTTTTCACTAGGACTCGAAGAGGAGTACGAAGGAAAACATTGGCTGCTATCTTCAGGACGTGATTTAGTTTCTTTTACTTTTTTTTTTTAAATTCGTTTTCACGAATATTCGGATAACTTGTAACTTAACAGCAAGAGAGCAGTGATGGCCCAGTGGTAACGACCCCAACTTACGAATTTGTTGGTCGTGTGTTCGAACCCAGGCAGGCGCTTTATTTTGTTTTTTATCACCACCGCACATACTGGTATTTGCACGATCTACGGGGCGAAAATTGTTTTGATGCTTATTTGTTATATAAATAAGAAAAAAATTGATATTTTTATAAAAAAATAATATATTCGCAAAACCTTAGGTAGGTACATAGATTACAGGAAAAAAAATTAAAATTATAAGTTTCTGTAATACTTTCTTCATCGCTCTCTGATGAAATTTTCAATTATTTTCTTATTTTTTTTTAATTTTATGTTTTCCTTTTTTTTTTTTTTTTCTTCGTAAATATTTAGTTGCTCGTGTCGGAGTACTGGTGTTATCCTTAAGGACATTAATTTGATGCATCTCTTTTACCGAGATTTTCTCAGCTCTACTTGCGCAGCGTGTATATCTCCTTTTCTAAACCAGAACGAAGTTCCTCAGTCTTTCGCCTTTTGCTCCTCTCACTTGCCTCTTCGAACGATTTGGGTGGTCGACCTGGTGTTTTTTGTGAGGTCTCAACAACAGGGATTTGAAACGTACCTTCCAGCCATGATCGGTTGTATTTTAGAACATTTTCTTCTTTATAATGAATATAATGATGAATTTTCTTCTTTGGTCCACCTTTGTTTGAGGAGTTCTGATTTGAAATGGGCAAAACTACGTTTCTAATTAACCATTTGGTGTTCATTGTAATCTGATGACAAAAGCTGATCTTTTAGATGATTTAATTTTGCATCTAAATTAGGCAAATTTTCTTTCTTCGTGCGGTCAAACAAGTATTGTCAGGTCACAATCCTTACTCCTGACGCACCCTGTGATCATAAAACAAACGTACACTATGTAAAAAAGTCGCTAGCAAAAATCGCATTTTATAAATTTTATTCCTCAATATCTTTAACCCCCTAAAAGTGAATCTATCCGGACGTTTCCGGAGATGTTTTTGATAGTACATATAAGAAAAATGTTCAAATAATAACCTATAATTATACCCATAGCCCGATCTATCCCGATACACAAACATACACACTAGCAAAGAAAAATTATTAAAGGAAATACACATACTTTTTAGAAAATTTCACTGATATATCGATATTTTTTTTTCGATATATCGAAATCGAAATCAATATTTTTTTAAATATCGATACGATATATATCGATACTTTTTGGCACTTCTTGCATCCCTAAGCTGGAATACCATCGATTTTAAAATCGATCTTTGTCTCATGTCCTGAATGTCATCAAGTGTTTTATCAACAACTACTATCGGTCGTCTATAAACGCCAAAAGTTCATTCCCAAGATAAGAAGTGAATGACACAAAATAGATAAGTAAGTTTGTTGACTCGCTAAGTGCAACCTGCGGGATCTGAGTAACTTAATTTTTTAATATACGAGCCGTTGACCGAAGATTTTGATGAGACCTTTACTGTCCACAAACTTAATTGAATGTGCTTTAGAGCAGTAATTAATTCGATTTATTAGTTTTTCGTGTAAGCATGTGTGTAATCGGTACCGTCATTTGATGTTAATTGCAAATGCTGGAGTAAATAATAACGTTTTTGGATATTGAAACAAACGCCGTGAGCCCGTGACAGAACAGCAGTGCTATTCTGTAACCATCTCACCGTGAAAACTTAGATGCAGTGAGCGTGGAGTGAGCTGTCTGTGTCATTCCACCTGATGCTAGGGATGGACCAAAGATTACATTTACCTACAATCATAATCGAGATTTTAATAATATTGTTTATGCTAATTCTATTGATCATTTTATATTATGTCAAAGCTAGTATTTAAGTGTAAGTGTCTATTAAAAATAATAAAAGTAAAACAAACTGTCAGAAACTCAATTTTTATTTGTTACATTTTTTAATCATAACTTTTTATATTATAAATGCCAAAGTGAGTATGTTTGTTATGCTTTCATGCCAAAACCTGCCAAGACCATTACCTGGGTTAGAACTAGAACACTTTTCATCCTGATATTCCCAAGGGATCGAGACTTATGCGGGTAAAACCGCGGGGCGCAGCTAGTGCCTAATAAAAGCGCACTGAGAGATTGTCGCTAAGTCGTCTAGTGGGATTTTGTTAGACGGGTCTTAAAGCGTCAAAATTATCATAATATAAAAATCCCATAATTTATTATGATATATTAAAACAGCTGTCTGCATACATTATAACCCTGCGTGGGATGTCGCTTAGTCCAGCGGAGCGCATCACTTACCTACGTCGCAGGTTCATTCATACATTATGTCGTAAAAACCGTGAAATCTCTTCAAGCGCTGTGCCCTATCGATTTCATATTAAATAGTGTGTACTATCGGCTTTTAGAGACAAAAGATTTATGGATACTTTTTTTGTATTGACTGTTTTTATACCAGCATGCGCAAGAGGGCGGCCTCGATGGCGAGTAGAGTGTGGGGCAGCGGCAACAGTATTCTTACCGGTGTGGCCAGCAGGTTGGACGGGCCGTTCTTTTTTTTTTTTTTTTTTTTCTTCTGGCTTCGCACGGTTTGTGCATTTAGCCAATGTCACGTTTTAGTTCTTGTTTAATATTGATGAAATAAATTATACATGCATGATGATGATATCCCCGCCCACTCCCCTTGAGTTTCAGTAAAGATGTGGCACTTTACTGAGTCCTCACGCGGACTTCTTGAGAGAACTTGAAGCGAAGTTGCACTGTTTTGTTTCATTTGCCTACACTAATGCACGTTCACAAACACTTAATGGTTAATAATCCACCATTATTACGGCGAGCTACCCATCGCTCACCGTCCGCAAGCCCGTGCCTACGGTGGCCGGGAATCGGCCTGCACTGGCAGGCCTTACATGCACCCGTATATCGGGCTTGGGGCAGGTAGAAATTTGAAGTAATTGCAATACACTTTTATAAATACTTTTATTTTTAATGTCGTGATATTTTTATAATGTTTTTACAGTTTACTTTTACTTTTTATATTTGACATTTTAATGTTTGTAGATTCTGACATATTTTATTATGGTAATTTTTTAATGATTTTTAATGATTTGTTTAATGTTTAAATTTATTCGGTTGCAAATTTATTTTGGGTTTTTGTCTGTTTGGATCGTTTTTATGGTCTATTTCTTTTAATTTTTGTTTGGCAGTGGGTGTAATTTACCTGAAATATTGTTTTTTTATTTTTTATTATAACTGCTCGTTTGAAAATTAGAATTGAACGTGACATTAGAAGTGTTGCAGTAATAGATAGCACTATTGTTATAAGAATATAATTATTATGATCAAGTTGAGCTACACGATTACTGAAAAATGCGTGCACTGACTGGACAGTGGACTAGAGTGGTCCACCCAAAGTGTGGTTCATTCCCCAAAAAGAGCAGTGGTGGCTCATTGGTAATGGCCCCGATTAACGTGTTGTAGGTCGTGGGTTTGAACCCAGGCAGGTGCTTTATTTTGTATAAATAATTTCATCATCACTGCTCTCAAAACGGTGAAGAAAAACATCATGAGGTAACCGTTGCAATGTCCTAGCACAAAAAAAAATTGAAGACATGTGACAGTTACCAATCCGCACTGGGCCCGCATACAGCCCACTCCCACTCGAAGAGAGGAGACCAGTGTCCCAGCAGTGGGAACATTACAGGCTGATTTTGTATAACTTTTTCTCAAAAGACCATTTAAACACATTAATCTGCATGGTAAGGCTTCACCAATATTATGTCTGGAGTTTAGTTGAGTTTGTGTTTGTTTTTAATCAATTTACAGAAATAAATATAATTTATCATCATATTACCATGAAATTATGAAAATAACAATATGATTTATTTGCCGTAAAGCCAGCTGCATTAAGAAACTAAGTTTATTCAAAATCTAGTATTTCATTTCATAAACGTGTTATGAGAACTTAATTTAATTTAAACAAAACGTTTTATGTGCATGTCAACTTTTACAACTTGCCTTTTACTGCTTGAAACCTTTACAATTGAGTTTAGATGAGTTTTAGATACAATTTAACTGAAATCTTATTAAAGTCCTTTAAACCATAAATAATGATGCAAGTAGTTATATTTTTGCTTTTGTTTATCAATTTATGTTTCTGTTTCGGATATTTTTGAGTTTATAATATTTACAACTGACTTCTATACTGTAGTGTAGTGTACGCAAACTGAAGTGGCAGTGGGCTGGCCATGTTTGTCGAAGTACCGATGGCCGGTGGAGCAGACGAGTCCTGGAGTAGAGACCGCGTATCGGCAAGCGTAGTGTGGGACGCCCCCAGCTAGATGGACCGACGACCCTAAGAAGATGGCTGGGTCAGACTGGATGCGGAAAGCGGAGGACAGGGTGTTGTGGCGCAGCCTGGGAGAGGCCTATGTCCAGCAATGGACTGCGATAGGCTGAGTTGAGTGTAGTCGTGTAACTAAATGACCTTTAATATTTTAAAATCTTTTAATTAATGATGAACTTAGTGCTATGAATAATATTATTCTATTCTTAAATAATTCTAGTGTCTGTGATAATATGGACTGCACCTACATTGTTGCACCTGCCTATCAGTGCATAATAAAATTATATTATACAAGCATATTCTTATGCCAATTTGGACGTATGGCATCCAACTTTGGGGCTGTACTAAACGAAGCAACGTTAAAATAATCCAACAATTCCAAAATAAAGTACTCAGGGACGCTGTAAATGCACCATGGTACATTAGAAATGACGACCTCCACCGAGACCTTAAAATGGAACTCGTTACCACCATCACCCAAAAATTTGCTGAAGCCCACGAACACAGACTTCACCGACATGTGAATGTCGAGGCAATTCAGCTGCTAGACAACACGGACATACTGAGTAGGCTAAAGAGAACTAAACCATTTGAGTTAGTGTAGTGTATAAATAGTGAATGAATAATAGTAACAATGCTGTGCTATATATATAAAACATGAACAAAGTGTTTTTATTAATTATCAGACTCTAAGAAAGTGCTACGGAATTGTGTAAAAGTGCAAATTGACACTATAATTCTTAGTTATAACGTAATCTATCACGTAAAATAATAAGTTAGAGTTAAATAGCTTATTAGTCTATTAGGCTAGATTGTAATAAATTATTAAGAACTTTAGTTCTTATTAATAAGGAAAAAAAAAAAAAAACCTACATTGTTATATGTAACATTGTCTGAAATAAAGATTGATTTGATTTATGACAAAATATATATTTTTTTGAAATGGTATTACCCAGTTACTGGGTTGCGGGGGCCAGATAGTCAGTCGTTCCATGTAAAATACTGCTCATTCGGTTAGACTGGAAGCCGACCCCGACAACGCTGGAAAAAGGCTGGGCAGGGTGATATATTTTATTGATTTGGAATAATAGCCCTTTGATATTTCTTCTTAAGGCTATTTTGTCTTAAGGCGCAGATATATGATTTTAGTGACTTATAAATCTGTTATTACGCCTTCATATAATGCAAGTAAGTTATGCAAAAAGTGTATGTTAAACTAGAACGCATACACATCAATTTTTTACGTGAATATTTAAGTATTATTGTAAAATACTTTATGAATAAATACAGGAAGTATTGTCTACCCAAAGCATAAAAACCGATATTTCTTTCAAACTACTTAAGATATTTTCATGCTTTTTTTTGTACAAATAGACTGTTTTATCATCTATAATTCTATCTGTGATTTTTTTCAAATATTTATTTTTTCGTAACTAAAAATAAATATTCCTTAAGAAAGTTAATGGTTGCGCGGCGTGAGCGCGACGCGCATTTGTATGGCCAAGGTCAACGGCGATTATCTGACATTAAGAATCATTGCTGCATTGCATTGATTTACTTATACAGGTATAGTGTTTGTATTTTCAAACACAGATCTCACATAGGGCCTAACACAAACTAACAATTCAGGAACAAATTATGTATCTGTAGGTAGGGCCGGAACTACTCACGGAGCGTACAACTAGGGGGCGGGCCAGCAGGGAGAAAATATTTTTAACCATTCTACAAGAAAGCACCGTATAAAAATGTCCATACCATATTACAATAATTTGAATTTCTTTTTTAAATTTCGCGTCGCATCCAATTGAATTTCGCGCATTTTAACTGTGCAGCTCTGCAATTGAGAACCTGCCTCTATGCTAAATAAAAGCGTTTTAAAAAAAAAGCAGTCTCCGTCGAGATAGATGCCCTGACACTGTCAGTGTCACTGTGATAGTGTCACAGTTTTGAGCCTTGTCTCAGATTTGATCCACTTTTTTTTCGTTGCGAAAATAAGGATCATTATAATAAATATCCTAACTAATATTATAAATGTGAAAGTAAGTTTGTTTGTTTGTTTGTTACCTTTTCACGCCTAAACCACTGAACCGATCATCCTGAAATTTTGCATATATGTTGTCAGGTGTACAGAAACGGACATAGGGTACCTTTCATCCCGAAAAAAGTACTGTTCCCAAGGAAAACCACAATAACGTTCTTATGATAATAGATGGCGCCACATGTCTTTCGAATCATGATTGAATTATATTAATATGGAAACTTTAATAGTGTGTTAAGAGTTTTTTGCCACCAAACGTCAAACAACAAGCAGTGTACAACTCGAACTGATTGTCAAATTCTAAATTAACGCGAGCGAGGCCGCAGGCAAAAGCTAGTTTTAAATAATGCCTATTAAAAAGTATTGTTTCTTTAGACTACGTAGTAATTTAATCATTAATCACTACAAAACCGATCACAAAGCACGTATTTTTTGCTTAGAACCAAAACAGTGCAGAAATGTTGTGTATGAAATCTGAATCTCATTGTTGCGATTGATTGAAGAAGTTGTTCATAATGATGAGTACAATGACCCCTTAAGAGGTTGTGCGTTCATTCTGGGACATGTTGTATATTACTAGCTGCGCCCCGCAGTTTCACACGCATAAGTCTTCATCCCGTAGGAATATCGGAATAAAAAGTATTCTATGTTCTAAACTAGGTGATGGTCTACCCATGTGCCAAACATCATCCAAATCTGTTCAGCCGTTTTAGCGTGAAAGCGTAACAAACAAACAAACAAAGTCACTCTCGGATTTATAATATTAAAGTTAGGATTTCACAAGAACCTCTTCTAGGTACTAGAAAAGTCAGGATTCATCCCACTTGCTACATTCAAATATTGGAATAATATTATATATAATTCGGTTTTGAAGAGTCCTTACACATATCACAATTGAGTAATATCTCCAGTTCAGTAAATGTCAAGATCTTTAACATGTAGGTCATATTATGTAATATTAATATTATACAAAAAAAAATGCGCACATTCTAAATATACAAGGTGTAAAATAAATAACGCACAAAATCTTAAGGGGTCATTGTACTCATCATTATGATCTACTTTTACTATGGGACCAAACATGAAATCGCGAAGAAAAAATCTGCTGTTCCCTAGAACATTTTGACGACTTATGAGAACATAAATTTATGTATGGAAAAGCAGATTTTTTTTTTCGCAATTTCAGGTTTCGCCCCATAGTAAAAGTGATCATAATGATGAGTACAATGACCCTTTAACAAGTTGTGCGTTATTTATGTTACATTTTGTATATATAATATGTGGCTAAGGGTCCCCCCCGCCCACTACGGCGTAGCGTGTGAGACCCTACAGCGAACGGATTATGCAAAATTGTTTGTTTATATTAGGATCTCGTATTTCAATTACGCTCTTTATCCTTGACACGTCATAACCTTGTGTTTGCTATAAATATGTATTGAGATTGAGTCGTGGAACAAGACAGTTTAAGTTCAATGGCAATAAACTGGGATTTAGTAAGCGATACGAGCATAAAATAGCCAACAATTTGTTTTAACCAAATATAGTTTTGATTGATTTAAAGGGTTTATAAAGATTTGAAAGAACATACCTAGCTATTCTTAATCCCCGACGAAAAAAGAGGGGTGTTATTCAAGATTGAATTAACTATGCATTACGAACAATTTCTTATATTTTGGACGTAAAGAATAGCACCATCCCATTTCTTCCCGTGGGTGTCGTAAAAGGCGACTAAGGGACGTACTAGAGAATGGGCAGCTGCGTTCTCTATGCATGTTAACACCATACTGCGATCGCCAACCCGCCTGCCAAGCCTTTTTGAAATGATGAAATGAATGATATATTATTTCTAATGTCTAATGCTAGTTCATGTAAAACAGTGATGGGAAGGTCAATATTTTTAAATGTATAAAATGTGGTTTAAAAGTATCTGTTAGTTTTAATGCACATATTGCCCGGATACATTTATTTTGGTCACGGACGCTTTTGACGTATTGCATCGTTCTCACATGTTTAACTACAATATGAATGATGTAACCAATATTTTTTATCAATATTTTAATTTAAAAGAGTGTCCGTGGAGTTTCTTGCCCGTTCTTCTCCATAGGAACCTACTATTTGGAATAGGCAACTAGCTTCATATTTGTAACTGACCGACTTCTTGAAAAATTAAAAGTGCCTGTCAATGGTTTAATTTAAATAAATGCTTTGAGTTTGAGTTTTGAGTTTTGGGCTTTGAAGACAGTTTCTCTCTCAGTGTCATTCTATTTCGTATATATGTCTCTCTATTTCGGTTGTCGAGCACATGACGCACAACATCGGGTTCATTTAATATTTAGGTGATGTTAGAGAGTGCCTATCTTCCTATTTAATACATCAATGGTGATCACCCATTGATGTCAATCAAGCAAATCTCTTCACCTCAATGTGTGCCCACCCTCATCTACAAGGCCAAACAGCGCGTGGTGCTACCGCTTAATTATATTTTAATTATTTCAACACAAATGTTGATTTTTGGTGTGGTTTCATCAAACACATCAAAATGCTTGGCGCTCGCACGAAACGGCTACTTTTATTTTAATAATTAGTTATTAATTAAGTAGTTTATTAGTTTAGTATACAAACAAAGCTCCGTGCAATTTATTTGAAGTAAATCTTCTTTAGGCACGCTTGACTTGGGGAGTAAGCTGGTGAATGCATGACGAGAGCGTTACGGAAGTGAGCCAGCGGAAGTTGAGAGGGAAATATAAGTGAGTGAAGATAGAAAGAGAGTTACGTTTCGTAACGCTCCGTATATTACTGTAGGGGCAAGAAAGAGAGGTGCGAGCACAAATTTTCTCTCTCATAGCCAGTTGCGTTTCGTCTACTTGTCTATGCTCGAAAGCCAAAAGCAAGTTCAGGGATTCCCCAAAATCATTGATATTGCTTACTCGCTCTTACGCGGTGTTTTATTGTTAAGTTAGAAAGAACCGAAGTAGGGTAATTACCACGCGCGTAATTTAAAAAAAAATATACCTATGTTAACGTAAACATAGCAGGGAGGTCAGAGCTTTACTTACTTTTCCTGACAGGGAGGGGGGGGGGGGGGCGTTAAAAATGACAAAGCTTCTGCTTACGTAATACTTGAATGGCCCCCATTTGTAATTAAAATAACGTATTTCGCTTCAAATATGTAAAAAACCAAACAAATATAATTAAATTGTGTTCATGAAATATTTCTGAACTACTAGCGACCCATCCTCGCTTCGCACGGGTGCAATCTACTAATTTGGCGACTTGTTTGGCATTGACATTGAGGTTTCTGTACTCTAAAACTAAGTTAAATCATACCTAACTAAGTTAAATAATATCCAACTAAGTTATATAATATCTAACTAAGTTATATAATATCTAAGTCAAATAATATCTAACTAAGTTAAATAATAATACCTTATACATACAAACCTTCCGGAATAAATTCTCTAAAAGTTCCCGAAACGATCAATTGCAATAGTCAATTTTTACGCGATTAATACTCATTGATGCGCAAATTCATCGTCACCAAGTGCAATTGAAGCGATTGACAATATTACTACAATATAAATCGATGGCAATTGATCAATTGCGATTGTTCGTGTCGGGGGAGCCCTTAAAGAAGGTGAAAACCGTATCTAAATTCTTTAAGTAGTTTAGAAGAACAACGCGGTCACACATACAGACAGAAAAAGCGACTTTAATTTATCGTATCTAGCTAATTAAAATGTTTTATAAAACATCCGTTCATGTTATGTAGCAATCAAATAAATACCAGTTGCAATACTAGTGTTAAACAATAAATAAAAGAAACATTCAAGAGCTTTTTAATTGATGTTAATAACACGCGTTTGAATGTTTCATAAACTAAAGACCTTGAAGTCAAGCAAACAGGCTTCAGTGGTAGGTCGATGAACAGAGATAAATATAAAGTTAGGATTTTTTTTATTTTATTTATACGGTAGATAAAGGCAATACATAGCTACAATATAAAATAATAAAAAAAAAAATCCGCCGGACTCAATTTTGGCCATGGCGACCGATCTCAGCCAGCTTTCGGCGTTGGAGATATTGTAGTGCATAAGTGGGTATGTATGTTCTTCGCGTCCAATACAACAATGCATTCCGGATGCTGCTGGGGCTGCCACGCTTCTGCAGTGCGTCGGGAATGTTTGCTGATGCGCACACTGATGGCTTCGCAGCGATCAGACGTAAGCGTGCCGCGTCGCTGCTGCAGAGGGTCCGGGGCAGCCCGAACAGTCTCCTGAGTGTCATTGCGGAAAAATTTGATTGCCCGCTCGTCCGTTATTTGTCCAACCTGCATGTTTACTAACATAGTTGTTAAGATTAATGTTTACTAACAAATTATGATTGTTACTGAAATAAAATGTATATACAACCTGTTTTTTTTGATATCCCATAACTCTAGGGTTATATTCTGTAGGTAAAAATAATACTAAAACTCCTAGAATAGGTGGTCCAAAAATGCATCGTTTCGGAGATATCATCAATCATAATTAAATTAGGTCAAAAATTGTCACCAGTATGACGAATCTTTACTTTTGCGAGGTTGCCAAACTTCGCAGTAGTGTAGTAAAATAAAATATGTAGGTATGTTGGTATCGGGGCTTCCCGGCGGCAGCTAGTGAAGGGAAAGCTACCTTGTCGACGTTGTCATATTTCACGTAAGGGTGTTTTACATTTTTAATCGTGACTTTGCCGAATTATTTTGTATGAAAAATTAAAAAAAAAAATTACGAAGGATTGGAACATAACTCATATGCCAGTTGATTCTTTGATATGGCCTCAATCATACCCTAGAGTTATGGGATATCAAAAAAAACACGTTGTATATATAAGTGTGTGTGCAGGCACAAGTGCACTATTCCCTCACTCTCATAGTCCGATAGAACGGCAATCCGACACGACCGGAGAGAAATCAGGCGTAGGGCCAACGGCTTAGTGTATCACACCGCCAACTTCCAAACTCTGGGCTGTTACTAATTCCTAATGTCAAAACCTAATAACACTTTGCCCGACCCGGGAATCGAACCCAGGACCCCCGGGAGCAGTTGCGCTAGTGACCATGAGACCAACGGGGGAGTCACGTCAATCGAGGGAGTTAAGTAAAGTATTACAAGAGTTCTTAACAATATTGCTGCCTACTACATTATCCGCAAAAATGCATTTAAAATTAATTAATAATCCAATTAATAACAATTACCCCCTACTAACTATTACCGGCCTACCGTATCGTAATTCATTATTTGACAGACTTTGCATGAAATGGGAATAACATGACAAATTGAAGTTGGGTGCCAATTTGTTTGACAATTTTTTCCCCTACATGTACATTGTAGCTAAATGATTTATTTTTGTAAGTAGGTTGGTGACACTTTTACACGTCAATCATATAAAAAAAACTACATGAGGTTGGGGTTTCGTATCTGACTACTCTGAGAAGAAAGGCCGAAACAAACTCAGAGGTCACAGTCTTTTTTAAAGTCCAGACATAATCTTGGTCAGATATGTGAAGACCATGTAGATTGGTGCCTGAAATGATCTTTTGATGAAAGAACCACATAGATTGAGGGGACCTGTCCAGTCAGTGCATGCATTTGTCAGTAGTCGTGCAGGTCAACTCAGGACTTAAGGAGCTCAACGATTCAACGAACAATATTTTGTGTAGGTCACATACATTATTCAAACTGCCAAAACATGATGAAAACTCTGTAAAAATAAAAAAAAACTATAACCCATAGTCATAGCTAGCAGTTTACATAGTTAGGTGGACGCATACCTTGGTACACCGAATGTGCAAGAGCATAGAATAGAATACTCTTTATTATGTACACCATAAAAGTTACAGATATTAAATGTTGAAATTTTACATAGGGTGACACAATGGGCGGTCGTATCGCTAAAACCGATCTTTTACAGACAACCTTTGGATGGATAAAGGGAGAAGGAGAGATCTATTGCTATTCTTCTGCATAGTAACTATCCCTGTACTCGCATTTTATGACATCACGGCTATCGAATGCCTGCCTAATTCTTCCGTAAATAAGACGTCTTTATTAATCAACCCGAAGTCTAGTTGTGCCTAGTTGATTGCAATAGGCTCGCCCCCTGATACATGGGACTTAAGGCGCAGAGATATGATTTTAGTGACTTTTAAATCTGTTATTACGCCTTCACATTATGCAAATAAGTTATGCAAAAAATGTATGTTAAACTAGAACGCATACACATCAATTCTATATGTGAATATTTAAGTATTGTAGTAAAATACTTTATGAAATAAATTCAGGAAGTAATGTCTACCCAAAGCAAAAAAAAACGATATTACTTCCAAACTACTTAAGATATTTTCATATTTTTAGGCTTCCGTACCCAAAGGGTAAAACGGGAACTCTATTACTAAGGCTCCGCCATCTGTCTGTCTGTCTGTCCGTCTGTCATCAGGCTGTATCTCATGAACCGTGATAGCTAGACAGTTGAAATTTTCACAGATGATGTATTTCTGTTGCCGCTATAACAAAAAATACTAAAAAGTTGAATAAAATAAATGTTTCTGGGCTCCCATACAACAAACGTGATTTTTTTTCTCGATTTTGCTCTATTGATAACGGCAACATATAGACGCTTGAAATATTCACAGAATATGTAGATATATATTGACTTTAAACGTAAATAATTAAATTAAAATAAAACAAATATTTAAGGGGGGCTCCCATACAACAAATGTGTTTTTTTTGCCATTTTTAGAGATAATGGTACTGAACCCTTCGTGCGCGAGTCCGACTCGCACTTGGCCGGTTTTTTTTATGAATAGGCTGTATTATTATCTATAATTCTATCTGTGTTTTTTTCAAATATTCATATTTTCGTTACTAAAAATAAATATTCCATATGAAAGTTAATAGTGGCGCGGCATGAGTGCGACGCGCATTTGTATGGCCAAGGTCAACGGCGATTATCTGCCTCTTAAACATACACTACCTAACTAGCGAAATGTGGGTTTGTTATAGGTGTGCACGTCTGCCTAACCCTTCGGGATCACAGGCGTTATGTCTTGTGTTATATTGATCAAGATGTTTATAGATTCCTCAAAATTGGTTTCGACCAATTTCATGCTTAAAATTCGCAATTCGTGCCCACAAAATTACTTTTCGTAACTTTTTCTTTGATTTTTTATGATATATTTGAGTGATTTTCTCAAGCATAATGTTTAGGCGGCGCGGCTGAAAATCATATCTTAAAGTAAACGTACAACGAAGTTATTTTTTTTAAAGAAAGAAGGCGTATTTATCTTGATCAGGCCGTCAATATTTTAGTAGATAACGTTTTTGTAGTGAAAAAAAATTTTGTTATTTAGCATAATTCTAAGTTTGGTGGCGCGTCCACAATCTGTTTTTCTGAGGATGACCACCGCTTAAACGAAACTACACTAGTTTACTAGAAATTACAAATTTTATTTGTATTCAGTATTATTTTTTCTATCTAATGACAGTTTCATTTTTATATTTAGGGCAATACTTTATCCTAGTGAAAATCGAAAAGGACTGTCCGCGCGAAATTTTAAATTTTGGTGGGAGTAATCTAATCATCAAGTGACTCGTTTAGAATAAACCTAGATGGACAACGCTACCAACGTTCACTTCGTTTAGTCAGGCGCTCACGCGCAGCAGTGACAGACGTGTGCCATCCTGTTGTGATTTTCCGCCAAAAACGTAAGTAAGTCTTTTCGTAGTAATTGGACAAAAAACCTGCAATTTTGGTGTAATTTTTTAAAAACGTTTTATGACTAAGTCGGCGTTGTAATTTAAATTATAATAAAAAGGTTAAGGTATGCTTTCAAAATTATGCCAATGTAAGTTGTACATTCTTAGTAGTTTTTTTTTAAATAAACATATTGAACAAGATTCTAATTTTGGTGGAGCAATTTTGGTGGTTTTGGTGGTATTTTACCAATCACCAAAATTGCTTAGTTACACCAAAATTAGTTTTTAGAGTTACGTACCTCAAAGACAAACGAAAACGAATCATAATAAGATACCTCGGTTTGAAAGTACAGTATATTATACCTACGGAAGTACAGTACAGGAACGTTATACATTTTTTTGTTTCTTTATCACTCTCAAGCTGATTCTTGTTTCTTCATCAAGAAACAAAAAAACAAAAAAATGTATAACGTTCCTGTACTGTACGCTTAGAACGAAAAATGCTTTCAATAGCAATGAAAATATAATTTAGGTATTATTTGCTTTCCAGCATGGCAAAGAAAAAAAATTCAAAGTTGTCACACGCTGAGTGCTTGGAGAGGAAAAGGATGGCAGAAAGGAAGAGAAAAGAAAAAATTAGGAATGATCCCGTCAAACTAGAGGAATTGCGAAGAAAAGAAAGAGAAAGATATCATAAAAAAAAAGCTGAAGGGAAAATCGTACCTTTGAGTAAAATGCCACCGCGTGCTCGCAGAGTTCAACAAAAAAGGAATCGGGTTAATTTCAAAGCTTATTATGAAAGGAAAAAAAGGGCAATCCTAGGGAATACTAAGCAAGCAAATCAGATATTATGTGAAACTATCAATGATGAAAGGATCTCGCCATCAATATTGCCTCGCTCTGAAAGCCCTATTCCAACTACATCCCAGATACAATCATACAGTCAGCAGATGCATCAAAAGTCTTCGCGAATTCTACGTTCTCAAAAACAACTCCCAGAAGAAACATCTGAGGACATTCCCATTGAATGTATTTCAGAAACAAACTCCGTTGAGGTTCGTTCAAGGCGAGAACCTCTCTCTCTGGGTCTTTGGATTGAACAATCAAGAACTCCAGTTTATCCACCATGTTCGCCACCAATCGCGCCTAGCGTCAGTACCATAAACTCGCCAGATTCTACTTTTGTGCTCAATAGTACAAAATCCGATGTGTCAACGAATTCCTTTGTTCTAAGACGAGAACTTAATTATAAACTAAGGCAATACCAAAGAAGAAAATCCGCAGAAATTATGATGCTAAGGGAAACTATTATAAAAACTAAAAGAGAAAAGGAAATGTATCGCAAAAGACTATATAGATTACAACAAATCACAAAGATCAGCCCAAAACATAAAAATAATTTGACCCCAGGTTCCATAAAAAAGATCAGTCCTGAAAAACGAAAAATACGTAATCTAGTGAAGTCATTTTATGAAGATGACGAAAATAGTAAACAGTGTCCAGGCAAACAAGACTGTATCACGCGACATAAACTAAAAAAACAAAAAAGGTATCTAACCGACTCTCTCAAAAATCTCCATCGCAAATACCTCGACTCCGGACACCCACCCATTAGTTATGTCACTTTCACCAGATTAAAACCATTTTGGGTCCTACAACCAAACTTAAACTCTCGTGATACTTGCTTATGTAAACCGCATGCCAATATGGATTTATTAATTTCTTCCTTAAAAAATAATAAGATTATTCATGAAAATTCCACCTCAGAAGTTCTTCGTAGTTTGACTTGTAACCAGACGAAAGTTGAATGTTTGCAACGTAGATGCGAAAAATGTAAACATAAAGTAATTAAGTATAATGAATTTGATAACTCAAATAGTATTTCCTATTACATTTGGGAAAAAGGCACTAAAATGTATATAAAAAATAATGAAGAAAAGTCTGCAAATATTATTAAGAAAGTTCAGAAAATTGATAAACCTCTAGAAGTAATGAAACATTTTGAAAAAGAAATTAAACCGTTTATGGCGCATTGTGGTAATATAAAAAATCAATACGAATCTATTAAAAAAGTAAAACAACGAATTGCTGAAAACGAATGTTTAATACATATGGATTTCAGTGAAAATTATAACACGAAATATGGCTCTGAGGTTCAATCCGTCCATTTTGGCGCTAGCCGATCTCAAATTACATTGCACACTTCGGTAATTTACTATCGTTCAGAAAATGAAACCAAAGCTCAGTAATTTTGCACTGCCAGTACATCTTTGCGACATGATGCATCTTCGGTATGGGCACATTTAATACCGATTTTGCGTGAGGTTAAAGAAACCCTTTCTGAAGTTTGTACCATTCATTTTGTTTCTGATTCTCCGTCAGCACAATACAGAAACAAAAAAGTTTTCTACCTAATATCTCAGTTAAAAATCTATCTTCCTAACTTGACATGTGTTGTATGGCACTACTGTGAATGTGGGCACGGAAAAGGTGCACCTGATGGCGTCGGCGGAGTACTCAAGAGATCAGCAGATCAGCTAGTTGCCTTTGGAAAAGATATTACAGATATCGACAGCCTTGTCCAAAGATTGAAAACAGTCGTCACAGGGGTTAAAATTGAAATTGTTCAAGAACATGAAGTCATTGAGAAAGATGAGCTTATGCCAAAATATCTTAAACCTTTCCCTGGATCAATGAAAGTTCACCAAATTGTTTGGACGAAGACTTCTATCAATGGCTTGGCAATGCGTTCGTTATCTTGTGTTGAGCCAGACTGTCTTTATGATACAATTCGATGCTGCCATGGGAAGCATATGGGCTTTTATGAATTGCCAACTGAGACAAATGTTCAGGAAGAAGTCGAAACAATAAGGGATGTTGTGTCACTTACAAGTTCGAGGCAGTCATCGTCAATAACAAATGCCCGTTCCGATGTTCAGACACAGGGAGGTGGGGGGGGTTGTCATAATCGCCAGCAGCGGGGCGGTTACCAAGCGGGTCGGCGATCGCAGTATGGTGTTAAAATGCATAGAGAACGCTGCAGCCCACTGTCTAGTAAGTCCCTTAGTCGCCTTTTACGTCACCCACGGGAAGAAATGGGATGGTTTTATTCTTTACGTCCGGCACCACACGGAGTCAGACAGACACAATCTTGGTCAGATCATGTGAGGACCATGTAGATCAGTGTCTGTAATGGTATTTTGGTCGTGGTGGTGTTGTTTTTGTCTTTTCCTTATCTAAGTCTCCACTGAGTCTTTTTATTGATCTGGTAACCCCACAGATCAATGATTAGTGCTGTCAGTGCTAATTACCAAATTACTACTTACTATAAAGCTACCATTTACTGGGTTCGTCTTTCATTGGCTTGAATGTGCCCTGGCGGCTGAGAGTATGTCATGCTCACTGTAATGTCTCGCTGATGGTGGCGTGTGTGTTGGATCAATAAGCTCCCTCCAAAATTATTGAGCGGAATGGTGCTAATCCATGCGTCATGTTTGTGAACGGGCGCCATCAGTAGGGGACTGGTCATATTCTCTTAGCGGCCATGGCTTATTTTAATTAAATTTTTGAATTGTTTTTTTTTTAATCTTTTTATTACGGACGCCTTGGTCGTTTTGCATCGTTCTCACATGTATAATTTCAACACGAATGATGTAACCAATATTTTGTAACCATATGTTAATTTAAAAGAGTATCCGTGGAGTTTCTTGCACGTTCTTCTCCATAGGTACCTACTAAGCTTTGGAATGGGCAACTAGCTCATCTTTATGACTGACCGACCCCTTGACAATTCAAAAGTGCCTGTAATTGGTTTATTTGAAATAAATGCTTTGAGTTTTGAGTTTTTTTTGACTATTTACTCGTTAAATAAATAAAATTTACCTAAAATCGCAGAACCGCTTTCTTTGAAACGTCTCTGTGTACAAACTTAACATTTTAAATGAAAATAACCTCTAATTACCCCTGAATATTGACATTAGGTACTGCCCACAAAATTTTGTGGAACTTTAATTTAAAATTGTTTACTTGATTTTATTTAAACTTTCTTAAGGTTAGGGATAAATGTGAATTTAATTTTGATGAAAGAGGGGCATAGACCTTAAGACGTCACTTATATTGCAAAAGAGATAGGCAAAGATACCAATGATTTTGTTAAGTAACAATTCGAACTAATAGCGTCTTAAGTTGGCTTACAACTAGATTATAATTAAACTTTTCTGTTAATTTAGTCGCGGGTTCAAATACCTATGAAACTTATTTGATATTTTATGTTATTTTAAAGAGTCTAATTAAGATTATAATACATACATAATGTTCCGTTTGGTGCCGGACGAAAAGATTAGCATCATCCCATTTCTTCCCATGGGTGTCGTAAAAGGTGACTAAGGGACTTACTAGAGAATGGGCAGCAGCGTTCTCTATGCATTTTTAAAACCATACTGCGATCGCCAACCCGCCTGCCAAGCGTGGCGATAATGGCAAATCCCGCCCCCTTTTTTGGGGAGGCCTATGTCCAGCAGTGGACGTCTTTCGGCTGAAATGATAATGATGATGATGACATACATAATCAGCCTATAATGTTCCCACTGCTGGGACACAGGCCTCCTCTCTGTGAGAGGGAGTGGGCTATAATCTACCAAGCGGGCCCAGTGCGGGTTGATAGATGTCACATGTCTTCGAATTTTTGGTTCTAGGACATGCCGGTTTCCTCACGATTTTTTGCTTCACCGTTTTGAGAGCAGTGGTGATGAAATTATTTACACAAAGCAAAGCGACTGTCTGGGTTCGATTCCGTGACCTACAACTCGTAAGCCCGTTACCACTAGGCCACCATTGCTCAAAAGACTATAATATAAATGTTTACATTTTAACCACAGAAAAGCAGACAATCTTGTGAGGTCCCTATAGAAGACAGTAGAAAAATAATCTAGAATGAAAAACTTTTTGTTTTGAATCGCACAACTTCGGCTACTACGCTTACTAGAAAATGGGCAGCAGCGTTCTCTATGCATTTTTAAATGCATTATGCTATCGCCAATTGCCTGCCAAGCGTGGCGATTATGGCAAATCCCCTTCAAACGCAAACTCAAACTCAAAGCATTTATTTTAATTAAACCATTGACAGGCACTTTTGAATTGTCAAGAAGTCGGTCAGTTACAAATATGAAGCTGTTTGGAATGGGCAACTGCCCATTCCAAATAGTAGTCTCCTACGGAGAAGAACGGGCTAGAAACTCCACCGGTACTCTTTTAAAATCTTGTACAATATTTTTATTGGTACATTAATTATATAATTATATGTGAAGACGATGCATCTAGAATAAAATTACTACTCCACGGACACTCTTTTAAATTAAAATATTGATACAAAATATTCGTTACATCATTCATATTGAAGTTAAACATGTGAGAACGATGCAATACGTCAGAAGCATCCGTGATAAAAAGATAACAATTAAAAACTAAAATAATTAAAAATAAGCCGTGGCAGCTAAGAGATGACCAGTCCCAACTGACAGCGCCCGTTCACGAACATGACGCATTGATCAGCACCATTCAGCTCAACCATTTTGAAGGGAGCTTTATGATCCAACACACACGCCACCATCAGCGAGACATCTGAGTGAGCATGACATACTCTCAGCCGCCATGGCACAGTCAAGTCAATGAAAGTCATAATTACCCGGTAAATGGTAGCTCTATTGTACATAGTACTCACACCTGTGATATGCAATTATGTAACGCAAAGGAGATTCGAGTTTATACAATGAAAAGATAGTCTTCCAATCTTCACCAGCTACAACAGTATTTTCAAATGTTAATAAATTAGTTGTGGTTGTGGAGCTGGACCAGCATTGAGCCAAGCATTTCTATCAGCGATGTAATCCCCCAACCTATAATATGCCTGCTTGCATAGTGTGCGTTATATAAGATTTGAATTTCGTCTCATTCAGTTGAAGTATGATGGGAGGGATTTTATTATAACATTTTAAACAGTACCCCATGAAAGATGAGTCTACTTTTGCCAGTCTGATACCTGGTTGAGAGATAACTTAAAATAGCAATCGTTTAGAATTCAAATTATTTTATTTGACGGTCCTAAGCCCGTTAAAGTACGAAGAGTCTTATTTTTATATTTTTTTTAAGTTTTTCTGGGGTTTGTTTCTATCAGCTCTAGGTTTTTGCTGATACATTTTTGGGTATTCTCCTTTCCTTCTTCCTTTCTTATACATGCTGTAGATATAGATGGATGAACGAAGCAAGTACTAATAATGGAAAAAGCAAAGCCCACCTGTGCTCCTGTGAACACCCACACAATCATCTTAATCGCTTCTACCTACACACGGGAAGAGGCTATTAAGATATTATGTGAACAAGATTGATAGTAAAGAAAACACGTGTGGGACCTAATCCGTTTGAATCCGTCGAATACGATTAAAACCACATTTGCGCTGTGACAACGGGCCTTTTTTTTTTGAGTCGGTAATTATCAAATAACTTCACCCACTCTGGGAGGAGTGGGAGGGCGTGTCAGACTTTTACTGAATAAAACCCACCCATGTTCCTTCAGATGCCAGGGTCACGATATCCCTTTCGGACAAACTCGCAACCCTGGCAGGCATTGGCACTATAGGACCCCGTCAGTTGGTTCTGACATCTCTTTGAGGCGCGCGGGGAACACAACGCGCCGTTGACTCGGATCTGGTCCTTATCGGACGGTGAGGACCTGCGTCAGGCGGAAGGTGAGGACGCCGTGGCGCCTCTCTAGCCACTCCACAAAGAGATGACCTATCGCCACAATTTTCGCGTGCCCAGTGCTGGCACTTGCACTCTCCATCAAAGTCAAAGTCAAATTGTTTATTTCGATTAGGCACATATAAGGCACTTTTGAACGTCAATATTTACAAAAAAATAGAATTGATTCTAGTCGCCCCTTCCAAACGGTAGTTTCGTATGGAGAAGAATGGGCAAGAAACTCCACCGGTACTCTTTTAAAATCTTGTACAATATTTTTATTGGCACATTAATTATATGTGAAGACGATGCATCTAGAATAAAATTACTATACCACAACAGGTAATAAAAAGAGTTAAGAATGAATGAAATTGAAAAAAGCAATGACAGATAAATTAATTATGCGATAGATACATGGTGCTCACATATTTACAAAAACTGTAAAAAATATATACGATTTCCTAAAAAATAACAATATCAGTGTGAGTTAAGGTAATCACAGAATTTAAAATAAATGTCATATAAATAATAAATTATACAATTAAAATAGCAACCTGTTTTATTTTGTCTAGACTCTAGATTGTCCTATGGAGCAGGACCAGCATGTTTCCAAGAATTCTTATCTTGTATATAATCTTCTAATTTGTAATTATGCTTGTCTTGCTATGACGCCATGAGATCCCGCCGGAGCTCTGTCCGCTGTGCCGTGATCTCTTGTGGCAGCGGAGTTACGCCCCGGCGCGGCGTTTCGCCTCCTCGCGAAACTAGACAACTGGGCCTGAAACTTGAATCACGACTTTCTAGGCACAGGCATCATCATCATTATCATTGTTATCAGCCTATAATGTTCCCACAGCTGGGACACAGGCTCCTCTCTTCGAGAGGGAGTGCCCCGTTGTCAAAGTGCAAATGTGGTTTTAATCGTATTCTGCGGATTCAAACGGATTAGGTCCCACACGTGTTCATTTTACTATCAATCTTGTTCACATAATATCTTAATAGCCTCTTCCCGTGTGTAGGTAGAAGCGATTAAGATGATTGTGTGGGTGTTCACAGGAGCACAGGTGGGCATTGCTTTTTCCATTATTAGTACTTGCTTCGTTCATCCATCTATATCTACAGCATGTATAAGAAAGGAAGAAGGAAAGGCAAATGCCCAAAAATGTATCAGCAAAAACCCAGAGCCGATAGAAACAAACGCCAGAAAAATATCATCAAATCTTTTTTATTTTTTGTTTTAACGTGCTTGGCCACCATAACGTCTGTGGAGTTTTGCTAGATAATTAAATTTGATCCTGTATATTTAAAGGTTTATGTGTAAAATACTTTAACGTAAAACTTCCGTATAATAAAGAAATCTCTGTTTTGTCAAGTCGTTAAGACCGTGCGAAGCAGAAACGAGTTGCTAGTCCCACTGCTGGGACACAGGCCTCCTCTCTTCGAGAGGGAGTGGGTCATCATTATTTGCCTAACCTTATCCCAACTGTGAAGAGATCGGCTTCCAGTCTAACCAGATGCAACTGAATACCAGTATTTAACATGGAGCGACTGCCTATCTGACCTCCATACTCAGTTACTGGGTAAAACAGCCCTTTGGTAATTCTGGTCCGACTGGGCCCGCGTGGTGGATTACGGCCCACTCCGTCTCACAGAAAGAGGAGGCCAGTGTACTAGCAGTGTTATGATTATGTCTGTTATGTAAGACTGGTTGTCAGACTTTCAGGCTTCTGATGACCCGTCACGACTGTCATAGCACAGCCGGGACCAACGGGTTGAGCCGTTGGTCCCGTGCTTTCCGACGCATGGTGGGGTCTTGGTATGTAAAAATAGTCACCCGTACGCGGACCAACCACGGCGAGAGTAATTTAACCTGATCAATTAAACTCCTTAGGTACATGCTTCCAAAATATGTTGTTTTTTTTCACCAAATTATAGTTTTGTAATGAGATCGCAAGCTTTACCTTGATACTTATTCTAATTGACAAGCTTTGAAAAGCGAGTCCGTTTTCCAAATTATCTAAAAAAAATATCCACAAACTACAAATAGAAAGAGAAAAAAAATGAAAACTGATGTCAGGTGAAAATTATGAAAAAAATCTTTAAGAAAAAATTATCTTCTAAACTACTAATAATTGCGGAATATACATGGGGTGATTCGGATTCGGAAGTCACTTTTCCGGCCATCTTGTATAATGTAACGTCAATGCAATACCGACCGAGCAATTACATGGAAGCTCCAAGATTGTATAAAGATAGCCAAGAATTTCGCAATTTTATTTGCTTAAAAATGGCAGGCTTGTAACCTTGTCACCTGGTGGACTTATTTATTTATTTGGGATCACCAACAAAGGGTAAAGAGATACAATATAAATCACAACAATACGAAAGGTTCTTTTACGTGTGCTCCTTCAATTACAGAAGACTTCGGTGAGTGTGCCCAAGACCTCCACGACCTCATTCCACCGGCCCCCTCCTACTATCGGACATCTAGACGCACTGCAGGTTACCATCCTTTCCTTGTTGCTATTCCACCAATTCGCACTAAGCGTTTCCAAATGTCTTTTATAATGCACAGCAAAAGAGTGGAACTCTCTGCCTGCGTCTGTGTTTCCGGACGCATACAACCCTAATCTCTTCAAAGTTAGAGTGAACAGGCTTCTTCTGGGTAAACTCACTCCATCGTCGACTTTGTCTCTTTCACCGCTGCCCTAGACTAAGGTCAAGAGCAAACACATCCTAGATAAAAAAAAACATACAGCTGAACATATAACCTCCTCCTTTTGGAAGTCGGTTAAAAAAGACCACAGCATGCACATGTAACTACTAGGTGTAAACAGGAAAAAATAATAAACATTGTAATAAAAAAAAGGAAAAATAAATGTTGAAATTGAGTTATTGTTAATTATGTTGACTTGTTTATCTTTTAATAAGGGCATGAGTTATTCTATATAACGCGAAAAGGCAAAGTCAAACCATTTCAAGTAGGCAAAAGGCAGTTGAAAACGTTAAAATTTACGAGAAAATAGAATTGATTCTAGGTGCCAAAAGGCAGTTTCGTATGGAGAAAAATGCCTATTCTTCTCCATACGAAACTGCCTTTTGGCACCTCCATAATTACTAAAACATTAGAAACCAATTATTCTATGGATAAAAAGAAAGAAAAATATTTTATTTGGGACACGCACAAAAAAGCAGTGTTAACAAAAGCTGAATAGGAGTTAATTAATCTGTGAAGGTTTCGACGAAACTTTAAATCTATTATCGAATCGACTGTCACAGGTCGTATTTCAGATGAGTACCAGAATCAACTGTTATAACAAAGGCCTTGAATCTTATTTATTATAATTATACTGTTCTTAAAAATAGCCATGGCATAGCCTAATTATATCCATTTCCTATTAATAACAATGAATGGTAATTAACTAGCTACCCGTCCCTGTTTCGCACGGCTTTACGACTTAACTAAACATCGAGATTTCTTAATTATAGTTGTATATTAGAGGACAAAAAAGCTTGGGATTGAGCTGCTCGCTCTGCTAGCCTTGTGATACAACTGGAAAACTTGACATTTTAATTATTATGCATGATTTTATATACATATTGACATTGCAGAATATTGTATACAATTTTACATGAATGTTTACTTTGAAAAGTATTATATTTACTGCTTTAATTTATTGTGAATGTGAGAACTATGCGAGTCATTTTTTTTTTTTTTTAATATTTTCCTTTTTTTTTCTTTTTCTCAGTTAAGTTTTAATGGTGGTCTGGCATTTTGAGCGCTTTATGCGGCCTACCCAAATGTCCTTTCTTTAGTATTGTTCGTCGAGTCGTTGAGCTCCTTAAGTTTAGAGTTGAGCTGCACGATTACTGACAAATGCTTACACTGATTGGACAGGTCCGCTCAAATTTGTGTGGTTCTTTCCTCAAAATACCATTTCAGACACGGATCTACATGGTCCTCACATGATCTGACCAAGATTATGTCTGGACTTTAAAAGAGACTTTAACCCCTGAGTTTGTTTCGCCATTTCTTCTCAGGGGTAGTCAGATAGGAAATGTCGGCTACATCTAGATTATTTTTTTTATATGACGTGTAAAGTGATTTTAATATCCTATTTACAGAATAAACGATTTCATTTCATTTATTAATGTTATCATTGAGGTATGAGGAACGGGGTGTGCAGTTCACTCATCCTCCATAGAAAAGGAAATATCCTCCGACCAAACGGGTGTTTTGTCTGGTGGGCAACTGCCGGACGGTTGATGTCGGGATGTTGTATACAGGGTTATTTTTAAAACGTCAATAACCTCTTAAGGGGTCATTGTACCCATCATTATGAGCCACTTTTACTATGGGACCAAAACTGAAATCGCGATAAAAAATCAGCTGTTCCCTTCATTTTAACTAATTCTTCGAACATAAATGTAGGGAACTGCTGGTATATGCTAGTTGCGCGGTAAACTCAGCTTGCGCGATGCACGATTTTGAGTGACGTCAGTGTGACGCGTAGTTTGCATGTGGCGAAGTTGATGCTGCCACATTATTATACACAGTGCAGTGGCAGCCCAGTGGTACTGGCAGCGACTTAGGTCATAAGTAGGCCGAACCCAGACAGTATGTAAATTATTTCATCACCACTGCTCTCAAAACAGTGAAGGAAAACATCGTGAGGAAACCGGCATGTCCTTGAACCAAAAATTCGAAGACATGTGACATCTACCAACCCGCACTGGGCCGCATGGTGGATCACGGCCCACTCCCTCTCAGCGAAAGGAGGCCTGTGTCCCAGCAGTGGGAACATTAAAGGCTGATTATGCTATGTTTATGCTATACTAAATTCTCTAAATAATGGTGAATATCACATCAAAATCCGTTGCGCAGTTTAGCAAAACAACGTCATACAGACACGAAAACCGAATTTAATTTATATTATGTAAATATATAGATTATCAAAGAGAGGTTAGAGAGGTCAACTCATATTTGCGACCCTGATAATTATTGGAAAACCGTTACCATCGATTAACCCTTACGGTAATGGTTGTCAAATAAAAAAACATATTCAGGGACGTGATATGGATATACAATGCTGGGTGTAGGACATTCAGCTGCAGGTTAAAATGCTTATTGAAAATTAAATTCCATTAATCGTATTATTTGTAAGTTGTGTTGTCCTATTCAGTGTTTCTATTCGTGACTGATTTCCATTTTTTTTCATACCTTCCTGTTTTTGGATGTGTGTTCGGCATGTCGGGTCTCCCTCCAGTTTCCAAGGTTTTGTCATTATATTGGGTCCATCTTATCTTTCACATTCACTCATAAACGTATAAAGCACTGACAAATAACTTTTGCATAATAACAACACATAGTATTATATCACTGGCCATTTTGTAATTCCTTACATCATAATTATTAAAATAAGTAGGAAGTACTTACGTCAAATCACAGATTACGTAGTACTCGTCAATTGCACAGAACACATAAACTCCTAACGGAGATGTGAACTTTCGAAATGTTGCCACTACATAAAGCGTAAAACGTTTAAGGAGGATGATATTCTCATAGCATGTATGTCTATTTTTATTAATATTTCTGTTTAGTTTATTCTACCACTTATTTTTATTATTATATTATTTTTCTTTATCTATGATCCTATTAATTGTTTGCTGCACCGTACGACGTCATACGTCGGCGCCGGCTGTCGCTGAAAACCAGCGCCGGGGCTCTGTCTTGCATAGGGTCGCAGTATAATGCTGAGCGATAGCCGTTTTGCGTGGATGTGACGCATGTTTCCGCCAACCTTTTCTTATTTTTGTGTTTATGTTCTTTGTTGCGTCATGTTTACCGCAAATAAACGTATTTTCTTTCTTTCTATTGAAATAAATAGCAGCTTGATTGGTTTCACACACGAGTTTAATATAGCAAAGTTATTAACACTAATAGTTTATCACACATAGAAATAGTTATTACACGGCAGTTCTAAATCATTCACAAATAGTCATTACACGATAGTTCAATAATATAAATACACAACAGTTCAATGCAAAAATAAAGTAATTAGAAAAACACATATAATCAATCTTACCCACTATTAACACTATTATAAATTATGAGCTTATACTGTAAGCTAGGAGCACTAGGTGCGGACTGACTATGGTTCACTATGGCTGACTGGCAAACATTTTCACGGATGTATGAGGCAGAAGCATAGCGCGTAATCATTGCATGAGGAAGTATACGATGTAAGCCATGCATACGAAACAAGAAAAAGCGAATCTTTGCAGTAACTTACTCATAAGTCACTAATTGTGTTTATAATAAAACAATGTATTCCAACGTATCAAGCAAATTACTTTACTAATCTGAAAAGGGATTATTTACAAGTGCATATCTTAAGACTTAACTTCTACAGGAAGCCATCGAGAGGGGGATTAACTTCGAACTTGCTTTGCTAAAATTAACCTCAGGGGCACACCCTCAGGGGCATAGACAAATGGAGCAAAATAATGGAAAAAAATACCCAAGAAATGGCAAAACGACATTTAGGAAGGCAGAGAAAACGCTGAACTGACGAGCTGGAAACCACAGGAGGAAAACTATGGACTTGAATAGCAGTCGATAGGAAAAAGTGGAAGGAAATGGAGGAGGCCTTTGCCAATGAGCACACAGAACAATACAGCTGGTGTCATTAATAGTTTTTTTTTTTTTTGCTTTATCTAAAAATTATTAATGACTAGCTGCTGCTCGTGGCTTTTTCTAAAAAAAAAACCTTCCTCTTGAATGACGTTATTTATTAAAAAAAATTGCATCAAAATCCGTTGCGTAGTTTTAAAGATCTAAGCATACATACAGGACAGACAGGAAGCGGGAAGCCACTTTGTTTTATACTATGCAGTGATTTCATTGTAGTAGCATAAGTTTCAAATGGTCGGCATAAATGGCTTTAATTATTATGGTAAAGTGTGTCCGTATACTATGTGGCGAAAATTAAGGATGTGGTAGAGACCATCAAACTGAACAACTTCATCCCGGAGACCAAAATCGTAATCGTGAAAATAAAATCCGTTTTCCATACATTTAGTCGTGTATGTATTCCAGCTTTGTATGGGATGACTGATTTTTTTTAATATTAATAAATAAAATAATATTTAATAACACAAGATTCAATGTTAATTAATATTACTAAACTTGCTATTCCATTCTCCGTCTGTGACCATTCCAGGGTTGTACTTAATAAATTGCAAAGACGGTCTTTGAGTTTAGAAAAGAAAATTAAATTCCACAATGTCTTTGTAAGTGTGTAGTGTTTAATTATATTCGTTTTGATTTGATAACTGAAATTAGATCATTAAGTCCAGGCCTCCCCCAAATGGGGGTTTACCATAATCGCCATGCTTGGCAGGCGGGTTGGCGATTGCAGTATGGTGTTAAAATGCATAGAGAACGCTGCTGCCCATTCTCTAGTAAGTCCCTCAGTCGCATTTTACGACACCCACGGGAAGAAATAGGGTGATGCTATTCTTTGCGTACGGCACCACACAGACACATCGAACCTCATACTCACGCCAATTCTACACAGTTTGACTCAAAGCAGCTTTTGAAAATACCCGCCATGCATGCGGTTAGAACATTCATTCCGTCGTCCCATACATTTAGTCGTGTAGGTGTTGCAGCTTTGTATGGGACGACTGATTTTTTTTTCACGATTACGATTATGGTCCCGGGAGGAAGTTGTTTAGTTTGATGGTCTGTACCACATCCTTAATTTTCGCCATATCGTATACGGACACACTGTATAGTGGTCATAAGGGTTGTCTGTAAAGCTAATTTTGAAATTTAGTCGTTTGTGGGTGAAGAGTGACAGGAATTACGTACTAATGAATGTTCTACCCGCATGCATGGCGGGTATTTTCAAAAACTGCTTTGAGTCAAACTGTGTACGTAATGACGATTGCATTAGGAATGGTAATGATAATTATAAATATGCAGGCGTAGTGGGAATATGTTTCTTATTTTATGTATAACTAGTTGCTGCCTGCGGCTTCGCATGCGTGGCTTTTTCTAAAATAGAGGGGAGACACTTGTCTCTAACCAAAATGAGCACTTTAATGCTTAATATTACGCAAACGAATCGCTGAATCGAAAAATAGTTTTATCAAACCCCTTAATCTTTTTTAACGGCCTCTCCAACGATATCCCACCCCATGGGATAGACGACAAACAAAATATCATCCCTACCTTACAATTCATTTTTTCGAGATTATTATTTTACCACTTTGTCGGCGTAATTAATATGTATACGCATGATAAATTACATCTTTCTAGTACTAAGAGTCTATGAGCTGAGGCACAGCCAGACAGGCATGGCGAAACTATAAGGGTTCCTGATTTGTTTACTAACTTTACGGAACCTTAAAATGATGAAATACAAAATAAACGCAGAAGAAGTCGCGGCCAACAGCTATTAAATTGCATAAATTAAATTGTCTGCCTGTTTTGTGTGTTTAGTAGTCCTTTTTAAGTCCAAAATTATCCATGAAACTATGGTCACTATCCCCTGCGACCACAGAACAAGATACAATGTTAATTAATATTATTAAACTTGATATGCCATTCTCCGTCTGTGACCATTCCAGGGTTGTAATTAATAAATTGCAAAGACGGTCTTTGTGTTTAGAAATGAAAATTAAATTCCACAATGTCTTTGTGTGTAGTGTTTAATTTTATTCGTTTTGATTTGATGACTGAAACTAGATCATTACGTCCAGGGTTCTATTCACGACAGTTCCCTTCGACCCTCATCATCATCATCATTGTAGCTGAAAGACGTCCACTGCTGGACATAAGCCTCTTCCAAATCACCGCCGTGTCCTCACAGAGGCGATCGGCGGCAGCGATCTCTCGCGTCCAGCCCTGGTTCAGGCCATGGTTCGGAGCGAGAGTGCATGGGAGGCCGTCACCTCCTTCTGCGAAGCAGTAATGCTCGCGAAGGAGGAGGCGGAACGCGTGAGGGTGATGTAGGGTTCGCGTCTCACGCCCATAGTCGCCGCAGGAGACGCCCCGGGCATCGGAAGTCACACGCTGATTTCCGGCCACCGTAGGCGCGGGCCTGCAGACGGTGAGCAATGGGTAGCTCGCCGTCCGACAAGGACCAGGCCCGGGTCAACGGCGCGTTGTGTTTCACGCGCGCCTCAAAGAGATGTCAGCACCAACTGACGGGGTCGGTTAGGGCCAATGCCTGCCAGGGTTGCGAGTTTGTCCGAAAGGGATATCATGGCCCTGGCCCACAGGCAACGGAAGGAACACGGGTGGGTTTTAGTCAGTAAAAGTCTGACACGCCCTCCCGCTCACCCCAGAGCGGGACAAGTTATTTGATAATTTCCCACCCAAAAAAAAAAAAAGAACAAAGGCCTCGCCCAAATGGGGGGTTTGCCATAATCGCCACGCTTGGCAGGCGGGTTGGCGATCGCAGTAAGGTGTTAAAATGCATAGAGAACGCTGCTGTCCATTCTCTAGTAAGTCCCTTAGTCGCCTTTTACGACACCCACGGGAAGAAATGGGTTGGTGCTATTCTTTACGTCCGGCACCACACGGACTCCTGTGAGTCTTGAAAAGATTGAAATATGAAAATAATGTTTGCATTGAAAAAGTAACAATATACTAACTTTATCCAAAACCTAAGAGAAATTAATAAAAGTTTTGAATTAGGTTTAAAATCCTTGTTTGCATTAACTTAATACAATATTCTCAAACTGTATGAGCAGAATTTATCTACGAGTAATTTCTAGTTACTAACGTCCTAATATTGACGTTAAAATATGTACATTTATTAAGTGCCTCAATTGGTTTTATATTATTCCAATTTCAAACGAATTTTGGCCAACCAAAACATTACACCATTTTGTTTTTAGTTAAAAATATACGATTATATGACTTATATTTGTTTTCAATAGTATTCAAAACGTTTTAAGCGCCAGCCTAGTCATTAAACACACAAAAATAAAACCCCCTTTCGTGGAACAAGGGAAGGTCGAAATTAAAAGCAAAGCACTAATGATTACCCAATCTGTTTACCCTTAAATGTAAATGATGGCATGATAGCATCAATTTACATGCGTAAACAGAACACAGCCTTCTCGATAAATTAACTATCTTGTAAACAAGCCGATCGTCTGAAAGAGCTACGGAGTTGCGCTTCGATACTACGGCGTAGCGCTACGGGCTACGAAATACGTAGATGATGTTGATTTTTTGGAAGCTGACTTCAAAAAGGAGGTTGTCAATCCAATTGTTTTTTGTTTATAATTAATGGTTGTCACTTCAGTCAACAGAGGGGCAATTCTACTAATTTTAAGAACGTTCACAGTCTGATCTCAGTCTCAATCTGTCAAAAATACCTCTTATTTCCCTACATTTTGACAATTTTTTGACGTTTGTTTGTCGCCAAGATGAGATTGCGACTAGATTTTGAACGTTTTAAAATACGAGAATTGGCCTTCAGGTATTTTTTATTGTTCTTTTTATCAAATAACAAGCCGTGTGCCAGATGGAAGACGTTCCATCTGGCACACGGCACTTCGGTAAAATTTCCATGCAAACTTTCATCCACACATAATATTGTTTGAAATAAAAGAAAGAGAGAACGTAAAATAAGGATTTTATTGATATTTGAATATAAAGAAAAAACAATGGCTATTACATTCAACGTGTTCTACAGAATACAAAAAAAAATTAAGAGTGTGGCCACACTTCATAAATATTTTTAAGGTACATTAATGTTGCACACATAAAAACAATAGAAAAAAATAAAAATAATAAATTTGATTCTAAATTATTATAAATCACTGGAATTAATTACATTAATTTATAATATTTCAGAATATCAAAATATATGTTCGCATTGTATTGAACACAATATTTTTTTTGAATTTTTAAAAATCTTTCTTAGTGCACATATCGCTGTGCTAAAGATGCTTCTAGACCCAGCGACTTAGGCTGTGCCTTATCTGTTGAAGATATTGTTATGTTTTTTAGGCTAATTAAAATGTTATTTTGAAATCATCATCAATCACCAAAGCGATTGGCAATCGTAGTCTATTGGGATCAGCACGTATCTTACCTTTGTTTATGACATATTATAATTTGTTGATTTGCCAAAACAAAGAAAACAGAAACGATATTGTATATTTTAAATATTCGATTACACATTGTGCTTGAATATTGAAAACTTTCAAAGATTTAACTTGATTAAACTGCAACCTCTTAGTTTCCAATATACGCTATTAAAATGTAAATCAAGCCAAGTAACCAAGTAAACCAGTCACTTAAGTTTTATAACATTGTGCTTGAGCGTAAGTAGCGCGGAAGTGCGCTTGAGGTTCTTAGGGCAAGTCGACACTGACGTGTGTCCTAAGGTTTTGTGTATACAAGAGGTTTTTGAACGAATATTTTGGGCCTTTTCGAACACTGAATTTGAAATTAAATTCTGGAAAGAACAGAAAAATAGATGATGTGGAAAAAACGCCGAGACTCTAATATAAAAGAGATTTCTGACACATTCCCGACAGTTCTGATCTGGAATCGCTCAAAGAAACATCTCCACTACATAAGTCTTGGTCTGGATTTAAATACCTTGACAACATACCAAGGCAGAGACTACGCTGACGTCAAGAGGACCATCCTCTTCACTACCTGAGTGACCTGCACTGCCTGTGATCCTCACGTTTAAACTGGGAAACGGATCTTCACGCCTCAGAGCTGACGAGGCCTGACGTCTAACCTGGCCTGATGCCGTTTCAAGTTATTAATTATAAAACCTTCCTCCTCCTTCTTTCTGAGAGTGCTAGGTAGGTTTGGTATCTTTTTTATCAATATTGTATTCTTAACATACTTCTAAATTATAATTATAATGCATGGCTACTTTACCGTTTTTATTTTAGTAGGTTAGTAGATTTGTAGTTAGTACAGTTTAAGATTATTATTTATTTATTTTTCAGACAACATGATCCATTCCGTTAGTAAAATGGTGCTTAAAACTATGTTAGTTCATACATAAACGGCTACAATATTTGAAGAACGGATAGTCATAATAATATCTGATTCTGTCCGCTATCACACTCAGGATACTGTTGCTACTCACACGCACTGTGTTATATGTAACAAGTTTTATGATAATAGGTATCTTTTTTACAGGTTTTATGATATTGGTCTGAAGGTTAGGACGTATTTCTTTGCGTAATGCTAGCTAGATTTTCAAGGTAAAGTATTTGTAAATGGTGCTTAAAACTGTTAGTTCAATCATGTACGCCTACAATGTTTGAAGAACGGACAGTCATATCTGTCCGCTATCACACTCAGGATACTGTTGCTACTCACACGCACTGTATATGTAACAGGTTTTATGATAATATGTATCTTTTTATGATATTGGTCTGAAGGTTAGGAAGGTAAGGTAAGGTCATTTATTACTTTGCGTATTGCGTCAAATATTTGGTTATTTTAACATGAGAACATTTTTTTATTTCGACATAAGCCTAATATGCTGGACATAGGCCTCTCCGAAAGTATTTCTTTGGGTAATCCTATGTGGGTTTTTATGGTGAAATATAATTCATCACCTACCTGGTCGTTTCCCAACTATTTTGGGGTCGGCTTCCAGTGTAACTGGTATCGGCTAAATACTAGTATTTTACATGGTGTGGCTGCTTATCCACTGTCCAGTTAGGTAGGTCCAACTACGAGAAAGAGGTCAATCATCGAATCCAACTCGGCTGGGCAGCGTTCGGGAAGCTACGCAATATCTTCTCGTCCCACATACCGCAGTGTCTGAAGACGAAAGTCTTTGACCAGTGCGTGTTGCCAGTGATGACCTATGGCATTGAAACGTGGTCGCTCACAATGGGCCTTATCAGAAGGCCACCCAAAGGGCAATGGAGTGGGCTACGCTTGGAGTTTCCCTACGTGATCGAATCAGAAATGAAGACATCCGCAGGCGAACCAAGGTAACCGACATAGCCCGAAGAATTGCCAAGCTTAAGTGGCAATGGGCAGGGCACATTGTTCGCAGAACTGATGGCCGATGGGGCCAAAAGGTTCTGGAGTGGCGACCGCGTACTGGAAGACGTAGTGTTGGAAGGCCACCTACAAGGTGGACCGATGACCTTGTGAAGGCTGCAGGTATCCGCTGGATGCGGGAAGCACAGAATCGGTTGAAGTGGCGGTTCTTGGGGGAGGCCTATGTCCAGCAGTGGACGTATTTCGGCTGAAATGATGATTATGATGATGATGATTATGATGATGATGATGATGATGATGATGATGATGATGATGATGACTGCTTATCAGAAAAAATACAAAACAAAACAAAAACCTATAACCGCCTCCAAAACCTATTTACTGGGTAATACGATACCCCTTGGTAACACTGAAAATACATATGTAGCGGCATCAACAGCGCCACATGCGAACAACGCGTCACACTGACGTCACGCAAAATCCTGCATCGCGCAAGCAGAGTTTACCACGCAACTAGCATATATACAACATCCCGACATCAACCGTCGGGCAGTTGCCCACCAGACACGACACCCGTCTGGTCGGAGGATCCTCCCTTTTCTATGGTGGATGAGTGAGCTTTACACCCTGTTCCTCATACCACCAAACATAGGTACATATGAACATTTTTGATTTCATTATCAGCCAGTAGCGGATGCGTCTGCGTCAGTGAGCCGAGTTCACACAACAGAATTTAGGGCCGAACAAATTTGAGCTCTTTTAATACTTTTTGCCATCGGTACGCTTAGAAGAAGAATTAGTTGCATGATGAACAAAGGCCTTTCCAAATTGCCCACTGAACTCGAATCTTGGCCATTCTAATCGCTATCAGCGACTCTGCGGAGATTGTCGCTCCATCTAGCCTGAGGACGTCTGCTCGCGCAAGCTTTACTAATAAGATTACTATCATATTTCCGAGCGCTGTTTTGAGCTATATTTCCTTCCGTCCCAATTCCCATACAATAGAACGAGAGGGATGCTCATCACACGCGCCGAATCAGAGGAGTTTCCGCCGCAGCGATAGCCAATTGCCGCATACATCCACTGTGATTTAAGAAATCAGATCTCGCAATGGATCGTAGTTCTACCGCACACGCACCGCGCCGCGCCGCTAATAATCTGCTACTATAGCAAAAACTCAAAAACTCTTTATAAATAAGTGTTGGACCATTGAGGTAGGAAAACTATGGAGATGTTCTATTTCTACTTTATGACAAATAGTTATACAAATATTGTTCGGACCATTTAAACCATACTGCATGCATGTGTACCTACTATCTATGTGTATGTAAGAAACGATCTTTTTAAAGTCTGTATGTACAAGTAGCTAATTAGTATTGAAATAAACCCATAAGAAGCAACATCTCTTTAAGTTTACCTACGTCCTTACAAACAAAACTAAACCGTATCAACAAGGAACATGGTCGAATTTCGAACCGGATAAATAAATCTACTTGGGTGGTCTAGTGAATAGTGCGAATACAAAGCGCCGCATTCCTTAGATAAGGAACTCGTTTGCTATGAGTGATTTGTGCACATAAAAAGAAAAAGTAATTAACGGGTGTGTTACGAGCTAATACGATTGGATTATCTGTTTAAATAGGTGACCTACATTACATCTTTTGGAATAATGACTACTACAGCTGAACAATTGCTTACGGAGTTAGAAGATCTTGCGTTATTACTTCAAAAGTCGCAAAGTAACCTAAAGAAATGTCCAAAACAAAGACTTACAAAAGGATACATTGAAACACGATTGCAAACCATTGAAGAATATTGGAGGAAGTTTACTACGGCGCACCATAACCTATTAAAAGTGGTACCTAAAGAAAAGAAGAATGATGTTCCGTATTTTGCAAATGAAGACTACTTTGTTATTGAAGATTTATACCTATGTATGCAGGGTGATTTGAAGGATATTTTAATGGTTAACCATAACTCAAGATTAAGTGATGTTGCTTACAATACCGGCACAACTTTTGAAGGAAATCTCAAGCTGCCTCAAATACAATTACCTGCCTTTTCGGGAATTTATGAAGATTGGACTACATTCAAGGATCTATTCACATCGTTAGTCCACAACAATTCCACGTTGTCCAACGTTCAAAAGCTTCACTACTTGAAGAGTAGCATTACCGGGGAAGCAGAATCATTATTAAAGCACTTACAAATAACAGAAAGTAATTACGATCAAGCTTGGGATTTGTTACGAGATCGGTATGGTAATCGGCGGATCATAGTGAACTCTCTCATTTGAAAACTAATGATGCAGAAGAAGATTACTTCTCAAACTGCTACAATATAAAGGCATTATTAGACACAACAAATGAGTGCATCAATAGTTTAAGAAATCTAAAAGTGTCGACTGATTCTTGGGATCCATTCGTCATATTCGTGACTGTGCAGAAACTAGATCCAGATTCACACCGTGAATGGGAACAGTTTGCGTATAAAGATAATTTAGAGGAATTACCTAAGTGGGAAAAACTTGTGAGGTTCTTACAAACTAAATTTCGTACACTAGAACTGATCGCTCCGCCTTCCAGAGAGAAACCATTAAAAGGTAAAGAATATACAGTCCACTCTTCTACAATACCTGCTGCTACCAAACCAAGAAGTTGTTTGCTTTGTAAGGATAACCATATGCTATGCCATTGCAAGGATTTTACTAAAATGGAACCAACAGAGAGGTGTGAATATGTGAAGAAGCACCAGCTATGTTTCAATTGTCTGGCACCAGGACACTCAGCTAGGAAGTGTCGGTTAAACATGTCCTGCCGCATTTGTCATAAGCGCCACCACTCTCTTGTTCATCAACATGCAACAACAAGTGCCACCAATCAATCAGATAACAATATTAAGCAATGTCAAAGTGAAGACCAAACCAAACCAAAGGAAGCTAGTGAACCAGTTGAGCTTGCATCGCATTTCACCGCCAGCACATGCACAGCATTATTGGCCACAGCACTTGTGCCAGTTTGTAACGAATCGGGACGAGTGACAGTACTGCGTGCGCTCATTGATCAGGGCTCGCAGGCCACGTTCATTAGTGAGAGAGCTGCCCAGCTGTTACGACTCAAGAGAATGCCTGCTCACGCAACAGTCAATGGGGTTGGCTCGACCACAACTGCCGTTAAACAAGCTGCTTATATCGAGCTTCGATCAAGACACGACGACAGTTTCAAGTTAAAAGTGAAGGCTTATATTATGTCCACACGAATCACAACGCAATTACCATCACATACCATTCCAACAAACACCTGGTCTCATTTAGAAGGTCTCGTATTAGCCGATCCCGGCTTCAATGAACGAGGAAAGGTTGATCTGCTACTAGGTGTCGAAGTATGTGCCCAAATATTAAGAAGCGATGTCACCAAAGGTCCCCCAGGTTCTCCATGCGCTCAAGATACCAGCCTAGGGTGGATCCTGTTTGGAAACATACATGAAAAAGGAAATACCAATGATTTTATTGTGATGCACCACAGCCTTGACTTAGAAAATATGTTAAAATCTATGTGGGAGTTGGATATTGAAGATAAAACTACACTAACACAAGAAGAAAGAAAATGTGAAGAAATTTACCAATCCCCTCACTCAAGAACAGAAGACGGACGATATATTGTCAAATTACCAAGAAAAACCAACAAGCTGTTATCAATACAAGGAGGAACAAGAGAAATAGCTATAAAGAGACTTTATCAATTAGAAAAAAGACTAGAGAAGAATCCTATACTAAAAACGGAATATAAAAACGTCATGGATGAATACATAAATATGAATCATATGGAAGATATATCACAAGAAGAAATAAATAAAGACAGTGTTTACCTGCCACATCATTCAGTGGTAAAAGAAGACAAGGAAACTACGAAAGTCAGAATAGTTTTTAACGGATCGCAAAAGGGAAACCACAATGTTTCTTTGAATGACGAACTTCTAGTTGGACCCCAGCTACAAACAGATATGAGAAGTCTCATCATGAGATGGCGTATGAAAAAGATTTGTTTTGTGGCTGACATACAACGCATGTATCGCATGGTCTTAGTGACGAAAGAAGACAGGGACTTGCAAAGAATAGTATGGAGGAGTGACTCTAGCCAACCAATCAAAGACTGCAGACTTACGCGCGTCACTTTCGGCACAGCATCTGCTCCATACTTAGCCGTTCGAACTTTACATCAAGTCGCAGATGATGAAGGAACCGTGTGCCCTGATACTGCCAAAATGACCAAAGAAGAATTCTATGTTGACGATCTTATGGCTTCGAATGACAATCTAGAAGATGCAATACATATAGCGAGCGTAGAAGCTATACTACAGAAGGGAGGCTTCACACTACAAAAATGGTGCTCAAACGACGCTGACATCTTGAGACAATTTGAACCTGCAAAACGAACATCGCAGGCCAGTCTAGACATCACCATCCATGGCACCATCACAGCTTTAGGCCTTCGCTGGAACTTAGGCAAAGACGTGTTCCAGTACAGTCTTAACTTACCACCTATGAACGACACGATAACCAAACGCACGATTCTTGCCGACGTCCAACGACTATTTGACCCACTAGGTTGGTTAGCTCCAGCTATGCTACCAACTAAGCTGCTAATACAAAGACTATAGTTGCAAGGAATCAGCTGGGATGAAGAAATAGAAACAGATATCAGACAAGACTGGATTGCGCTCAGAAATAGTCTTCAACGCTTTAATGAAATTGAAGTACAAAGATGGCTGGGAACCACAAATCATGAAGCAACAAATATAGAAATTCACGGTTTTGTGATGCCTCTACCAAAGCCTACGCAGCTGTTGCTTATGTCAGAGTTGAAAAGGATAATAAAGAAATACAAACACAGATAATAGCTGCAAAGACTCGAGTAGCTCCAATAAAACCAGTTTCTCTCCCGCGATTAGAGTTGTGCGGTGCCCTTCTCTTATCTCGATTGCTCAAACAAATTAAAACAGCAATGAGAATATCGGATGATAAAATATTCGCATGGAGTGACTCCACAATAGTGCTTTCATGGCTACTTGGAGACCCAACAAGATGGCAAGTTTTTGTAAGAAACCGGGTAGTTGAAATATTGGATAACACAGGATCCAACTGGTTTCATGTAAAAACAACCGATAATCCTGCAGATGTTGCGCCACGGGGAGAACATATTCTTGAGTTAAAGGAAGATGAGCAATGGTGGAAGGGCCCAAAATGGCTAAGACAGAAAACAATTACGTTCAATAAACCTGAAAACCTAACCACAAGTTTAGAAAGAAGAGAAGTAATACAAACAAATTTAAAATCAGAAGAAGAAAGTCCAGAAAACCAATTTCATCAATTTGATAGTTTGGAAGAAGTTTTAAAATCAATAACTTATTGCAAAAGATTTCTCAAGGGGAAAAAGATGGTAAACAAAGATGCAGTTATAACTACTCAAGAAATAGATGAAGCACTCAAAGCCTGCATTAGAATAACACAAAGGGAAAGATTCTATGATGAATTTAAGAATTTAAGCAAAGGGAATGAAGTAAAAAGGGATAGTAAATTAAAATTCCTGAGACCATACCTGGACAAAGAACATATTCTTAGGGTGGGCGGTAGATTGCGACATGCAGATATATCCGAAGACTCCAAAAACCCAATAATATTAGACAATCACAGCAATTTATCCATACTTATCGTGAAAGATGCTCATCTCAAGTCTTTACATGGCGGAATTCAAATAATGATGGCCTACCTAAGAACTAAATTTTGGTTAATAAAGGCGAAGAATTTAATCAAATTCAGAATCCGCAAATGTTTATTATGCTCTAAACATAGTGCTGCAACAAAAAATCAACTTATGGGTGACTTACCAAAAGTCAGAGTCACTCCAGCCAAATCATTTCTAAATAGTGGAGTCGATTTCGCCGGACCATATCAAGTCTTAGCGTCCAAAGGCAGAGGAGTCAGAACGAATAAGGCGTATGTTGCCGTGTTCGTTTGTATGTCCACCAAAGCCATTCACTTAGAAATGGTCGGCGATCTCACAACCGAATCTTTCATAGGTGCTTTCAAGAGGTTCGTCGCCAGACGGGGAAGATGCTCACAGATCTGGAGTGACCAAGGCAGAAATTTTGTAGGAGCCAATAAGGAACTGGCAGCTGCTTGGAGGGAGGCAAAATTTGAACTCGAAGGTCCAGTAGCGGAGTCTCTTGCACTGGATGGAACGCAGTGGCACTTCATACCTGCCTATAGCCCTCATATCGGTGGTTTGTGGGAGGCGGGCGTGAAATCAATGAAATACCACATGAAAATAATTCTGACCAATCACCTGACATTCGAAGAAATGAGCACCCTGCTTTGCCAAATCGAAGCGTGCTTAAACTCCAGGCCGCTAAGCCCAATAGATGATGAAGACACTGATAACATAACACCCTTAACACCAGGCCATTTTTTGATTGGCGAAGCACCAATTAATGTCCCTCAACCTAAGCTTCAAGACATTCCAATTAGTCACCTGTCACGCTGGAGACACTTGCAGAAATTGATTGGAGATTTCTGGCATAAATGGCAAGCAGAATACCTAACCAGCTTACAGCAGAGGCCAAAATGGCTCAAGCGATGCAAGGAGCTTGATATAGGCAACATTGTACTCATCAAAAATGATCAACTCCCTCCTGGCAAGTGGGCGTTAGGTCGGATTGTTGCTAAGCATCCAGGCGACGATGGTGTCACAAGAGTATACAGTGTTAAAGGTGGTGACAGTGTAGTTAAGCGAAGTTTTAATAAGTTGTGTCCTTTGCCTATAGACATTGATGATAAATATTATAATTATGTTTAATGTTCCAATGTAATCAAATCAATTTATACTATTGTCTTTTAAAAAATATATGAGTTTTTCGTTAGTGTCTATGACTTGTGCATAAATGCTAAATGATGAAATCCGAGTTAATTAGTTACTTATTATGCTTATTGTATTTATGTTTTTTTGTTAAAGGTCTTTATAAGCCCTTTGGCTGGCGGCATGTTCGGACCATTTAAACCATACTGCATGCATGTGTACCTACTATCTATGTGTATGTAAGAAACGATCTTTTTAAAGTCTGTATGTACAAGTAGCTAATTAGTATTGAAATAAACCCATAAGAAGCAACACGTCTTTAAGTTTACCTACGTCCTTACAAACAAAACTAAACCGTATCAACAAGGAACAAATATCTATCATATCGACACACACATGTCATAAAGCGTTTTGTTTCTTTTTAACTAGTCAAGAACTGCATAGGAAAAGAGAGACGTAAAATGTTTGTCAAGGACTTAATTTGGCAACAATTTTTGTGACTAAGTCTATGCGTGACCGGTCGCCATGTTTATTGCCAAGTTTTGTGGTAAAAAATCTGCGATGTGCTGTCAAACGGTTGCTTGCTTTCTCTCTCGCACTCGCAGTAACAACCCTACGATAGGCGGCCATTTTAAGTGCTCGATTTTTGTAGGTAGTCACGCTAATTTTGTAGGTATGGCAAGTCCATAGGTTTATAAGTCCAACACATAGGTGTTGAACGACACAAGAGTGACATTTAAAAAAACAAGTGATAGTGCATCACAGTCAGAAGAAGAAAGTCAGTGAACACGTGGGACGTCTGCGAAGGCTGTCCTTGAGTCAACGTGTTTCGTCCAGAAGGTTCTCAAGTGGAAAGAAGGAATCCTTTTTCTCACTCATAACCTCATATACCTCATATTCCTCATCCCCTCTGCTGCTTCTGCATACTATCAACCATACTCGCACCACACCTACTCAATCAACCTCACACATACACTCTTACATCTCTCTCATACACTTTCTCCGGTTACTAACACACACTCTGGTATTTCGGCACACACACACAAACTTTTGTATTTTTTTTTTGTTTTTTGTATTTTAATTTTTTTTTTGCTCTTTTTGTTAGGCACTAAATTTTATATTATGTCCCTTAATTTATTTTTTGTTTATTATCCTGCATTTTCATTGTCATGTATCCAATTAACAGGCATCTAGCCCTGGTGACCTGTAATACAGGTTTTTATATAAACCTACCACAGGCTCCAGTCTCTCACAAAGTTAGTTCCTTGTTCGTATACTACTGTCAAAGTCTAGAATTAAGTTTATAACTTGTGTTGAGAAAATAAACGTTTATTTAATTTAATTCCCTTTTGCTCAATTCTGTGGTATCGTCCAATATTTCCAACAGGCAAAAAAAAAAAAAACATTTCCGCGTATTGGTCCTTCGAAGTCGCGTCAACATATACACCAACGTCCTTCACTATGTTTGCAGATTCCCAGATTGCAGACTCGTGAACATACAGGCTGGAATCGTTAATCGTTAATCGTTATCGACGCGAATCCGTTTACCATGGATTCGGTACATCATTCTTGACCCCCCTGCGTTAAAATTTTTCGTCGGTTATTAAAAAAAAAACTCGCTGTTCCATACATTTTGACCGAGTAGGTATTGCACTTCTGTAGGAAACAGCAGTTTTTTTTTTAAATTACCGACGAAAAATTTTAACGTAGGGGTGTCAAGAATTATGTCCTGAATCCATGGTAAACGGATTCGCGTCGATGTCCCTTCCACCCTGTATAAGTTTCAAAAACTGCAGTAACTAAAAATAAGAAGATAGAAGATGCTGAAGAAATAATAATATTATATATTTTAGTTTAAGACTCCGCATATTCATATTTTTTCTTCTTGTTTTCATACACTATTGTCTAATTTAAGAATTTACCATTATTAATAACATAATATCACGCCTGTATTCCCAGAGGGCCTAGGCAGAGGTGCATCTATAGTAAACCCACATTTCGCCGGTAATGTTTAAATCCTATGTAATAGGGGGCGAGCCTATTGCCAACAACCAGGCAAAAATCCAGACTCCGGGCTGCTACTGAGAAAATCCATATGGAAAATCCTTTTACATATATTTAAATACAATATACAATCTAACGCTAAATTATTTATATTATATACAAGTCTATAAAGGAGAAAAAACTCGGAAGAGCTAATTGGGCATCAAAAATTCGTCCGCATCGCTGTCAGTGGGAAAACTGCCCAAAAGGCTGGCAGCGTTGCCACGTTGGAACATTCCATTATTAAGACGCTGTCACTGTCAGACTGCATACAAAAGAAAGAGAAGCGCGATGGCACAACGCTTGTAATTTATTGCAAAATACGAAGCAATTATATAATTACTAAAAAATTAGTTGAATAATCGAAAATAAAAAACAAACAAGTTCTGCATAAAAATTAAACGTGCTTGTTATTAATTAAATACCAACCGTACGTTGATATTTTGGATTGAAACTCAAAGTAAAGGGTTTTACCATTAATTTATATCGAGTTTTTTTTTCTAAACGTGTTTTTGTGGAAACGCCGGGACACACCCTAGAAGGACATAATTATAGTGACCAAATTGGTGATGTTCTTCAGAAAGGTCAAGTGCGTAGTACCTACTTGCAACCGGCGTGCGTGTATGACTAGATGTACGAACGTAGGCGAAGCAAAAGGAGTATGGAGCGTAGCAGGTGGCGTTCTATAGTTTCTGTCTACCCCCATGGGAAGAAGGCGTGAGTTTATGTATGTATGTATGTGCTTTTGTAACAACCAAGTTCTGAGAAATATGTTCAAGAATAACTTATATTTTTTCCGCTACCACAAACTATACACGGTGATTTTTAATTCACTGTTAACCTTTCAGGAAGTCAAAGTACTCATGATTATGGGCAACTTTCACTGTGGGACCAACTACGAAATAGCAAAAAAAAAAAACTTTTCTTACATACATTTTCATCGGGTAAATATTTCATTTTGTATGAATCAGCAGATATTTTTTCGATATTTCAGAGTTGGTCTCATAGTGAAAGTTGCTCATAATCATGAGTACTTTCGCCTACTGAGAGGTTAACAATGAATTCATTCAAAATCACCTTGTATAGATTTGGCCATTTTTTTGATTAAGACAAGCCTACCGTTATCATTTGCCTCTTGTCAGCGCCTTAATATTGTGTGCATATTTCAGTCTTTTGACGAAACCCATTGATAATATCTGTAACACGTAACGCACGGCTGCACGTCACTGGTAAGACTGTGACCTTGAGCTGGCCTGCCGTAGTACGGCGTTTCAATAGAATAAGAGGCCAGCTTTACTTATCCCAATGTACTTGTGGTCGGCGCAACATGTCCCGTTCTTCCACACTTCTCTATTAGTCCTCATCTCGGAAGTCACTCCCTTTATAGTCATATCATCTTTCACACAGTCCATGCATCGTTTCTTTGGTCTCCCCCTACTCTTATAGCCGTCCACATTTATACTCAAAAATTTCCTGGTGATATTTCCCTCATTGTTCCGCATCACATGCCCATACCATGACAACCTTTTTTTTTCCACGCAAATTTTCAGTCACCGGTGTCACTTTCAGACTCCCTTTTATATCCCCCTCCCCCTCCCTCCCCCTCCCTTTTTCTTTCCTTCCTCTCCCTTTTTTTTTCTTTTACTTTTTTATTATTCTATCCAATCGGGTTACACCACACAAACATTCTCATCTCAGCTGTATGCAATTGCCTTTCATTCATCCCTTTTGTGGCCCAACATTCTGATCATAATAATTTTCATATAAAAATGTTAATAACCTTTAAATAAACTACAGTCCGTTTGGTGCCGTATAATCCGTGTGGTGCCGGAGGTGAAGAATAGCACTGTCCCATTTCTTCCCGTTGGTGTCGTAAAAGGCGACTAAGGGACTTACTAGAAAATGGGCAGCAAAGTTCTCTATGCATTTTAACACTATACTACGATCGCCAACCCGCCTGCCAAGCGTGGCGATTATGGTAAACCCCCTCTTTAGGGGAAGCCTATGTCCATCAGTGGGCGTTTTTCGGCTGAAAAGATGATGATGAGAACTATAGTCCTGCCTAGAGTCTGGAGTTGTGCCCAGTTCAAGGTAATAGACTCGCCCCCTATTACATGGGACTCAAACATAACTGGTAAAATGTGAGTGTATACTCACATTTTACCGACTACTTTGCCTTACCCTTTGGGAAATACAGGCTTGATGGTATATTGTATAAACTATACTTTACACCCATTACGACTTTTGTACCAACAATCATAACATTAAGATCATAAATATCGGTTCTTTGTCAACGTCTGTGTGTTTGCACTGACCTTGGAAACAACTAGATCGATAACGATAAGGTTTGGCTTGTTAGAGCAATTGTTTCTGCGAAGACTATAAAAATTGGAGATATCTTAATATTCAAGGTAGTTATTAACTGTGGAGTGAGTGGGGAGTGATTTTCTTCACAGGGGGGGGGGGATAGGAAATGTCAACTCAATCTAGCTTATTTTTAGGGTTCCGTACCAAAATGGTAAAAAGGAACCCTTATGATGAGACTAAGTCTGTCTGTCTGTCAGTCACACCTGGATATCTAATGAACTACTAATGCTATCAACTTGAAATTTAGAATAGTTTTAGATGTCGTTTGCCCAACTATTTTGCAAACAAGAAAGATATTAAAAAAATATATATTTTTTCACCACTTCAAATTTTTAAGACACCTGTCTTAAAAATTTGAAGTGGGGCTACTAGAGCATGTGGGGTATCATATGAAAGAGCGCTGTTTGCACATTCTCAAACATATCATTTTTGTTTTTTTTTAGGCATCGCAGTTTCCGACTTTTGATGAAAAATGTAAGAAAAAATACCGTTACCCCCCTTATCTTCGAAGTTTGCATAGATAAAAATCTGAAATTATTCTATGTGATAGAAGTTTATGTAATGATTTTTTTAAATATGGCGTTTAAAAGTGATTTCGATATCATATATACAGAATAAACAATTTCATTTCATTAAACTATATAGTAAATTGTAGAGATTCAGCTAAGTAAGGCCTTTGAAATTACCTAAAGTTTTGGCTAAATCAGTCTGTGGGAAATTAGCATAAAGAACAGAGATTTAGAAATAGTGTGGTCTACTTTATATGTTTTGGCTGTAAACTAAAAACTTTTAAGCTGTTAAGCTTAAAAGTTTTTATTTATGAAAACTATTAGTGTGATCATTCAATATTCAGTATTAATCGTGATAACCATTGTTATAATCAATTATTGGTAAGGAATTCTTACAACACACTAAATATAATAATAACATTTAGATATTACAAGTCAAAAATAAAAATAAAAACATGAGAAATAAACATAATGCAAAATATGTACACATCGCAGAAATCAACTGTCTTCAAAATAAATATTAAATATTACACACACAAATATATGCTCTGAAAAAAAAACAAAATAAAAATGATATCTCAATTTTATATTTTTATAACCCTTTTCACATTATACACCAGCCTTTAACAAGTTTCAAAGTGCACTCAAAATATTATTCCAACATACATTATAGCTTAATTAAACTTAGCATGTTGCACTCTCTTAATGGATGGGCGTAAAAGGTCGTATGTTGAGATAGATCTCTCTGTCAACTCGTGTCGGGTCTATTTGAATCATCAGTCTTTGAGTGCTGCTCATGCATTTAATTGTGGCATTAGTGGCGAATGTGGTCGGTCGGATATAGACGTGGGATAAGCCTTGCATGTTATTGTGAGTGCAGTCTGAGTCTAAAGAACCGAGAATATGGCTTATTTTCGTAATTAGGCAAGTCTTGTTTACCAAAATCTATGAAGCCAGGATTGTGCTGCAAAAATATAAAACGAAAAAAAAAAAGTAGTCGCACTAGTTAATTATGAAACTGTCCAAACCAGTTATTAAAGGAATAATAACTAGTTTGACACTTTCTTAATTAAATATAAATTGGAGCACGGCTTTTTTAGCACCTTGCAATCCTCAGGGATTATAAAATAAAACACAACAAGAAATAAAACGCTACGATTAATATAATTTTATAAACATTATCATCTACTTTTATTTGCCAAGGTAGTGGGGCTCATGGCTAAATAATAACATCCGCATGGGTTGATATAAGGTTAAGCTACGCTTACCACGGTCGGTTCGTGGATGGGTGGGCCATCCATTACATATTATCGAGAGTACTCCGTGTCTCGGAAAGTGAAACCGCTGATCCGGGATTCGTAGATCTTTGACAGTCGTTACGGGGGTAGTCAGAAACCCAAGTCTGACAACCAGTCTTACCAAGGGGTATCGTGTTACCTAGACACTTGGTAGTGGAGGTCAGATAGGCATTCATTCCATGTTACTGGTATTCGGTTAAACTGGAACATTGGAAAACGGCCAGGCAGATTGATTTGAGTAATTAGACCAAAATTATGGAAACTAGAACAAATAAAAATCTAGTGCTTAAACTCTTCTAGCACCTACTTACTCGTACATTACTTATTATTTAAATATGTAATGTGTGTTTAAAATTTTAATTCAAAATGGTATTGACTTGAATAAATTGTTCTTTTTGTTCATAGAATTCTTAAGCTAAAACTCGAATTTAGTACTTACGTAAAAATTATATTAAATTGTGTGTTATATTTGTGTGTGTTGTATATTTGTGTGTTGTATTTAATTTGTGTATTATTGTATGTTACTAACACCCATTAAATATTTGCATACCATCACTGCATGGCGGAATGTGTCTTTGCACTGAATTTTATATATAACATCTTTTGTACCGACCACATTTTATGCAAATAAACGATTTTGGTTTTAGCTAAACCAATGTATTATTTTACAAAAAAAAAAAAATCTTTTCTAATCAAGGTTGTGCATTCTTCGCGTAACTTTGTAAAGTCGAGTCCAAGTCAGGTTTATTACGCCTATTTAATAATTTAAGAAGTAATTCAAAGAGCCTCACGGTTACTCAAGCCTTTTGTCAAAACTAAAGTACCTCATAAATATTTTATAGAGCTTTGTTGTCTCAGGCCTCTTTTTTGAAATTGCATATTAATCAAACAAATAAATAATAATGATAACGTTTATTTGGACTCAATAAAATATAGCTTAATATAGTTAAATTCCTAAAAACTAGGATACAAATGGATGGATGTGAGTAGACGGCTAAAACTATTATGAACTCCTGAATTCCAAACTAGGTAAAAACCTGTATCTTGGAAATCAGTGCTTTTCCTTGGTGAATTAGGTGTAAAAACTTACAAATTTCATGCATGACAATTGCAAAAATAAATAACTTAGACTATGAAACGCGGTAATTAAGCCTAAAACTTGATGGGCGAGTGATGTAAGTGAGTGTGTGTGGTGTGTGTAGTGTGGATGTAGGGTTTGAATGTGTGTGGAGTGTGTGTAGTGTTTCAAACTCAAAACATTTATTTCAATTAAACCTATTACAGGCATTTTTGAATTGTCAAAGAGTCGGTCAGTTAGTCAGAAAGTTGAAGCTATTTGCCCATTCCAAAACGTAGATCTCGTGTAGCTATAGGGTGTGAATGTGTGTGGTGAGTGTAGTGTAGGAATGGGGTGTGAGTGTTTACGTGAACGTGTATATTATTAAAAAATAATGGCCGACTTTAGAAGTGTATCGATGTTTAAGGAATATAATATTTATTTGTAATTTAAAAACTAATTGTGGGCAACGTAATTACTGTACATAAAAAAGGCGATTAAAACAAAAGTGAGCTGAAACAGACTTGATGCGGATGGCAGAGGGTGTTGTGGCGCAGCCTGGGAGAGGCCTATGTCCAGCAGTGGACTGCAATAGACTTCGTTGATTGATTCAAAAGTGATTTAGCTGGTGAAATGAGGGAACTCTGACTACCTCTTCTGAGAAAAAGGCGTAGGCATGATGTTGTGTAAAAAGTGAATTTCTTATCCCCGTCATAATTACATGTTAACATTATATTTAAAAAAAACCATCGAACCTTACTGTAGTCGCATAGGATGTGTAACATCTACAAAGAAAGAAAGAAAGAAAAATAATTTAATTTGTCACAGAAAAACGTGCATACGAAAACATAATATGTAATAAACTCGAAGGTAAACATTACACAAAACAGATCTACATAATCACGAGCACAAAAAAACAAATAGTCGGAAGCTGCTCGTCATGACTGTGACAAGAAGGCTTGTTCAGCATGATGCTGTGCTATGGGGGACCCACAGCACAGCGCTGATTTTTAGTGGCAACCCGAAAAATTCGTACGGAACCCAAGTCAGGTTTGATGAGTTGTACATACGTGAATAGCTAGACGGCAACATCTGTTTCTTGCTACGCATATCTATAATAAGATAAACAATGCTCTACTGATCAACCCATTCTCTAAAAATGAGATTAAAAAGAAAATAAACACCTGGCTACAAACATTGGATTACATACATACTGAAAAAATAATAACATAAACCCTGCAATTGCCAGGTCCATTATAAACATGAACGATAAATATATTATAATTATATATCATGTTATACATTCACACGTACGCTTACGCATCCTCTCACACACACACACACATACACACACATGGACACATCCACCCTCACACAAACTACTGGGAGAAGACACTGATTCCTGTAACACAGGTTACAACCTAGCGCAGGAGTCAGGGCTTCCATAGAAATGTAACATACTTTTATGTCAATAAAATATTATTATTATTTATTTAAATAGGTAACAAAATAAAATAAAATAACCAGTAGGTACTTAGAATATAATGCCTATACAACCAATTATAAGAAGAAATATTATTAAATAACATAAAAATTAATCAAAAATATTTTTATTTCACATAAGCCTACATGGGCACTTATGAAACGTCAGAAGCTAGGTGCACGGTTCCAATTGGTCTTTTCCTATGGAGAAGAGCCGGCAAGAAACTCCACGGTCACTCTTTTAAAAAAATAAAATTGGCTTTTACAATGTTTTCAAATTACAGTGTTAATAGGTATGAGAGGACAGCGTAGGCCCATCAAAAGTACCAGGTACTTAACAAAATAGAAAATGGTCTACAGATCTACAATCTAATAAGCCTACAACGTCCTCACATTGACAAAAAAAAACAATATAAAATATGATAAAAATAACAAAAGTTAGAACCTTGTTGAAATTAAAATTGTAAAAAAAGAACATCGAATCCACAGGCATCACCATGCATAAATAAAGTAGGAACCTAAAACATTAATTATTACACGAAAATATCCATCTTGGTAATAAGCAACTGAGCAGCGACAGAAATTAATGTTTTACATGACTGTGTTAGACTGAAACAGCCTTATTACAAAACAAGATTTATATTTTGACATGACTTAAACCGTGGAGCCAGTTTTTGTAATAAGAACGTAACAGTGATTGAAATACCGTTCTTTATACAAAACTGAAAACTTAGTTCGGTACTAAGTTGTCAGTTTTGTTTTTAGAAACTTTACCATAGTCGGAATAAAGTTCGAAATTCAATAATGGCTACATGTTATAAACCTGGGTCTGAAGATAAACTTTGTTTTGTAATAAGGGGGAAACTGTTTAGAAGTGTTTCTATACAAGTACCCCAATATACTTTATTTCTGAAAAGGTGGTTTCCCTGAGTTATCTCCTCCTCATAACTTCAAAATTTAACAGCTAAATACTGAAATATTTATTCGAATAAATAGTCACTACTAGTGGTCGTCCACTCGTCGTAATTCGAAGCCTCTACTTACAATCTATATCCTAGTTACTAATTCCATGCTATTAAAAATTACTTACTTATTCCATGCTCAAGCTGTCACTTCCTGTTACACACTTCCGTCCCTTTTCACGAAATCACTTCCCCACAAAAATTTGACAGGAAAGATGTTGCTCATGCAACGTATTCTACTGGTTCAATTACAGGTTTTACAGTCCGATGAAAAATATAAAAGGTGACTAAATACTGAAGACTACACGAAAATCTAGTCTGTAGGCGTAAAAGTGGCGTTATATTCACTCTACGCGTGTAAAATCCCGGATACTGTTACTGTCAATGAAACGGCCTTTGACCTTGAAATTGAAACCATCGTTACTCCATTTCACCTCTTATATTCTATCTTGAAAACATCTATGTTAAAACAAAAGTAAGAGTAATTTGCGACGTAATATGTTACACTTTGAGGTGCATTGGATTAAGTTAACCCCTACAAGTAAACAGTAAATGAAGGTACGACCATCGCTACCAATCGTAAGTAAGAACTATTCTAATCTGTCTTAATATGTCAAAAATAAAGGTTTTTTTTTCACTATATTTTGAACGTTTTAAATACGGAATATCCCCTATCTGTTCAGGGAAATGGCCTTCTGAACAGTCAGTCTTGTTACAATCTTGCGGACTGGATAATATTTTGACTACGGCACGAGATATTCTTATATTTTTCATCCCAGTACGAGAGAATAAAACAGAGAACCCGATCCCATATCTGTCAAGTATAATCGAACCGAACTTACAAAGCGCAACCCTCAACTGCAGCTCACAGACTCACACCTGCGTATAGGTGCCCTCCGATTGTTTCCGAGGCACATTCGCGCTCTGACTGTCGAACGCGATGGGCGTTCCCCAAGTCAGTACGACCGTTTCACCCGCCGAGCCGGGGCTCGAGCGACCGCGCCGTCCACACCTGTTGATCGTCGACGATTCCAGGGAAGCGAGAGCCGCTGAAGGTTAGTTTTCTTTTTTAAATGTGTTTTTTTTTACTGGAGGCACATTGTTGTGCTGGTGTTTCGGATTATTTTTTAATTATATTTTTTTTTGTGATATGACTTTTTATTTGTGATTTTTCGAGAAAAAAATGTAGATTCTCTTTACGGTGTAAAATGAGTGAATTTGATTAAAATTAAATAAAAAAGGAGGGTTTTGATTTTTTCCACGATCAAGAAAAATACATCGTATCGACAGTGGCTATCTTCAGTAATATTTTCAGCTACACAAATCTTAATTAAATGAATTAAATATAATTAAAAAGCTTTTGAGGTCATGTACGAAAAAAACTACGGATCGAAGTGGGTGTGAACAGTGAAAATATTTAAGTTGCTAAAACAAATGAATAAATTGAGATAGAATAAAAAAACCTTGTTAAAACCCACGACATTAACATTGAATCTAAACAGTTCTATATATAAGTATTAAAATAAAAATTAAACTAAATGCGAATAGATAACAAAAAATATTGCAATATTTTATCACCGGATTCCACTATCAAACTGTTATTGTGTAGGTTTATCCGCATGACACTATTGAGAACATCACTGGCAGTTGCTTGATAAAAACCGACGGGTTAGTTTGGCAGTGAAATTTTTATAACCCTTCGTAGTATTGGCAGTAAACGTGTTACGGCTCGTAAAGAATATTTTGTGGCACTCTTTGCTCTGGTGGACATCTCAAAGGATAAGAAGGTTAGTTTAATTTTTTATATTTAAATTTTTATCAACTAAAACCTCTATGATTTTCCTTTATGAACGTTATCGTTTTTTATTACGAATTTTAACTTAGAAAGTGTTATTAATTTAATTTGATATGATGAAAATTTTAATAAAAATCGTGTACCAAAAATCAAGGATCCATCGTATAGTGTTTTTTTTTTTTACAAAAATGTATAAAAAAAAATTGTCGCGTTCGTTTCCTCGAACTAACATTTCAATAATATAAACCACAAGTTAAGAAACTAACTATCATAATTATTCATATACGAACCCAAAAACAAAATAGTGTGAAAGAAAACAAGTGAAGTAGCTAAATTAATATCCGCTTTGAACTAAAATAACAAACGTAAAAATAATTACTATGGAATTTAATATCCGTTTTCCGGGACTCCGGGGCCTTTTTGCTCAACTGAACATGCTCCTAATAAAAGTCTTTTGTCTTTATCGCCATTCATTTGTGACATTATTAATTTTGAGCAAAAAGTGTAAACTATATACAATATTCGACAAGGTTTCAAAATTGGTTTTCCGTGGGATCCTGATGATTTTGAGTACGACGTAATTATTACAAGTTTTTTTTTAGTACGCACTGTGCTCTGTAAGAGACTAATTGGCTGGGACAATGTTCAAGGGTTGATAATGTCAAAAATAAAACTATACACCATCACCGAGGCCGAAGGTCATTTAGAGATTTTTTTAAAATTTTATTTATTAAAAAATGTTTGTGGGGAAACTTACTTCTCTGTTTGTTACTTCTCAAAAAATATGTGGGCAATTTTTCAGCGTATGTTAGTATGAAATGGTGGTGTCGAATTCAAATTATTTATTTCAAAGAGGCTTTTAAATTTACAAAAAAATTGAATTGATTCTAGTCGGTACTGGTGATGTAGTGTGTAATAGTGGTAATATGGTGAACATAATAAAGACTATCCTATTCTATGAAAATCTACGTATTTTTTGCTAAACCTGCAACTGGTGGCATAGACGCTAAACTTCTGTGAAATGTGTCACAATTTACGTCGAACGTTTCATAAGGAATTTGCTAGAACCCGAGGCCGGCTGTGGCGCGTGTTGTCTTGTCGTGCGTATAATGCCTGTTGCGCTTAATCCAAGGTCAACAATCCTTAAGGGATGAGAAAGGGTTAACTAGCTACAAAACACAATATTTTAACCTTAATATACAATGTATAAACATAATCTTTTCAGGTTTATTCAGAAAATAAAAATTCACGCGTTTATTAAAAAAAATATTAAAAAGTTTTGAATTTTTTTCTTAGTTGAATTTTATTTCAAGTTTGTAAAAATATTTATCAAGTGAAGTTTTGATTAAACTTTTAGAGATAATATTAGAGTTTGGATTGAAGAATATAATGTAATTTTGTGGGCGTAAAAATATTACGCCGTACTCCATCGTTGATAGAGACTCAGTTGCAAAAGTTACGAAAAAATTGTGATGGATTAGGTACGGTCTGTACCGTAGTTTATAGGTATATGGAATTATCTTATAGATTGTTGTGAAACTAAAACTGAAACTTAACTTTAAGTTTTTAGAACTAATTATTTGAAAAGCTTATTTTTTGTGGTGCGCAGGTAATGTCTTTGGTATTGGCTGTCTTACAAAAATAATGTGCTGTCTTACAAAAAATAAAAAAAAATAATAATAATTGAAATAATATCTATATATATATATATTTTTATTAATAATTGTCTTGTTGAATACATTCTGTCTAACCCTTTGGGGAATGTTTATGTGCTATAATTAATTATTGATACTGAAAATCTCGTTGTTATTTTATTAGTAAAATAAACCAGGAAGTTATAAGAGATAATCTAATCGTTATCTGCTTAGTCTTTTCCTAACAAAGTTTGGGTCGGCATCCAGTCTTACCGGATGCAGCTGAATACCAGTATTAGGGTTCCGTACCAAAATGGTAAAAAGGAACCCTTATGGTGAGACTAAGTCTGTCTGTCTGTCTGACACACCTGGATATCTCAAGAACTACTAATGCTATCAACTTGAAATTTAGAATAGTTTTAGATGACGTTTGCCCCACTCTTTTGCAAACAAGAAAGATTTAAAAAACATATACCTTTTTTGCAAAAGGGACTGAAAGGGGGTCTTAAAAATTTGAAGTGGGGCTACTAGGGCATGTGGGATATCATATGAAAGAACGCTGTTTGCACATTCTCAAACATTTTTTTTTAGGCAGCTTATTTTCCGAATTTTGATAAAAATTTAAAAAAAATACCGTCCCCGTCCTCTTCTCTCCGAAGTTTGCATAGATAAAAATCTGAAATGATTGTGATAGAAGTATATGTAAAGATTACACGAAAAATAAAACGGTGTCTCTAAATAGCACAGTTTTTCAGAAATCATCAACATGATATACACGTACGGAACCCTTGGTGCGCGAGTCCGACTCGCTCTTGACCGTTTTTTTTTACATGGAGCGACTGCCTATCTGATCTGCACAACCCAGTAACTGGTAAAACTATACCCCTTATTAAGACTAGTTGTCAAACTTTCGGGATGCTGACTACCCGTTACAACTGTCACAGATCAACTAATGACAGCCGGGACTAACGACTTAAGACGCAGATATATGCCAGTGACCTTGAGTCGTTAGCTTGCGTGTTCTGTACTGAGCTCACGCAACGCGTCGTACGTTCAGCGAGTAATAGGACTAGGCCATCAAGGAGCGCTGTCCCATTTTGTCGCATTATTAATTTATTATACACAAAACAAAAGGTATTTTAATAAAACGCGTATACTAAAAGAACAATAATTCAATTATCTTTAAATTGGTGAAGGCTTCAGCAAAATGTGCTTGGTAGATTTTGCGCCATTCTCAGTTTTTTATCCGCGTTAGACATAACTTTACAAATTAATTTCACTATGTAATATAAACATAATCTAAAATATTCACATTTTAAGTTATTGAGAAAATGCTCTAATTTATCATATTTTTTTTTCAAATCATTAAAACTACTCGTTTACACGTGATCTTCAGTATAAAATCATTAAAAGTCGGTTATCGTCCCCTTTACGTGCTTTCCGAGTCACGGATGGGTCTTGGTATGTAAAGATGGTCACCCATCCACGGATGAACTGCGATCGATCCGTGCAGCTTTATTACTTAGCTACAAGCCCCCGATAATCTAATGCCGTGGTAAAAAGATTAGCTTCTAAGCCTCTTAGCAAGGTAGATTGCGAGGTTGACTGTACAGGGTGCGACCAACATTTTCAAGTTTCACTTGTGAAGGCTCTTTTATTAATGTTTTATTTCAATGGCTACAGTCTCATGCAGCCGAAAGACGTCTACTGCTGGACATAGTCTCGTTGGTTTAAAGGTCGCAACCACTATAGTTAAGTTGTTAAGGTGAAGTTGAATCCAGGTAAATAATATGTTTAATATATTGATTCCGTAATACATTGTGTTTTACATAACTCTATTGGTTTACGCGGCGCACGCCAGTCGGCTTGATTTTATCCAACATCTTCAACCAATAATCGTCATATTTCAGCCAATTTATACAAAACCTTAACGAATTATACACTCGTACCTTCCTCGTGAATCACTCCGCCCATTGGTGAAAAACGTATGAAAATCCGTTCTGTAGTTTTTGAGGTTATCGCGTTCACAGACAGACAGACGCGGCGAGGACTTTGATTTATAATATTTAGTCATTTGAATAGTGTTATGAATATCTTGTTAGAAGCTGTAATAACTAATTACGGTTGATTGCGTTAATAGTAATATGATTATTACCTAATGCACTGATGAGGTTTAGTAATTGAATCATTTAGTTTAAGAGCTTAGTAGTGTGTTGAGCTATCAGAGATCATTATAACAATTATACAACATTCGTTTTTGTTTATACTAAACCCGAAAAGGGGTCATTGTACTCATCATTTTGAACAATTTTTTCTATGGGACCAACCTTGAATTCGCGAAAAAAAAAACAACTGTTCTCTACATTTGTGTTCACTTAAATCGACAAAATGTATGGAACAGCTGATTTTTATTTCGCGATTTCAAGGTTGGTCCCATAGAATTTTTTTTATTTCGATTTTTTATTCGATATTTTTTTTTTTTTTTAATTATCGATTTTTGGATGTGTTAGTATTTATTTTTATAAAATTATTCTGTAAGAACCCCTCTGCAGGTAAAGGCCTCCTCCAAATTAAGCCAGTCCTCTCTGTATTTTGCTGTTTGTGTCCCCTATTACATAGGGTTAAACATAACTGGCGAAATGTGGGTGTTCTATAGGTACACTTCTGCCTTACCCTTCGGGGATTACAGGCGCAGCTTTGAAAGTCACGGATTTGATTCCAAGGCTGGGTTTCTGTTTTAGTATCTATACTAAGTGAATACCTCTTTTTCTTTTCGCGGGTTTGAAAATCCTTATGGATGTCCTCCGCCTCTTGGAGGGGTCTGTCTGACTAAAAACCACCCTAGTGTTCCCTTCCCACACTTGCACCGAGGATCTTGGGATCTGTTATTACTTCCGCAATCCCCGGCTAGTGCCAGCTCAAGTCTGGGGGGGGGGGTGAGGTGTTTGACCCCCCGCGACGTCTGAAAGGGGCGCGCGTGGAACACGCCGCCGCCTCGGGCGTGATAGGGGGCGGCGGACGTCCCCAAGTCCGCCATCCCTGGACCCATTTAGATGGGCTGGAAGAGGGCATTATCTATACTAAATTAATACGTTGATTAACATAAGGTCATTCGGGGCTAATATGTCAATATGGCTATCGTGTCTTTTGTGCAAAATCACCATAGCCACGTAGACACGTTAGCTCCGGGTGATACCAGTTAAATAAGGATGACCAAGTTCTGGTAATGACCGCGACTTACGAGTTGAAGGTCGTAGATTCGAACCCTGACAGACGCTTCATTTTGTGTTAATTATTTCATCACCACAGCTCTTAAAACGGTGAAGGAAAACATCGTGAGGAAACCGGCATGTCCTAGAACCAGGATATCGAAGACATGTGACATCTACCAACCCGCACTGGGCCCGCGTGGTGGATTACAGCCCACTCCCTCTCACAGAGAGGACGCCTGTGTCCCAGCAGTGGGAACATTATGGGCTGATTATGAAGTTCTCAAACAAGTGAAAGAAATTAATATTAATAAAGGTATTATTAGTGTTCCGTACCTCAAAAGAAAAACAATGGAACTCTTATAGGATCTCTGCAGGTCTGTCTGTCTGTCAGTCCGTCTGTCACAGCCGATTTGCTCCGAATCTACTGGACCCATTAAGTTAAAATTTGGTACACATATGAATTTCTGTGACCCAAATACGGACGTGTAACGTAAACAAATTAATTTTGAATATGAGGGTCACTTTGGGGGGCAAATTAGAAAACAAAAAGAAAAGTTTTGCAAACTGTACCGTGTGACCTATCAAATAAAAGGGCTTGTTGTGAGGGTTTCAAATATATTTTTATTATAATTTTAAAATATTTAGTTTTAAAGTTATTTAAGAAAATAGATGAAAATTAACAATTTCTCCATTATCTCCGAACCTCACCATCATCATCATCATTTCAGTCGAAAGACGTCTACTGCTGGACATAGGCCTCCTCCAAAAAAACTACTGCGCCCAACATTCTGAAAAACACACAGAAAATAGTTCTTTACATAGAGATTACAGGAAAACTTATAAGAAGTCTATGATGTTAAAATAACAGGGTAAATCTCTCAATACTGTGCGTACACACTTGTATTTGCATTTGGAATGTATGGGAGAACATGTTTTTTAACTACAATGTAAAGTTTGTTTATGGGGTAAATTCGTTCCAACTACGGAACCCTTCATTGTGCGTGGCCCGACACGAACTTGGCCGGTATTTTTTTAATAGCCACGAGTCGTACCGCTGCGGACCGCAGGCTAGTAGTCCGTGCTTTGTGGTTTTGGTGTAATCTGACGGCACGAGTGTGTTTTGTTTTATTTTTTGGTAATCACAGTTGTAACAATTACTTGTTTTTTTACAATTACCCGATTTTTGAACACAAGTTAAATGACAATAAGATAATCATTTGTAGTTTTTGTGTTTATTTTCGATTCCACTGATGTAAGCTGCAGGATAACTTGAAAATAAACGTTTTTAGGATGGAAAAGTTTACTGGGATTAGAAATGGTTTGGGGTCTATTTAAATAACTATGTATACCTTTGTATTAAAATTATAATTATGTCGTATCTCTCTTTTTTTACCGTGTGTACAAAAATAATAAAATAAATAACTGGTAATGCGACAAAAAAAATACATTTTCACGAGAGGTCCTGTTTGGGAACGCATTCAAACTATGTAAAAAACTTGTAGAGTTGCCGTATTGTCGGGTTGTCACCTGACAGTTTTATTAAGGCGACGATAACCGACTTTTAATTATTTTATACTGAAGATCACGTCTAAACGAGTCGTGTTAAAATTTGAAAAAAAAAATGTTAAATTAGAGCATTTTCTCGATACCTTAATATACGAATATTTTAAAATTAATTTGTAAAGTTATGTCTAATGCGGATAAAAATCTGTGAATGGCGCAAAATCTACCAAGCGTATTTTGCTGAAATCTCGACCAATTTAAAAATAATTTATTTATTGATCTTTTAGTATACGCGTTTTATTAAAATACCTTTTGTTTGGTGTATAATAAATTATGCGTCAAATTGGGGACAGCGCTCCTTGATGGGCGAGTCCTATTACTGGCTGAATGTACGATGCGTTGCGTGAGGTCAGTACAGAACACGCAAGCTAACCACTCAAGGTCACTGTCACATATCTGCGTCTTAAATAGGACGCATTAAGCTGGCGCATTTACGCATTAGCATATTCAAATACGCAAACTTTTTTTTTATTATGCGTGGTGATTTTGGTTTTATTTATTTGCGACGGTTTTTTATTTCAATTAACGAGGCTACTATATTCAGTTTTACACTAACAGTAATTTTTATTATTATAATTTAATGAAATATATATATTTTTTTAATTATATATTTATTATTTTTCTGAGTTAAGAATAATAATATATTTTTAACGTTTAATGTTTTTCATTATACATTGGAATAGGAAGGAACTACACTGTAATAAAGCCTACGTATTCCTCCAGTAATAACTGGAACTGTTAATTATTATGGGAAAAGTAAAGCCGCTTAGCAAAATATTAATGAAACACTGTTTTGATTCTCGGAAAATGAGAATAATTTTTGGATAATTAAGCTTAATTGAAATTTTTAACGAGGTTTGAATTGTTTATTATTGTTTTAGGTCCATTGCCATGGAGATAAATGCATAATATGTACTAGATATGCTGAAAATAGACAATCTTTATGACCTAATCGACCCGTTAGTATTCAATTCTAAAGTTTTGAATAGAATTTGTGAATTACAAGATTTGATTAGCAGTTTTTTTAAATTATGCGCAATTCACTACTGATTAATACGATATTGAATCTTCTAGAATTGATTAAATATCTAGGTTCAAATTAGCGGCTTACTGGAATAATACGTATCATTTGAGGAGTTTAATTAACTCAAACATAATATTTCTTACTTCGTTTTATTTCTTACTAGAGAATAGGCAGCAGCGTTCTCTATGAATTTTAATACCATACTGGAATCGCCAATTGCAATTATGACATCCCCTTCCGTCCTTTTGGGGGAGGCCTATGGCCAGCAGTGGACTTCTTTCGGCTGGAACGATGATGATGATGAATATTCCGGTAACAGAGTTATTTTGAATGGAATTTTCGAAGTAGTCGAAAAACGAGTTTTATTTAAATAATAATACCTACTTTGTTGCCAATGATTAAAGAAAAACTATTTACAAAAATCCAACTGACTTCCAAAAAAAACACTACAAAGTATTTTTCACTTTTTAGTGGCTCAGTTGGCAATTTATCTCAGTTACAATAGCCTTATGTCAACTGCTCATCACCTTTTACAAAATATTGCTTTTCCCAATGCAGGGGCGTTAATAGTTGAGGAGTTGTCCTGGTAAGAACCAGGAGAACTTATGGTGACTTCACCATATGCATTGTGATGAGCATAAATTGCTTAGCAACAATATTAAAGTGTCTAATCGAATCGCACAGTGAAATACTTATTATTAAATAGTTCTGGTGGCCATCTGTGGTCTTCATCAGTTCCACTTCGCCAAATGGTGCTTTCCGAGTGCAAATGCATGAGTTACTATAAAAAATACTGTAATCGATATAGGTGTGCCTATAAAATTTGAGGATTGCCCTCGATTTCCATGGGATCCCCTCATCTGACTTGGTGGTAATGGGACCACCTCGGGAGCACACCCACTCAAACAAAAAAATATTTACAAATAAATCCTAATTTTATCTTCAAAACGGCTTATAACTTGGATTTTTCTAACTGTGCGCTTGGAGCTGTCCAAGACCTAAGGTTGTCGGTATTGAATTCACCCGCTTACCTCCTCAGCGCCCCGCCGACGCCTCTTAGTACGGTCCATACAACTCGTGTCATCTGCACAGTCTTGTCCTATTATTCCAAAAGTTGTTATTGTTATTATAAACACGAGTACATACTCCGTACTCGAGCGTATTTTATTTAAAAATAGTTAAATACTATCATTATCACTACGAAATAACACATCCAAAATTCTATATAAAAACTATATAAAACTGAACTACGGTCCATTAAATAAAAAATAAAAATAAAATTGATACTAACGAAACTTGTAAACTAGCATTTTCTGGAAGACTTAAAAGGCTTTTTTTATTTTATTTTTATTTACATACTCTGTAATATTTTGACATTGACAGGTAAGACAAGAGACTTATAAAAGCAAAAGCACGTTTTGTAAAAGCAAATCGTTTAAAATGCGGCTTAGGTTTTCATAAACGTAATACGTTTGGAAAGATTCATAGATACGTAAAAAAAGGAATATAAAAAATAACGGTTTCGTAAAAACTTTTTGTTTGATTTGACTAGAAGATCTTAATTAATTATTGAGATCATTGAAACCTCTTAGGGTGATGAGTTTGAGTTCATCCCTATAACCGAGTCTTTGCCAGAAGAGTTACTCTTTGTAAATGTCTTTGCTTTGCCGACAATGAATCGTACTTTAATCTTTTTCTTTTATTTGTCACTAGTTCTTTCCCACATCTTTTATTTACCTTTGATCTCATGGTAAAAGATATAACATTCAAGTCGTATTTTACTCAACGTATTTTAGTTTATCAAGGTTTTCTCCGGAGTTTTTTTGACTTTGACTTTAATTTCATAGCAAAGTAATTCATGACATTGAAAGATCTTGAAAGATATCTGTCTTCAGAAAATATAATGTTTTTCTTACTGTCCTTTACGCTCTATTGCTTTAAGATGTTTTTAAGCATGAACATGAAGCAAAAAGATTTTTATCTTAAATTGATAATAAACATTCAACGTATTATGTATACGTAAATGTTTGATAAAGGCGCCATAGTCTGCACAAAACACTCAGTCATAAGTTTAATGCTTTTAGAATAAGATCTGAATGTCATTTATCTGTTTTGTTTATGTTAAAATAAAGAAATTTCAAAATCAATCAATCAATATGCTTACTTAAATGCCTGGCTGATGGTGGCGCGTGTATTGGATCGCGTCTTTCGGTTCCCTACGAAATGGTTGCGCTGAATGGTGCTGATCCACGCGTCGTGTTCGTGAACGCCGCCTTCAGTTGAGACTGGTCATCTCTTAACTGCCAGGGCTTATTTTCAATGTTTCCATTTTGAATTGTTATTACATTTTTCTTACATATAGAAGCAACAAGAATAATGTACCAAGGATTTTGTAATATGATTTAAAAGAGTGTCCTTGGTGTTTCTTGCCCGTTCTTCTCAATAGAGATCTAGGTTTTGGAATGGGCAAATAGCTTCAATTTTCTGACTAACTGACCGACTCTTTGACAATTCAAAAGTGCCTGTAATTGGTTTAATTGAAATAAAATTTAGTATGAGTTTGAGAATATCAAAGAAAATAGCTTTAAAAATAGAAATAAATAAAGAAAAATGTGTTTATTGGCATTTCAGCAAAAAATACACCTTAAAAACTATAAATAACAGAAAGCAATTGTTATAATGCCAAAAGGGCCTCAGCTCAGCATAATGTCAGATGACAACACAAGGTGTACCACCTGACGCTGATTTTCAGCTGCACGAGTGCCATACGCTAGAATAATAAACACATAGAGAAGTGTGTGTCCGTTAATTAATTAAGAGAAAAAGAGAAAATCAACATAGATTTATGTAAAATCCTTATAAATAAAAATAAAACCTCTCTCCGGCTGTAGTACTCGTTACAACTCGAATCACATATCCCATTTTCCCGTTTCATTTGAAGCTACTGTTGTCCTCGGGCTAGGGGTTCAGTACCTATACATTTAGTTACGTAAAGTAATATAGGGCACAGTAGGCTAGTATACGAGTATCTGTATATATAAACTACCTACATACGTATGTATTTGTTTAATACCACTTCACGTGTACTATTATTCTTGCAATAAAAAGCTGCTCTCAGATGTTATCTTCAATCTAAGTAATGGCAATATAAGTACGTGGGTTAGTTTACTGTTCATAGCGAGGCTAAGTCAAAAAGGCTAAGTCGATATAGCTGAATAGATAGATAAAACATTTATTCAGTGCACACAAAAGACGTAGCACAACACACAATAGCACAAAAAAATAATAAATAACAACTTAAAATAATTAAAAAAGCAAAAACAATAGGTAAAAAAAAGAAGAACATACTTAAAGAAATAGTGACACTAAGACATTAAGGGCCCCTTTTCCCGAAAGTTTAGGCATGAGACGGCTTGCGCCCGCAATGCACAGGAGCAGTCGCGATAGCACTATAGCACTGGCGCGGTGCGCACGAGCCGTTTTCACGTATTTATTTAATATAAAAAAAATAAGTGCCATATTATAAATCTATCCAATACCACCAATATACCTGTCAAACCCGATTAGTAAATGAAATGTTAATTTTTCATAAAAACTGCGTTCCCCCAAGTCACATACAACTTAAAATACTTTCAAAATCGACTTTACTTCTGATTTTTTTTTATTAAGCAAAATGTTAAATATAGTGTTTTTAACCAAAACAGTCACTAGTTTTACGAATATATATATGCTGATTTCTCTGAAAACAACTCGATCTAGAAACGTAAATTTCTGAAAAGGGGCCCTTAATCAATATTATTAGGTGCGGTGTGCGTCTCAAGGTTGCACCAAATGGGAGTCCAGCTTAGCATGTGTCAGGTAGATATACCGAATACCGGTATTTTACATGGAGCGACTGCCTATCTGACCTCCATAACCCAGTACCTGGGTAATACTATACACCTTGGTAATACTGGTTGTTAGACTTTCGGCCTTCTGACGATTTGTAACGATTGTCAAAGATCCATGAATGACAGTCGGGACCAACGGCTTAATGTGCTTTCCGAAGCACGGAGGAGTATGTAAAGTTAGATGGTCACCCATCCAAGGACCAAACCGGGCAACCATAGCTTAACCTGATGGATCGACCCGTGTGGCTTTTATTACTTAGCCACGAGCTCCTGTTGTACAATTACAATGTTAAGTTTGTTTTAAGGATTCATTCATCCCAAGTACGGAACCCTTAATTGTGCGTAGTTTTATACTCAATGACTAATGATGGGGAAGGACACCGAAGTGATCCTATATGGGTTCCATTGTTTCGTTTTGAGGTATGGAATCCTAAAAACAAAATGGCGTTGTTCGTTCCGATTTTGGCCACGCGCCAGGGCGGTAGCATGGCGACCTGATCTGAAAAAAATGCCAGTCGTGAGTGAGCTTGCACTCACTGTACGTGAAGCGTGTCTATAAATAATAAATGATTATTAAATGATGATGATAAATGATTTTTATTTCTGTAAGTAGGTTTGTACAAACACTTTTACACGTCAATCATATTTTAAAAACTAGATGAGGTCGGCGTTTCGTATCTGACTACTCTGAGAAGAAAGGCCGAAACAAACTCAGACGTCAGAGTCTCTTTTAAAGTACAGACATAATCTTGGTCAGATCATGTGAAGGCCATGTAGATTGGTGTCTCAAATGGTCTTTTGAGGAACGAACCACACAGATTGAGTGGACCTGACCAGTCAGTGCACGCATTTGTCAGTAATCGTGCAGCTCTACTCAGAACTTAAGGAGCTCAACGATTCGACGATCAATACCAAAGAAAGGACATTTGGGTAGGCCGCTTATATAACTAAAACTGCCAGACCATGATTAACACTAACTGAGAATATAAGAAAAAGATAAAAAAAAGCTATAACCCACATAGTCTTCACATAATATGGATGCGTACGTTTCCGCTCGTTGTATGGACCCGACCTTCTGTACCTTTCTATTTAGTGATAAAACTATCAACAAACCCCTAAGTTATTGAACTGAACCGCTAAGTAATGTACAAGCTGTTCAATATTAACGCGTCGATTTACTTAAACCCTTTTGTGTATGTTCTCTCTTAAATGCTTCTAGCATTTGGTGCAGGGACATTTTGCTGTTCAATTTTGTTATCACTGGAAATTATTTTACTGCACTCTAGTGGGAACATTATATGCTGATCGTGTGTGAGTTATGTTACTAGTAGCTATAGCCTGCGACTTTACTCGCATCCTAGAGGACCTAGTTCACACATATATCAAGATTAGCTTATGATTATTCGCGAAATATTCTATGATTACGATATTTTAATGTAAATTGATGCAGACTGCATCAATTTAGATAATTTTTACTAACTTTCACATTTATCACACCACACAACAACACCAATATAACACAACACACACATTAACACACACAACAACACACAACAACAACACACAACAACAACACATAACACAACACATAACTCCACACACAACACAACACAACCCACAACATTTTCTTTAGGATTAGTGGTATAGATGAGTTTCATTATCCTTTCTTTTCTTTTTTTGAGTGGGATATTAATAAATAGCTTCTCCCGCTCTGGGCGGAGCGGGAGGGCGAGTCAGACTTTAACTGACTAAAACCTACCCGTGTCCCTACATTTGCCTGTGTGCCAGGGCCACGATATCCCTTTCAGACAAACTCGCAACCCTGGCAGACATTGGCCCTAACGGACCCCGTCAATTCGTGCTGACTTTGAGGCGCGCGTGGAACACAACGCGCCGTCGACCCGGGCCAGCAGTGCCATTCTGTAAATATCTCACTGTGAAATCTTGCGTGGTCTGAGCTGTCAGTGTCATGGTGTCATCTCACTGATGCAAGCATTTCATTTACAATCATAATCGAGATTTAAATAATATTTTATTTAGCTAATTCTGTGCTATTTTAGTTTTAGTGTTGCTATTTTATTCAAAAACCTCCTTAATTATTAATTTTAGACACTTAAATACTAGCTTTGAAATAATATAGAATGATCAACAGAATTAGCATAAAAAATATTATTAAAATCTCGATTATGATCGTAAATGTAATCCTTGGTCCATCCCTAGCATCATGTGGGATGACACTGACAGTTCACTCCACGCTCACTTCACTTATGTTTTCACGGTGAGATGGTTACAGAATCGACATGCTGGTCCTTAGTTTCATTATCTGAGTTCACAATTTAGTTTCAAATAAGTAAACAATTTTTTTTTTTTTTTAATTACTTTAAGACACAAGATCACATCTGTATTCTCCGGAGGGTTAGGCAGAGGTCCCATGTAAACTATGGGGGCAACCGTATTGCCACGTTATTTTTTTTTTTAAGCTTTGCCCCACACTAGGAATTTCTCCTGTATTGTGGGTGCGTTTACAAAGAGACCCGGAACAACTGCTTGTAGGTCATATAAATATTTGATCCATGCGGGAATCGAACCCGCGACACGCAGCGCAGCAGTCAATCGCTTAACCACTGCGCCAACCGTGTCGTCAAATTCTCACACATAAAGTTCTTTGTATTCTTGTTATAACTATTCTAGTAGGAGATAATTATATGTTTTATGTTAATAATATTCATATTTTGGCCAAGACAATGTGAACACTTTTGGAAATAAACTCACTTTTCCACGTGCAATCATTTACACGCGTCATAATTATTATGCGTTCTCCTCGTAGAAAACTCCTCGTTCTCGTCGTTTTTTAAAATATGATTGACGTGTAAAAGTGTTTGTACAAACCTACTTACAGAAATAAACATCATTTATCATTTAGTTAGACCTTCACACTAAGGAAATAGCCTCATAATAATATTATATAATCAAAATGGTTTTTTATACAATATTACGGTACAGTTGTACCGTAATATTGTATAAAAAACCATTTTGCCTAAAGCTACCTACTCATGCGATGTAGCCACCGGAATAGAGAGCAACGTTTATTTTTAGCCATCTTTTAGGGACGATACGGTTTGGTAAACATGCGTTATATACTCCGAATAAGTTCACAAATAGGTTTTAGTTGTAGTTATCTGCTAACATTTGATTTATTTATTTGTATGTCTCTCCTCCCTTAAAACTATCATACATTATGAATGAGTGTGTATTTTTTTTCTAGACGAAATTACTTTAAAACTATATCTTGTACTAACTAGTAGTAAAGTTATAGTTTTAAAGTAATTTCGTAAGTATCTGTATGCCAAACAGTCACACAGACTAAACAACAGGAAGAAGAAATATTCCATTACTATGATTTATTTCTTTTAGTTGCAATAAGACCCGGTTTTCTTTGGTATTTTAACCGGATTGTATGTATTCAATGCTGTTTTATTGGTTCGATATCACGTTTCTGAACACTCTTAAGAGCCCCTTTTCCCGAAAGTTTAGGCATGAGACAGCTTGCGCCCGCGTTGCACAGGAGCAGTCGCGATAGCACTATAGCAATGGCACGGTGCACGCGAACCTTTTTTCACGTATTTATTTAATATAAAAAAAATAAGTGCCACTATAAAAATCTGTTCAATAATATCTCTGTGAAACCCGATTATTAAATGAAATGTTAAATTTTCATAAAAATTGCGTTCCCCAAGTCTCATACTTACATAACTTAAAATACTTCCAAAATCGACTTTATTCAGATTTTTTTTTATGAAGCAAAATGTTAAATATCGTGTTTTTAACCAATAAAGTTACTAGATCAAACATGTATGTATCTGTACTATACAGCGTGTTACGGAAAGGGTATATCCATACAAACAGGGTGAAGAGTGCATCTGGTTCAGAATCGCTGTACAAAATTTCAGCTCAAAAAGAAAAACTTTGAAAATACTTTTTATTTTTTTTATTTCTATAGTTTATTAAATTTAAATCATAACAAACGTGTCACTGCACTACGAAGGTCATTATCCAGTATATGTGTCTGTGCGCCTAGTATACACACACGCCTGCCACAGCTCTGCGACACGGCGCCGCACCGACACGCGGCGGCGCCGGCGGCACAATTGGAGGCGGGATCAAATGAATGGATTAAAACGTGTACCGATCAGCTGACTTGGTCTATTGGTGCGTAGAATTGAATTGGAAACCTTTGATTTTTATTATTTAAATGTTTCTTAACTTTATAATTATGTAGGTATTATTTAAAAAAATGTTGCCATGTAGTTTGTTATCACCAAAAGAATCCGTGCCTTTGATATGTATATACCCTTTCCGTAACACGCTGTATATTTTTTTACGAATTTAAATATGGTGATTTTTCTGAAAACAGCGTGATCTAGAAACGTAAATTTCGGAAAAGGGAAGAAAATAGTTGAAATAGATTTTGTCAAATCAATTTGGAGTGCTTATTTGATAGCCTCGGAAACCGAGCATAAGAAAAGACCTTACTCTTGACTCAAAAGAGGTTTCAAGTTTGTTTGAGAACAATAGTTTTAAGATGATGAAGCAAATAATCATATAACAATGTTATATTTCAAACACGAACTACGTCTTTCATCCCAATTTCACTTACGTAATTCAAATTCACGTGCCTTCGAATATTCACAGACTATACAAAGAAATGTAAACTAGTAACAACTTGATTACGCTCTGAGACTGAAAACTGTGGGGTGTTATTTTACCCCCGCCGGGCCGAGTCAAGGTTGGCTAAAATCATAGGCTAAAATACATATTTTACTTTAGTCTGGTTAAACTTAAAACGGGTTGGGTTATATACTTACTGTGAACGGGTTAAATAAGTGTTATGTAAAGTGCTTGTACGGTCCACCCATATAATCCATATCTTTTTACGTTAAATAAGCAGTTTTGTACCGCGTGCGCAATTTACTTCAGTTCGCGTTCGGTCTTCGCCGCGTGTACTCATTACTATCATAAGTGATCACCGTATCAATTAGCTATAGCATTCTATCAATAAACTGATCTCTAAACTCTATCACTTCTTATCATTTATAGATGTCCCGTACAGTGCTCATGTGTGCCTACAAAAAGAAAGTTAAAAACTAAAAGCCAACTACGACAAAAATGCCAACTAAAAAGGTATAAACAAGACTTTTTGTTTTTAGCTTTTAACTTCTATTTTTATTTAAATTATTTTGGTGTTATAATCATTGATGGTAGGTAGAAAATGGAATAATTATGATACCTATGATTTGATAAGCAGCCTACAAAACATAATATAAAGGTTTTTAGTGCTATTGAAAATAGAAAGTGGAAATTCATTGTTTTATTCTTATTTGGGGTTTGTATGAATAATAATAGATAACCAACATATTTTCGGAAAGTAACTTTGTAATGCCTTTCATTGGATACCAAACAAGATGATATTAATCTTAAAAATATGTTTTCGGTAACACTTTAAATCCGCTATGCCTAAGCCGCCATGTTGGTTTTTAGGATTCCGTACCTCAAAAGGGTAAAAAGGAACACTTATAGGATCACTCGAGTGTCTGTCTGTCTATCTGTCCGTCCGTCTGTCACAGCTGATTTGGTCCGAATATACTGGACCGATTAAGTTGAAATTTGGTACACATATGAACTTCTGTAACCCAAACACGGAAATTTTTCGTAAATAAATTAATTTTGAATATGGAGGTCACTTTTGGGGGACAAATTAGAAAATTTAAAAATAAAGTTTTACTGACTGTACCGTGTGACATATCAAATGAATGGGCTTGTTTTAAAGATTTCATATATATTTTTTTTTATTTTAAAATACATGCTTTTGAAATTATTTAAGAATATAGATGAAAAATGACTATTCCCCCCCCCCCGTTATCTCCGAAACTAGTGGGCATAAAATTTTGTTAAAAAACAGAAAATAGTTCTTTACTTATAGATTACAGGAATAGGTACTCCTGTAATCTATAAGTAAAGAACTATTTTGAATAGATTATATTTAGATAGATAGACTATATTTTGATAAGAAGTCTGTTATCTTAAAATAACATGGTAAATCACTCAATATTGTGCGTACAAACTTACATAAAATTTGCAGTTGGAATGTATGGGGGATCATGTTTTTCAACTACAATGTTAAGTTTGTTCTTGGGATAAATTCATCCCAACTAGGGAACCCTTCATTATGCGTGGTCCGACACGCACTTGGCCGGTTTTATGTGCCGCGGAACAACATGACGCTTCCAACGATAACGGTTTTTGTTTGTCAAAATACGACGAGTAGTCTAGAAGTTGTCAGTGAACAGATGAACATACATACATACATAACCTGTTAAAATCATAACACCCCTTTGGGTTTTCCGTAGTCGGGTAAAAATGAGTAATTATTTTTAGGTATTTTGAAGCTCTTTTGTTGACCAAATTGCGCCCACTTTTCATGGAACATTTTAACCCAATTAGATTAATATCTATAACGCTTTACTAAAACAAATATGAAATATACAGCGTGTTAAAATTTGGTGTGTGTTTTAGTAAATGACAAAACGTGTTATGTCTACGTTGTTAAATAAAAAAAATAGAAGTAAGTTTAGCATACAATACATAATATATTTGTTCGTTCGTAAAGCAAAGCCAGGGGCTGGGCACGCCACAATTGTGGCGATAAGTCCCCTCTTTGAGGAGTGGTTAGAGAGGCGCCACGGCGTCCTCCCCTTCCGCCTGACACAGGTCCTCACCGGACATGGTTGCTTTGGGAGGTTCCTGATCAGGATAAAGCGGGAGGAAACGCCCGGGTGTCACCACTGTGTGGATCGCCCGGAGGACACGGTGGAGCATACGGTGGAGGTCTGCCCAGCTTGAGCGGAGCACCGCCGTGCCGCACGGAGGCGATCGGCGGCGGCGATCTCTCGCGTCCGGCCCTGGTTCAGGCCATTGTTCGGAGCGAGAGTGCATGGGAGGCCGTCACCTCCTTCTGCGAAGCAGTAATGCTTGCGAAGGAGGAGGCGGAACGCGTGAGGGAGAGGCAAGGTTCGCGCCCTCGCGCCCCTAGTCGCCGCAGGAGACGCCCCGGGCGTCGGGAATCGCAAGCCGATTTCCGGCCACCGTAGGCGCGGGCTTGCGGACGGTGAGCGATGGGTAGCTCACCATCCGATAACGACCAGGCCCGGGTCGACGGCGCGTCGTATTCCACGCGCGCCTCAAAGAGTTGTCAGCACCCACTGACGGGGTCCGCTAGGGCCAATGCCTGCCAGAGTTGCGAGTTTGTCCGAAAGGGATATCCTGGCCTTGGCACACAGGCAAATGAAGGAATACGGGTGGGTTTTAGTCAGTAAAAGTCTGACACGCCCTCCCGCTCCGCCCAGAGCGGGAGAAGTTATTTGATAATTTCCCACCCAAAAAAAAAAAAAATGGGGTTTAATCCGAAGCGTCAATCCGAAGTATCGGCCGAATGTTCGGTCGCTTTATAACTTCCATAGTTTCCTTTTTTGAGTTTGTATCCTCACCCGACTTAAAGTCACATTTTTGACTTTGGCTAATCTCTTTGACTGTCCTTTTTTAGGGTTCCGTACCCAAAGAGTAAAACGGGAACCCTATTCCGCCGCTGTCTGTCTGTCTGTCGGTCTGTCTGTCTGTCTGTCTGTCCGTCTGTCCATCTGTCACTAGGCTGTATCTCATGAACCGTGATAGTTAGACAGTTGAAATTTTCACAGATGATGTATTTCTGTTGCCGCTATAACAACAAATACTAAAAAACAGAATAAAGTAAATATTTAAGGGGGCTCCCATGCAACATACGTGATTTTTTTGCTCGTTTTTGCTCTATATTGATAACGGCAACATGTAAACGCTTGAAATGTTCAAAGAATATTTAGTTATACAACGTGTTTTTTTTGATATCTCATAACTCTAGGGTATGATTGAGGCCATATCAAAGAATCAACTGGCTTATGAGTTATGTTCCAATCCTTCGTTATTTTATTTTTTTATTTTTCATACAAAATAATTCGGAAAAGTCACGATTATTAATGTAAAACACCCTTACGTGAAATATGACAACGTCGACAAGGTAGCTTTCCCTTCACTAGCTGCCGCCGGGAAGCCCCGATACCAACATACCTACATATTTTATTTTACTATTTATTTTACTACACTACTGCGAAGTTTGGCAACCTCGCAAAAGTAAAGATTCGTCATACTGGTGACAATTTTTGACCTAATTTAATTTTGATTGATGATATCTCCGAAACGATGCATTTTTGGACCACCTATTCTAGGAGTTCTAGTATTATTTTTACCTACAGAATTTAATTTTAATTAACAGAATTTTATTTAATTTAATTTTAAATACATTAGAAGGGAGGCTCCCATACAACAAACGTGATTTTTTTGCCATTTTTATAGATAATGATATGGAACCCTTCGTGCGCGAGTCCGACTCGCACTTGGCCGATTTTTTTTCTTTCGCCGTAGTCAGCCATAGTTAGCCGTAGTCAAGCAACGGCCGAACATTCGGCCGATACTTCGAATTTATGTTCGGAGTAGACTCCCTTATCTACACAAATAAATGTCAAAATAACAGCTTTTTACTAAATGCATACGAAAGACGAGTGCGAGTGTTTTTTTGTTAGTTATAAAAAAAAAAAAAATGTCTGTCTGTTTGTTCCGGCTAATCTCCGAAACGGCTGGACCGATGTTTACGGGATTTTTACTGGCAGATAGCTGATGTGGAAGGAGTAACGAAATATACTTTTATTTTAGAAAAAAACACGTGTGCGAGCCGCGGGCAGCAGCTAGTGAAATACACGGTCTACCCAAATTGATTCCCTTAGAAAAGTAAATCATATAAGCTTGTACATACAAACTTAAATGATTTACTTTTATGTTTAAATGATACATTGAATCAACCAAATAAATGAAAATGAAAAAAATAAAATTAAATGAATTGTGTACATATTATTGCAATTAAGCTATGGAATGTCATAATTAATGAGTAGGAGTAAAACTTTTAGTGGTATGAGGAACAGGGTGTAAAGTTCACTCATCCACCATAGAAAAGGGAGGATCCTCCGACCAGACGGGTGTTGTGTCTGGTGGGCAACTGCCCGACGGTTGATGTCGGGACGTTGTATATATGCTAGTCGCGTGGTAAACTCTGCTTGCGCGATGCAGGATTCGCGTGACGTCAGTGTGACGCGTAGTTCGTATGTGGCGATGTTGATGCCGCTACAAACTCACTTAAGAAAACAATTCTCTCCGTGTCGTGCCGGACGTAAAGAATAGCACCATCCCATTTCTTCCCGTGCGTGTCATAAAAGGCTACTAAGAGACTACTAGAGAATGGGCAGCAGCGTTCTCTATGTATTTTAAGACCATACTGCGATCGCCAACCCGCCTGCCAAGCGTGGCGATTATGGCAAACCCCCCCTTTGGGGGAGGCTTTTGTCCAGCAGTGGACGTCTTTCGGCTGAAATGATGAAGAAAACAATTGACAACTGCCAATTATAAGTTGAAACTTTAGTTGAATTAACAATATTATTTTACTGAAAAGAAATTATTTTATAACGATAACGTTGATAAATTTTTCCTTTTACGAGCGACACCATTTATTTTTGTTAATTGGTTCAATTTTAATTGAACTATTGATTTAGAAACTAAGGGGTTTATTTATAAACAATGATTAAAGTTAAGAGATGTTTTTAACGTCAAAAATGTATGGTTATAACAGTCGCTTATCATTACTTAACTTTAAGCACCGTTTATAAATAAAGGGGTATTTGTTATTGTTTATTAGTTAAGGAAAATCCGTCAATGTAGCCCGCAAAATTCAAAATATCTTACGTTTTTTTTTGCAAATTACAGCGCTGTTCTACGTTGTATGTTGAATAAAATTGAATACGTGGCAATTATGTTCAAATAATTACTAAATATGTATTGGAAACATATTGGACTTTCCCTGTGTGATCAGCAAATCGGCTGTAATAGATGGAAAGACAGATAAACACGCGAGTGATCCTATAAGGGTCCCGTTTTATCATTTTGAGGCACGGAACCCTAAAAATAATCAAATAATCCTAAATTTTTATTTTACATAATTTCAGGCGAAAGACGTCCACTGCTGCACTTAGGCCTCCCCCAAAAAGGGGGGGGATTTGCCATAATCGCCACGCTTGACAGCCGGGTTGGCGATCGCAGTATGGTTTTAAAAATGCATAGAGAACGCTGCTGCCCATTCTCTAGTAAGTCCCTTAGTCGCCTTTTACGACATCCATGGGATGAAATGGGATGGTGCTATTCTTTACGTCCGGCACCAAACGGAACGATTTTTATTTTGCATTAGCTTTTAATTGTGTTCGAATGTGTCAATACCAATCAATCAGCTTCCAGTCCAACCAGATGCAACTGAATACCAGTATTTTACATGGAGCGACTGAATATCTGACCTTCACAACCCAGTAACTGGGTAATACGAGACTCCTTGGTAGGACTGGTTGTCAGACTTTCAGGCTTCTGACGACCAGTTGTAGCGGCACCAGCATCCACCCACCACCCGGCATCAACATCGCCACATACGAACTACGCGTCACACTGACGTCACGCGAATCCTGCATCGCGCAATCAGAGTTTACCACGCAACTAGCATATATACAACGTCCCGACATCAACCGTCGGGCAGTTGCCCACCAGACACAACACCCGTCTGGTCGGAGGATCCTCCCTTTTCTATGGTGGATGAGTGAACTTTACACCCTGTTCCTCATACCACCAAACTGGTGACCCCGAGTATGAACGTCAGCGCAGCCTTCGTGCAACTACTTCAGCGTGACGTCATCATCATCATCATCATCATCACTTCCTCAAGCTTTCGAGCGGCGAGTCACACAGCCAGCCAGCACCCACGGCTTCAACGGGTATCCTGACCACCAGCATGCAGCGGACGCGCATTCCTGGTCATCACCCACAGCCTCATCAGCAACCTTGGCACAGCACACTGCACTTTCGGCCGGTCCACAAGCAGAGAACATGCCTCTCCTGGTCGACGCCAGCAGCCAGCCACAACCCGGCGCTGTACTACATCCGACGCACTGGAGCATACCGCAGCGCCACCTCGCCTCACTGGGGAATCACCGCAGACAGTTCCGACTCACCGAGAACTATGCGGCACCAGGTTCCGACTCACTGGAACCCTCAACTGGCACTGGCAAGTATCGCAAGATACACGACTCAGCCCACTATCGACCTCCGGTCTCCGGAGGGGAGTGATGTAGCGGCATCAACATCGCCACATACGAACTACGCGTCACACTGACGTCACGCGAATCCTGCATCGCGCAATCAGAGTTTACCACGCACTAGCATATATACAATGTCCCGACATCAACCGTCGGGCAGTTACCCACCAGACACAACACCCGTCTGGTCGGAGGATCCTCCCTTTTCTATGGTGGATGAGTGAACTTTACACCCTGTTCCTCATACCACCAAACAGTAACGACTGTCAAAGATCCACGAATGACAGCCGGGACCAACGGCTTAACGTGCTTTCCAAGACTCGGATGAGTCTCGGTATGTAAACATGGTCACCCATCTACTGACCAACCCCGGCCAGTGTAGCTTAACCTGATGGATGTTATTACTCAGCCATGACCTCCTAGCATAAGGTGCTAAATAAAAAAAAATCTTTCTTTGCTTCATTTTAACCTTTAGATTATTTTCATCCTTCACCAATGTTTTACTGAGTTGGTCTATAAAACCCTTAACATAATATCCGTTCAGTGTTATTTACTTTTTGTTTTAAATTCTCAAGGGATCTCCTGTAGACTAACGAACGAATTTTGAATACTAACATCTAACATGAAAAGGTAGCCACTGAAAATGTGGTACCTCGACTGAAATGAATTTTCAGTACATTTTAATCAACTTCGTCTTTCATTTAATTAAAACATTCACAGCTGGGAACATGCTATTTAATTTATACCACGATTGATCACATTAAAGAAACCTGAGGGTCTACTCCGAAGCGTTAATACGAACTATCGGCCGAATGTTCGGCCGTTTTATAACTTCCATAGTTTCCCTTTTTTGACTTTGAATCCTTACCCGACTTATGCCTGATTCCTATAAGCAACGGATCGTCATAGTATAACAGCTACCACCCGTTTCCAAGTTACTGATAACGAGGCGTAACTTGATGTTCCACAAAGTTTTTACCTAGCCTAGTAAGCTACGAATATTCGTCGGTTACTTGATAACCGATGGTCCTCAAATGGTCCTCTTTGCGTTTCATTTTTACAAAAAATATTCAGAAATTGTTTATAAACTACGACCTACTTTTAAACATTATGAGATATTTAAATACTAAATAATATTAGTTTTACATAAATTGCGGTTTTTTAGCTATGACATTTTTTTGGTCCTTTGTAACTTACATTTTAAATATAATTGCTATTGTTGCTAAAGTGTGAACAAAACGCTATATTCATCATATAATTTTTTTGTTTACCAGACGTTTTATGAGGGTCGGCGGCCAGCGCGCGATAAAAAAAAGTTCAGGTACGCGTGTAGCGGGGAGGCGCGCGCGCAGGGACGCTTGAGTCGATTTAAGTATGGCGAAATTGTAATGATTGTGTGATTTGTTTGACCTATTTACAGAAAAGCAAAAAGCCTATAACGAAAGGTGAAGTTTTTTATTTTGTTGAGTTAATCCAGAACTGCGCTATTTTAACGAGCAAGGAAGCAAATGCCTCCTCCAACAAGTTAAATCAAGTTTATCAAGCCGAAATCTCAGCTGGAACTCAAAATCATAATAAATATAGCATTTAATTTTAATTTTACACTTGAAAATACCACAAAACTTTCTAAAACCATCCAACAACAGTCGTCGGTAAGCAAACGAACTACGAACAGTAGATTTGACAGTTTGACTAACGTTTGAATTTTTTATAGGAACACCACAGACCATGATTCCCATACTTTACGATTTCGGATCGTTATCGGTAATCCTCCCATCCGTTAGTAGGAAACAAGCGGTAACATACGTTACGAGTACGTAATTAATAGGAACAGTTTAGGCTTACGCCTGGTAGTTTAGTTTACTGTCCGTAAGTAAAACGAACCGTTTTGTAACTATAGGAACCGGGCATTAGTCACTTTTTTGACTTTGGCTTATCTCTTTGAGTGTCGTTTTTTTTTTTTCGCCATTGTCTGCCATAGTTAGCCGTAGTCAAGCAAGGGCCGAACATTCGCCCGATACATCGGATTTATGTTCGGAGTAGACTCCCAGCATGTTCTAGATTAAACGCCGGTGGCGCGTACGTCGTTACCGACGAAATCAAATGTGGCCATTGTAAATATTATATATTATAAACTTAATTATCTAAGTAGTTTGTATTTATTTTGTTTCTTATTTATAATCTCACTGTGTGCTGCACCGGTCGACGTCATCACGTCAACGCCGGCTATCGCTGAAAACCAGCGCTGGGGCTCTGTCTCGAATAGGGTCGCAGCATTATGCTGAGCGGTGGCCGTTTTGCGTGGATATGACGCATATTTTCCCCCTACTTGTTCTTTTTGTATATAAGTTCTTTCTTTGCGTCATGTTTACCGCAAATAAACGTATTTTCTTTCGTTATTTCTTTCTTAGATCCAAAAATTCGAAGACGTGTGACACCTACCAACCCGCGTTGGGCCCGCGTGGTGGATTATTGTCCACTCCTTCTCACAGTGAGGAGGGCTATGTCCTGTGCCCCAGCAATAGGAACATAAAAGGCTCATTATCAAAACAAAAAATTATGCTGTAATTCTTTAGAGGTATGAGGAACAGGGTGTAAACATCACTCATCCTCTATAGAAAAGGGAGGATCCCCTGACCAGACGGGTGTTATGTCTGGTGGGCAACTGCCCGACGCGGCGACGGATGATGTCGGGACGTTGTATATATGCTAGTTCCGCGGTAAACTCTGCTTGCGCGATGCAGGGTTTTGCGTGACGTCAGTGTGACGCGTAGTTTGCATGTGGCGATGTTGATGCCGCTACAATTCTATGTCATCATCATTCTCCTGCCCTTATCCCAATTTACTTGTGGTCGGCGCAACATGTCCCTTTCTTCCACACTTCACAGTAGTCACTCCCTTGCTAGTCATATCATCTTCCACACAGTCCATCCACCATTTCTTCGGTCTTCCCCTACTTTTATAGCCATCAACATTCATACTCAACACTTTCCTCACGACATTTTCCTCATTCCTCCGCATCACATGCCCATACCATGACAACCGATTTCCGCACAAATTTTCAGTCACCGCTGCCACTTTTAGACTTCCTCTCATCAATATCATCATTTCAGTCGAAAAACGTCCACTGCTGGACATAGGCCTCCCCCAAGCACCTCCCGTCTGTGCTTCCCGCATCCAGCGGATACCTGCAGCCTTCACAAGGTAATCGGTCCGCCTTGTATGAGGCTTTCCAACGCTAAGTCTTCTGGTACGCGGTCGCCACTCCAGAACCTTTTGGCCCCATCGGCCATCAGTTCTGCGAGCAATGTGCACTGCCCACTGCCACTTAAACTTGGCAATTCTTCGGGCTATGTCGGTTACCTCCTCCTCTTATGTAATAATTTCTTATTCGATCCATTCGTGTTACACCACACATTCCTCTTAGCATTCTCATCCTAATTCTATGTCACACATTGAAAGTTTTGTCAAACTATTCCTAAATCCGGTCTGTTTGGTGCCGGACGTAAAGGATATGCATCATCCCATTTCTTCCCGTGGGTGACGTAAAAGGCGACTAAGGGACTTACTAGAGAATGGGCAGCAGCGTTCTCTATGCATTTTAACTCCATACTGCGATTTCAACCCGCCTGCCAAGCATGGCGATTATGGCAAACCTCACTTCGGGAGAGGCCTATGTCCAGCAGTGGATGTCTTTCGGCTGGAATGATGATGATGATACCTAAATCAATTATTATTCTATTCGCCATCGGTTGGACTTTCACATAACCATTCCATTTTCACATCTACATCAGCTTGATGATTTTGTAATCATAATCAGCCTATAATGTTCCCCCCACTGCTGGGACACTGGCCTTCTCTCTGTAAGAGGGAGTGGGCCGTAATCCAGCACGCGGGCTCAGTGCGGGTTGGTAGATGTCACATGTCTTCGAATTCTTGGTTCTAGGACATGCCGGTTTCCTCACGATGTTTTCCTTCACCGTTTTGAGAGCAGTGGTGATGAAATAATTAACACAAACTAAATCGTCTGTCTTGGTTCGAACCTAGGACCTACAACTAACTATTTTGTAAACTATGTTAAAAAACTGCTCACTTTTATTTTTATTTTGTACATATCATCCAGGACTTTCCCTTGAGTATTTCGCGTCAGTCAAAACAACCCTCAACAGGGTAAAAACACCAATTCATGTCCCACAAAAAATCATTAGTCTTTAAATATTTATTTAAAAAAAGGGCCAATTCCGTGTCCTTGGCAACAAGGAAGTTTCCAGATTTCCGGTCCCTTCATGATCTCGCGCAACTCAAAACAATCCCCAACAGGGTAAAAACACCGATTTTGTGTCCCATGAAAAAATTATTTGTCATTAAATATTTATTTAAAAAACCGGCCAAGTGCGTGTCGGACCACGCACAATGAAGGGTTCCGTAGTTGGGATGAAATTATCACAAAAACAAACTTAAACTTGTAGTTGAAAAACATGCTCTTCCATGCATCGATATACTACGTTACGGTCAATTCTCCAACTGCAAATTTAAGTTGGTTGACTATTACTCGTTAACTTGTAAAGCCTACTTAGCTGTGATAGTTTTCCTTTTAATTTCGTTATATAGGCATGGGGGGGGAGACACTTGAATCTAACGAAAAATAGTACTTTAAAGCTTAATATTACGCAAACGGATCCCTGAATTGAAAAATAGTTTTCACAAACTCACAATAATTTTAAACGGCCTATCCAACGATATCCCACACCATGGAGTAGATGAGAAAAAAATATATCATCCGCATTTTACGAGCAAGGGAGGTACCCTAAAAAAATTGTTTTTCAAGGTTTTATTTTACGACTTTCTCAGCGTGATTAATATGTATACCCATGCCAAATTATAGCTTTCTAGTACGAAGCGTATCTGAGCTAAGCCGGGGACAGACGGACGGACGGACGGACAGACAGATTTTTTTTTAAACATTGCCCCACACTAGGAATTTCTCCTGTATTGTGGGTGCAATACAGGAGAAATATCAATAAAAATCACATACACAAACAGCTAGACCCGAAACAACTACTTGTAGGTCATACAAATATTTGATCCATGCGGGAATCGAACCCGCGACACGCAGCGCAGAAGTCTATCGCTTAACCACTGCGCCAACCATGTCATTATTCTTGTTGACTACGGAACCCTAAAACAGGGCCAATTCCGTGTCCTTGGCAACAAGGAAGTTTCCCGATATCCGGGCGAACTTTGCCCGGCTATCCGGCCTCAAGGGCGTGTAGCATGTGATTTTTGACATGCATTATGTTCGCATTGATGGATGGGGTCTCGGGTACTGAATATATAATTGGACGATAGTTGCCCGAGCAATCGATTATAGTGCCATTTGAAAGCTGATGGGCTTCTGTTTCTTTGTGTTGTTACGAGTATTGTTTAATTTTTTATTTAGAATATTTAACTCTGATGCTACTATTTCTACAGCTTTTTGACATGTCTTAGACACATTCGGAGAAGTTAATTCTACAAAACAAATACTAACTTTAAAAAAAAAACTGTCAGTCGTAGAACTGCACGTCAGACGTGAAAACTAAGTAACTATTGAATTGTATCGAAGCGTTTGGTGACGATGACGGGAGTTCCATGATTTGTGTTCACCCAAAAAGTGCTCAAAGAAGTTTTCACTTCAAAAATACTGTAGGGCTTCCAAAACAACGAAATTATTCCAAATGTTGTTCTTCAGTGCAATAAGATTATTAATTGATTATATTTAGATTCGATTTTTGGACCAAACGTAAAAGCGTAGCGCAGCGTTGGCTGTCTGTGGGAACATGCTGGCTCGCAGGTTTAAACGGTGCCCGAAGGAGGTAAAGCGCACAATGTTCCGGGCATACTGCCAATCATTTTATTCCTGCACCCTGTGGGTCAGCTGTACTCAGCGGGCACTCAATGCCCTTCGTGTACAATATAATAACGCCTTTAGGATGCTGATGGGGCTATCGAGATGCTGTAGTGCGTCTAGCATGTTTATAGAGGCTAAGATTGATGGCTTTCATGCCATCATGAGAAAGAGAGCGGCCTCCATATTGCACCGTGTCCGAGCAAGCTCCAATAGCATTCTAAAGGTAATAGCGGGCCGACTAGACAGTCCTTTTCTTGGGCACTGGATTGCACTCCATGTGTCGAACAAAATATGATTTAGTTTTCTTTTGATTGTTCTTATAATTTTATTTGTTGTGTTTTACTAACATAGGTCTTAAGCGTTTACTAACCCAATTATGGATGTCTTTCTGTCTGAAATAAACTGATTATATACAACGTGTTTTTTTTGATATCCCATAACTCTAGGGTATGATTGAGGCCATATGTTGTATGTTATTATATTACTACTATTATTAGTATGTTCCAATCCTTCGTTATTTTTTTTTTTCATTTTTCATACAAAATAATTCGGCAAAGTCACGATTATTAATGTAAAACACCCTTACGTGAAATATGACAACGTCGACAAGGTAGCTTTCCCTTCACTAGCTGCCGCCGGGAAGCCCCGATACCAACATACCTACATATTTTATTTTACTATTTATTTTACTACACTACTGCGAAGTTTGGCAACCTCGCAAAAGTAAAGATTCGTCATACTGGTGACAATTTTTGACCTAATTTAATTATGATTGATGATATCTCCGAAACGATGCATTTTTGGACCTCCTATTCTAGGAGTTTTAGTATTATTTATACCTACATAATATAACCCTAGAGTTATGGGATATAAAAAAAAACAGGTTGTATATAAAGAAGCTTACAACAAATAACTATTATTAGTTGAAGGAAAATGCCATGGAATTTACCTTACAATAAAAGTCTTCTGTCAATATAAACTGCATACACCAAGCACACAGCTAATTAAAACGATAAAACTTAGCTTCCAATTCTTCATCATGGCCTCGAGTCGACGAGTCTTCCTCATCTCATCCGACCCCTATTGAGTCGAGCGGCATCCAATAACTGCATAATGAACTACATCTGTTGGCCTCTTCAACGGTAATTGCTATGAATGGGAGGTATTCTGAAGAATAGTGCTGTATTTATTTAAAAAAATATCGATAACTATTAATAAAGGGAAAATAAAATGTCGGAAAATAGGAATACGGCTTTGAAACATTACATACAGTAAGTAAACAAGTACTTTCATTGGTATTTTAGCACGAGAAAGTACTTAAACTGGTCAGATAGGAAGTCGCTCCATTTAAAATACTGGTGCTGCATCTGGTTAGACTGGAAGCTGACTCCAACATTCTTGGGAAAAGGCTAGGCGGATGATGAATGTGAACTTATACACGTAAATATTTCAAGTTTAGAAAAAGCAAAACTTTGCTAACCGTACAGCGTCTACGCACTGAGCTACGGCGTAGCGCGTACAGCTACGACCGCGGTGTCTTCACGTTTTGGCAATTTTCTTTATACAGTGTTATTTTTAAAACGTCAATAACCTCTTAAGGGATCATTGTACTCATCATTATGAAAAACTTTTACTATGGGACCAAAACTGAAATCGCGAAAAAAACCAGCTGTTCCCTACATTTATGTTCGAAAAGATCGTTAAAATGTAGGGAACAGTTGATTTTTTTTTCACGATTTCATATTTATAGCTAAATTGGCTGCAAAAGATTGCCAATGGCAACAATAATAAGAAAGCAATACTGCCAAACATTTATTTAACTCGATAATTCGGTTGTTAATAATCTCAGCTCAACTTACTTCGGTATGCTTACAATATTAATTGCATGTTTTCATCGAAGCGGATATTCCTTTGGACACAGATGCCAAACATATTTCAATATCGATAACTGTATCCATATTGAAATATGTTTGGCATCTGTGTAATAATAAACTCATTCCTGTCTTTTGTTTGGGAAATTCGGACATTATGACTACAAAGTACATTGTTTGCTAGGAATGTTTCGTATGGGCCGGTTTCTTGTAAGTACACTACTCAATAAAATCTAGGGCACAAGGCTATCCATAGTAATTATTTTAGTTTTCATTATGACTACAGAGTACATTGTATGCTAGGAATGTTTCGTATGGGTCGGTTTCTTGTAAGTACACTACTCAATAAAATCTAGGGCACAAGGCTATCCATAGTAATTATTTTAGTTTTCATTATGACTACAGAGTACATTGTATGCTAGGAATGTTTCGTATGGGTCGGTTTCTTGTAAGTACACTACTCAATAAAATCTAGGGCACAAGGCTATCCATAGTAATTATTTTAGTTTTCATTATGACTACAGAGTACATTGTATGCTAGGAATGTTTCGTATGGGTCGGTTTCTTGTAAGTACACTACTCAATAAAATCTAGGGCACAAGGCTATCCATAGTAATTATTTTAGTTTTCATTATGACTACAGAGTACATTGTATGCTAGGAATGTTTCGTATGGGTCGGTTTCTTGTAAGTACACTACTCAATAAAATCTAGGGCACAAGGCTATCCATAGTAATTATTTTAGTTTTCATTATGACTACAGAGTACATTGTATGCTAGGAATGTTTCGTATGGGTCGGTTTCTTGTAAGTACACTACTCAATAAAATCTAGGGCACAAGGCTATCCATAGTAATTATTTTAGTTTTCATTATGAATACAGAGTACATTGTATGCTAGGAATGTTTCGTATGGGTCGGTTTCTTGTAAGTACACTACTCAATAAAATCTAGGGCACAAGGCTATCCATAGTAATTATTTTAGTTTTCATTATGACTACAGAGTACATTGTATGCTAGGAATGTTTCGTATGGGTCGGTTTCTTGTAAGTACACTACTCAATAAAATCTAGGGCACAAGGCTATACATAGTAATTATTTTAGTTTTAACACTTTTTATGTAGGTATCATATTTTATATCAATATGGCCAAGTGCTTGTCGGACCAAGCACAATGAAGGGTTTCGTAGTTAGAATGAATAGATCCCAAGAACAAACTTAGCTTTGTAGTTGCAAAATATATTCTCCAATATATTGTATAGTAAGTTTGTAGGCACAATATTGAGAGATTTACCATGTTATTTTAAGACTATTTAGAGGTTTTCCTGTAATTTATAAATATAGAGCTATTTTTTGTATTTTATTTTTAATTTTAGGCTCAGTGGTTTCGGAGATATGGGTCAATATCCATCTATTTTCTGAACTAGCTTTTAAGCTATTTATTTATTTGTAATTATAAAGAAAACATTTGAGACCCTCACTGTTCTTACTGTGATTCAGAGACGTCAGAAATTTTTTTTTGGATATCTCACACGGTAAAATTTGCAAAACTCATTCATAATTTCAGCCGAAAGACGTCCACTGCTGGACATAGGCCTCCCCCAAAGGTTTGCCATAATCGACACGCTTGGCAGGCGGGTTGGTGATCGCAGTATGGTGTTAAAATGCATAGAGAACGCTGCTGCCCATTCTCTAGTAAGTCCCTTAGTCGCCTTTTACGACACCCACGGGAAGAAATATGGGAGTGCTATTCTTTACGTCCGGCACCACACAGACATTTGAAAAACTAAAAAAAAAAATATTTTTGCCTCTCGAAAGGGACCCCCATATTAAAAAAAATATTTATTTACATTACACGTCCGGGTTTGGATCATAGAAATTCACATGTGTATCAAATTTTAACTTAATCGATGTATTCGATTCGCAGCAAAATGGCTGTAACAGTCGGATTGACAGGCAGATACACGAGATCCTGTAAAGGTACCGTTTTTTTATTTGGACATACGGGACCTTAAAAAACTTTGGGGAAGGTCACTGAACGCTCTTCTCCCGAGAAAGTCATGCGTAATGTTATGTTGGTACTGTGTAGTAAAAAGCCTTTTGTACATTTGTTCTCAAGGACTAAGGACTGTGTGTACGAGTATGTCTTTGTGTGGAAGACCTTAAGAGTCAGCATTGTACGTTTTTCTCCCCTTTTTGTGACCTGAGAAAATTGTTCAACAATGAGGGAAGGAATTCCCTCATTGTTGAACAATTTTCTCAGGGCGTGACATTTTCCCAAGAGGGTGGGGCGTCCTCGTTTAAATCATCATCATTTTTCGCAATTTGAATTTACTGTGTAGAATTTTTTTTCTTGCGTCGGGTTTTCAGAATTTTCCCGAACAACGTAAATTATTTTTCATTTCTTAGCAATGCCCTTTGTATTACCCAATTTTTGTACTATTTATTCTAAAGATATTATGTGTAATCAAATAGCATGAAGGTTCGCTGTCTCCTAGAAAATTAAACATCTAAGATTTTCTAAAACGCAGTTCTTCTGGCAAATAACTACCCACATTACTTTGATATTAAGAATAGTTTTGACTTTTATCATATTCTTTAAGACGGTTTTAAACCCGTATATTTCTTTTAACTTTTAAAATTATGTAGTAAAACTATTACTAAGTCACGTATCCACCGTAACAGCAGTACTTTTATGCACAAAGGACCGGGATTTGGTCCCAAGGGTGGAAACTGGGGAGATACAGCACATTAACTAATTAAAAGAAAAAAGTTTGCCTCTCGAGGTTTCGTTACTTCATTTGATTCATTTGGTGCAGCAAGGGGAGCTTGTGTTTGATGTTGAGGTTTTCCCCGAGCTATTGCTGAGTTACTCAGTACGAAGTTAAAAGAAAACTTGTGCCCTTGCAGTAGCTAAGTTTTTCTTGACTGGTTGTAGCGGCTTCTGTTTATTTATTGTAAAGTTTTAAAAATGTCACAGAAAAATACTTCTATGTTTATTTGAAGCGAAAACTTTGTGGCGGCATCAACATTGCCACATGCGAACTACGCGTCACTCTGACGTCACGCAAAATCCTGCATCGCGCAAACAGAGTTTATCGCGCGACTAGTATACCCGACATCAACCATCGGGCACATCGGGCAGTTGCCCACCAGACACAACATCCATCTGGTCGGAAGATCCTCCCTTTTCTATGTATAACTTTACACCCTGTTCCTAATGCCTCTATAACTTCTTTAGTCACTTTTGGGATGGGGAAAAATCACTGAACTCGCGTGACCGTCATGGTCAGATACATGTATACGGATGTTTACAAGTCTGTGAAGCTAAGAATAAGAATAAGAATAAGAATAATTTATTTGTTAAACATAGGTAATTACAGACAAAGATCTTAAAAATTAGGAAGTGCGCTATGTTTTGCCAATATTGACATACAAATATTTGATGAGTAAAAACAATCAAAGTGAGTATTATTCAATTACAATGATAAATGTATTACAATACAGTATTTCATTACCTAATTTTATTAACACATTCATGCAAATTAAATTTTATTACAATTTATTCTGAGTCAATTTCATTTCATGTCAAACATTTCAGTCAATTAAATTCAAAAGATTAGTATTAATGTACATTATCAAAATTTATGTCAGCATTATAATTATATAGATTCGTCATTAAGAAACTCATCTAGAGTATAATAGCATCTTTCAAGTAGTAACCCGTTAAGTGTTTTTTTAAACTTTTGCAGTGGCATACATTTTATTTCATCGGGTATTTTATTATATAATTGTGGAGCAACACCAAATAAACTTTTCTTCATTAGAGAAGTTTTACATTTCACAAGACATAATTCGTTAATATATTGAGCACGTATCGGCGTTTTCTTTACTGCACATAGTTTTTTAAATAAATGTGGATTTGTTTTCACAAATAATGCAGTTTCCAGAATGTATAGAGCTGGTAGGGGTAATATTTTTAACTTTTTAAAATACGGAATGCAACTATCTGTTGTTTTTAAACCACACATAGAACGTAAACATCTTTTCTGTATCCTGAAAACAATTTCTCTGTTTGTTGACTGTCCCCAAAAAATAACACCATACCGCAGAACTGAGGCGACTAGTCCATGATAGGCTGTTAACAGTGTATCAGTATTTACTTTTTTCGAAAGTTGATGTAAAAAATATGCTGATTTGCTTAATCGCTTACAGATTTCCTCTAAATGAGGTTTCCAAGTCAGTTTATCATCTATAGTTATACCTAAGAACTTTACAGTACTTGCTTCTTCTATTTCAGTATAATTATACGCAACATTAACTAGTGGTTTCTCAAGCCGTTGGTGAAAGTGCATAACTTTAGTTTTATTTAAAGAAATTTTCACTCAGAAGAAAATTTCTTAGCTTCACTACGACTGACAGTTTTTGTTTTCAAACTTTATGGCATTATTCAAACTTAAGAGCCTATACTACATCAAATAGCTTAGCATGATCGTCCGTTATGTCAAAAATACTGCAGCATTAATTCTGAAATAAATATATGGTAACGTTGAGGATTAATGTTAAGTATGTTTGACGAAAATACGACTCCACAAAAAAATTCTTCATTGATAAAAAATCCAAAGTTCCTCCAAACCGAAGAATGAACCGCTGGTATTAAAAAAATACTTTAAATTAGATCGTGAAACTTTGCATATTAACTGAAATAACTATAAAACAGGTCTTATGTTGTTATTTTAAATTACCATTATTTTCACCGTAAAAAAAAATAAACTAAAATATTGGTGCCTTGGAGTCTTCTTCCTGCCTGAATAGGCCCTGAAAGATTGAGGTGGCACTGACGTAGTATAGACCCTTAAGGCAATAAGTCCACCTTTTTCTGTACAAAGGCTTATTTAATGCCTTAGGCATTTTTTACCAGCATCCTTACATAAAACCACCACCTCCCCCCACCACCACCTTTGTACGTATTTTTCTGTTCCTTTTTTTCTTGTCTGTATATATGTGTGTACATAAACTGTTAAATAATTAAATAAAACATAGTAGGTAAAACATGATAGAGCACTTATTGGTTACATGTGAATTAAAGTGCACGAACACAACATGGTCTTTAATAAGCGACTTAGCCATCGTTAATCAGCCTATAATGTTCACACTGCTGGGACACAGTACCTCCACTCTGTGAGAGGGAGTTAGCCATAAAATAAAGAAAAAAAGAAAAGAAAAATTATGTATTTTGCACAAACAAAACGCACATTACAACAAAACAACATAATAAAATACACATCTACAAAATAGTCTAAAGCCTCACATTCAATACACTAAAAACTTTACAATCTTGTCCATTGCTTGATGTCACGGCCAGAGACCAAAGACAATTTACATTATGTTTTCTACATTGTCTAGAAAGTTGTTGTGACAAATGACAACCTGTGAAGACAACAAAATCAACAAACAAACAAACAATGAAAACAAAAACAAAATGCCGATTGTCGAGTATAAAAATTACTACTGTTATAAACAAACAAACTATATTAAGAACAATTACAATAACCGTGCGTCGAATCTGTGCAAGAACTGGTCTTTGCTCAGCAAAATGCTGTGACTTCGGACAAACCTATCGTCAAAAGCGGTAGCATATAGGTGTAATACAAGTCTGTCGGACATTTTGGGGAATCCAGGCGTGATTCTATGTTACGCTATGTTGATTAGCCTATACTGTCTTCGTGATCGACGGATCATCTTGCTGTTTACCAGCTTTTGTTGGAACCGGAACGTAGTAATGTAGCTTTCTATCACTTATTTAAATTATATTGTTTTTCTATAGGTATGATGTACCGGTACAGCGTCCTATTAATTGTTTGTTGCACCGTACGACGTTATTACGTCAGCGCCGGCTGTCGCTGAAAACCACCGCTGGGGCTCTGTCTTGCATAGGGTCGCAGTATAATGCTGAGCGATAGCCGTTTTGCGTGGATGTGACGCATGTTTCCCCCAAACTTGTCTTATTTTGTGTTTATGTTTTTTTTTGCGTCATGTTTACCGCAAATAAACTTATTTTCGTTCCTTCTTCCTTTTTTTACCAGTGATTTTTTATTTTAAATTGGATCATGAGTTCCGGAGATTACCCCCTACATACAAACTTACAAACAAACAAATTTTACCTCTTTATAATATTAAGTATAATAGACAACAAAATAAATGACTTTTTATTAAACTCATCATAACAAAGAGTATTCGAGCATTATTAGCGAGTTGTACAAACTTCCCGTCAACAAGGCCCGCTTTTATTATTATATTAAGCCCTCTGTTGTCGAGTGTACTTACTTCTTTAACAACCATTTTGATTTTAATTATTTTATTGTGTCGTTGAGTGGTTTGTTTTTGTTAATAATTCTTTTGTTAAAAAGGGGTTGTTTTTATAAGAAACTATAAAAGTTGTCTGAAATGAGCGATTGAATCTATGTGAATATAGATTTACTTTTTCAAACAAATACTCGAGTTATTAGCACCAGTATAAACCACTAAGAAATTGTCACTAACATAACACGAATTTTAGAAAGAAAGAAAAAGAAAGGAAAATAGTTTTTATTTTGCATATAATTCATTTTCTATCATCAGTTTTTCTGAGCAAATCAAATCAAATAAAAATATTTTATTCACATAAACCTACATAGGTAATTATGAAACGTCAGAAGCTAGGTGCGCGGTTCCAATTGGTCGTTTCCTATGGAGAAGAGCCGGCAAGAAATTCCACGGTAACTCTTTTAAAAATAATAAGCTTGATTGATCGAAGAGCTTGTACAATGTTTTCAAATAGGTATGGGAGGACAGTGTAATAGGCCCGTCAACAAGTACCAATTAAGTACTTAACAAAATAAAAAATGGTCTACACATCTACAGTCTATTAAGCTTACAACGTTCTCAAATTAAAAAAACAAAAAAAACTTAAAATAACAAACAAAACGCACATTGTAAAATATTACTAAAATAATAAGAACAAAAACCTATTGAATCCAAATGAAATGATTGCTTTTAATAAAATAAAATATCTTTATTTCAGACCTAAGCAGTCCATACGTAGTTAGTGGTTAGTAACAAACTGTGCTTACATGCTATGTTATTGTTGTTAGTACTTAATTCTATTTAACATAAACCTATACCGAATTGTACCCAGTGCCTTTGGATGGGGCAGTCCACTCTGCTAACAATCATTTTCAGGATGCCGTTCCGAGTGCTACGCAAACGTTGCAGTAGGGAAGCCGCTTTCTTACGCATGATGGCGTGAAAGCCATCCGTACGTGCTTCAGCAAACATTCCCGACGCACTGCAACGTCGCGGCAACCGCAACAGCATCCTGAAGGCGTTGTTGTATTGCACGCGCAGGACGTTGTAGGCTCGGCCCGTATATGACACCCATAGGCCGCTCGTGTAGAAGGACTGACAGAACGCTTTAAATAAACTGACTTTGACGTCTGCCGTGCAGCGAGCAAACCTACGGGCGAGCATATTGCTCCTCACCGCCAACGCCCTGCGCTCGCGTTCTATGTCCCCATCATCACGTAGGTCACTGGTGACAACATGACCCAAGTATTTAAATTGAGTTACCACATTCAGTTCAACGCCGTTGAGATATACTGGAGGTACACGACGGGGCTGTTGTTTAGGTGCCGTAAACACTAACACCTCACTTTTTTTTAAATTGTATTTAAGGCCGTGCACCTCCGCATACGTCTCGCAGATCGTGAGAAGCTTTCTCAGTCCACTCATCGAGGGACTGAGCAACACCATGTCGTCCGCGTAACTTATATTATTGACACATACACCGTCTATATGACAGCCGACTTGTGTGCTGCTCAGTCGCTCGATGAGCTCATTTACATATAAATTAAATAACAGGGGGGAGCTTAACCCCCGCCCTGCCTTACACCGCATTCCATTCGATACTCATCCGACAGAGTACCGACCCATCTCACCCGATTTGTCTGGTGAGCATACCAGTACCGGAGAAGCGCTGTGTACTCCACCGGCACACCCGTGCCCCTCAACTTGTCCCATAGCACATCATAGGAGACAAGGTCGAAAGCTTTCGACAGGTCAAGGAAACACGCGTATACCGGTGTGTATGTCCTCCTCATGGTGTAGTACTTGACGGTGTGCTTCAGGCTGAGAATAGCACTCTCGGTGGACACGCCCGCCTTGAATCCAAACTGGGCGTCGTGCACTTTAACATGTTCTGAGAGGCAGCCCTTCATCAGACCGTCAAGCACCTTAGCCATGGTGGTAGCTAGTGAGATGGGTCGATAGTTGTTCATATCGGATGTGTCACCAGTTTTGTTTTTAACTATAGGGACCACAATCGTCTGCATAAGTGGTTCCGGTAAATAGGAATGACCAAGGCACAAAGTGAAAAACAGTGACAAAACTCTAGGCAGATGGACTCCCGCATGTTTAAAATGTTCGACACTGAGACCATCGTGACCCCGGCGACTTCCCACGCTGCATCCTCGAAATAATTGAAGCCACACTCTTGGCAGGTATTTTCGCGTTCCGCTCAGTCTCAATGGTCTCAGCTCCGCTTACTCCACGAGACGCCGAGCCCAAGAGTGACCGCACAGAAAAGTGGTCTCTAAAACCATCCGCAATATTCTTACGGTCAGTAAACCCACCGACGCTCACCGGGAGACCCGGTCTCACATTCATGTTATTCGTGTTCTTCCAAAAATGCCGAAAGTCCCTGTTCGCGTGGTTGAAAGCAAGGAGATTCATTTTAAGCTGGTCCTGCCTGTTCTGACACCATTTGAGTTTAGCCTTAAAATGTCTCCTTGCCTCCGCCATATCATGAAAAATAGGACCATTGGCTGGGCGACCAGCCATTGTCCACACCTGGAATCTAAGCCGGGCCTCGCGGTGAGCGCCTGCGACATGTTTGTTCCACCCCGTAACATAGCCACCCTTCCTTCGACACTTTATCCTATAAGTCTGTACGGCTTCCCGTTCCAGTATATTCACAATATCATAGTACATTTTGTCAAGAGCTGAACAATGTTCTTTGCGTCTACAAAACTTATCACAACAATCACTCAGCTCCCGAGGAATATCAATAAGTCTCAGCTTAGAGTAACAGAGGTCGTGGTACTCGCTTATCTGCTCAGACGTCCTCTCACCCCACACAGCACGATTAACATGATTATTAATTTCTACAATTTTACAATTAATTTTTAACAAGTCACATTCAATCACAATCGGGAAATGGTCGGACCAATACATGTCATACAGTACTGTGACACTAGTGACTGATTGCTGGGCAGATTTAGTGACGATGCAGTGGTCCAACCATCTGTTACAGCCATGTGATTCACTTGTGAAAGTGTAGGTATCACTGTCACACATCTCCATATCTACACAGACCCAGCTTTGATCTGAACAAAAATGTATCATTTCGTTATAAAACAACTCATTCGGATGTGCATTATAGTCTCCTATGATGTAAAAAGCCTCAATTCCTTTATTTTCCTCTACTTCTATAACTGAGCGAATAGCACTAAGACAGGCTGTAAACTCAGGAAGATTTTCACTCGAGTTTGTTGGCATGTACACACTAAACACGACTACAGATCTAGTACTTACGGTTATTCTGACCGCGCACACTCGCACATTATTGCACGCAATCGGCAACACTGACTCAAACGCACTTTTACGCCACAGTAACGCGACGCCACCGTATGGCCTGCCGCTCAAAAGCCCCGCCGATGTATCTACAGCCGACGTCCCGGTGCACCCGAAGCTGTCATCAACCGTGCTGAGCAACGGCAGATCGTGTGGCAGCAACCATGTCTCTTGAAGGGCTTTCACATCCGCCGACCGACATAACGCTCTTATGCCTTCCATAGACCTCTTGAATGATTTGCAATTAAAGCTTACTATCTTACTAAGGCTGTCCATTTTTGGTATCTATATTTTCATGTACATCCTTGTTTACTCGCCTCATAGGAAAGTGCCCAAAACGCCTAAACGATACTCCAGATGGCCACAACTTACCATCTAAAAATGTATCAATTTTATACTTAGTTACAAAAAGTTTGTAAGCATTATAGTCTCTTGCCTGTTTCATTTTAATTTTAATTAGTGTAACTCGCTCTCGAGTTTTTTCATACACGTAGTCTACTATAGCCTGCTCTGACACCGCCTTATGCACATTTGATATAAATACTGGTACTTTCATGTCCGCCGCTCTAAATTGTACACTTTTCTCCTCATTATTAACAGCCGCACTTCCTCTCTGACTAATAAACCGATTTTTATGTCTCCGCTTCTGTACAACGGTCCACTCTTCCATATTATTTAATATTGGTCGTTCAACGTTCTTCTGAATAACCTCAGAAAACGAGGGACGCTTCTCATTTTTAACATTCCTTTGTTTACATTCATTAGCTACGTCGCGATCGTGATGGTATAATATTCCCGGTGCGCTGGTACGCGACGTTTTATCAGTTGACAGTATGTAACCATCTGTCTCACTCACACCCGCCGTAGGTTCGCTCACTGGGGCCGGCGACGACGCAGGCGGCGGCGGCGGTTGCACGGGGGAAAGAGATGGGTAGCTCGCACTGCGATCGACCGCTGATTCATCACCGCATAATGTAGGTAATGCCATCGGCCCGCTGTCGAAGTTTTTAAATCTACCTTCTCTTCTCATCGTGTTTACATTTCTCTCCTGATTTACAAAAGATGATGTCTTATAATATTCGTGAATCCGATCATTTAATTCACTTTTGGTAACATACTGGCAATGAAAATCTTGTATGTTCTTTTCAAGTAGAACTATCCTTTTGAGTAAAACTGTAACGTCAACATGATCGAACGTTACGGGCGGTAGTTTTTCCAATCTTCTGGCCACAAAAATCGGAATCTCTTCTGGATCTGTCTCCTTAATCAAGTTAATGATGTCGTCCAAGTCTCGTAATGTTCTTCCTGTCCGCCTTCGCGTCGTCGGCCGCTGGCTCAACGATTCAAAAAGTAATGACTTCGCAGATTTAATGTCCTCCGCACTAAAAGCACTCTCACATATTTGAACTAGACTTTGCTCATCCATTACATCCTGTTTATTTTGGATAAACGCTAACACCTCACATACCACAATGTTACAACTCACACATTTAAGCCTCTTAGATAAGTTATTCATTTTTGCAACCGAGATGCGCGATCTAGCTTGCGCACGCGTTCACGGTCGTGACCGGACTGAGTTTTGCAACTGTAAAAAATCTGAATTAATATCCGGTCCATAAAAGCTACTAATAAATATTTTGAATTCAAATTGTAGGTATTTGGTATGAGCGAAAAGTTATATACCCAAAAAAGTCTTCGCTATTTATAGGAACTTGTTTTAGCGTTCCGTACCAAAATGGTAAAAAGGAACCCTTATGGTGAGACTGTCTATCTGTCTGAAATTTAGAATAGTTTTAGATGACGTTTGCCCAACTATTTTGCAAACAAGAAATAAATTAAAAAAATGCTATCTTTTTTGCGAAAGGGACTGAAAGGGGGTCTTAAAAATTTGAAGTGGGGCTACTAGGGCATGTGGGGTATCCTATGAAAGAGCGCTGTTTGCACATTCTCAAACATAATTTTTTTAGGCTGCATAGTTTCCGAATTTTGATGAAAAATTTAAAAAAATCCCTCCCCCTTTATCTCCGAAGTTTGCATAGATAAAAATCTGAAATTATTCTATGTGATAGAAATGTATGTAAAGATTACAGGAAAAATAAAACGATGTCTCTAAATAACACAGTTTTTCAGAAATCATCAACATCAAATATACGTACGGAACCCTCGGTGCGCGAGTCTGATTCGCTCTTAACAGGTTTTTTTACATTTATAATGTTAACAAGAAAGTGATAGCTTCCTTCCAACATGGTCCATCCGTCCGGATTATAATAACTCTCTTAAAGATCCTCGATTTACTTTATGTTACAGCCTTTGTTTATACTCCTGAAGGATTATACACATACACAGTGTTGTTTTGAAGTTGTTATATACAGGGTGTTAAAGTAACTGCGTGCCATAGCTTAGGGGTAGGTTAAGTATCGATAAAGGAACCCGAGAAAAAAAAAAAAACCATATACAATTTTTTTTATTAAACATATAAAATAAGTCTTTTCGTACTTTAACGGGCTTAGGACCGTCAAATAAAATAATTATAATTCTAAACGATTGCTATTTTTAATTATTAGGTACTAAATTAGGTTGATCTTGTAATATTTTTTTTGTTTTCGTTTTTTTTTCCTGGGTTCCTTTACCGGTACTGAACCTACCCTTAAGATATGGCACGCAGTTGCTTTAACACCCTGTATACTAAAATCTTGTAAGTATTACCACATAAAACAACCCCATGGATCAAGTTACTAGACTGATAAACATTAACTAATATCAATAAGCCGCGTATTTATTAGGAAACATCTTTACATACCAAGACCCCTCCGTGCCTCGGAAAGCACGTTAAGCCGTTGGTCTCGGCTGTCATTTGTAGTCACCCAGTAACCCTCACAGTAAGCCTGTGGTAATAAATTATAAACTCCTTGGTCAATATTGAACGCCATAAGTAAAGAATAAACTGAGTAGTCTGGATTCATTATGTCATGGAATCAATATGTTGAATTTTGTTAAATAAAACCTAAATACTCGAGTATATTCTTTACTACAATTTATTTAACAAAATGGAAAAATATCTACGACCAGAACGTTTCGACGGAGACCCGTCCTCAAGCCAAGATCTGTCCCCTCAGTGGACACATTGGAAAAACACATTTGAAAATTTTCTGACATCTATAGCTACGAACGAGAAAACTATTGCAAAAGAAGCTAAACTCCAATTACTAACTAATCATCTGTCCTCTACAACTTTTGTACGCGTACAGGATTGCACTGATTACGATACTGATATAAATAGACTTGATGCATTATTTCTAAAGCCACCTAATGAAATATATTCTAGGCACAGATTAGCTAAACGAGCGCAACAACCAGGTGAGTCCATTGATCAGTATCTACAAGCCTTGAAACTGCTCTCAAAAGAATGCAATTTTCAAAAAGTAACAACTGAGCAAAACGAAAGTGATTTTGTTAGAGACGCTTTCATATCTGGACTTTCGTCGTCCATTGTACGTCAAAGACTGTTGGAAAATAGCACTCTCACATTAGACGACGCATTCAAGCAGGCCCGCGCTCTAGAGATGGCACGAATACACAGTGATGATTACCAGCAATCTAGTACTAGTACCTTTGTAAATGCAGTCCCCATTAATAATCGGAGAACACACATCCAAGAACTATGCTATTTCTGTGGAAACAAGAGACACGCCCGGCAAAACTGTCCGGCTGCTGGTACAACCTGCCTCAAATGTGGAAAAAGAGGGCATTTCGCAAAAGTGTGCAAAAGTGCAATGACTGCGCCACCACAACGGAGTGCTTTTACTAGTGCTATAGATGAACCAAACAAACATAAGGAAAATGAAGAGTCGCAGAAATTGTTATCATGTATCGTGGCCGCTACAACTGATCTCGATAAAGCTATAATACCGATAAAAATAAACGGATTATTTGAAGCCAGAGCATTGATTGATACAGGGAGTACTACTAGTTTTATAGACAGTCAACTAGTTTGTAAATATAATATACAAAAGAGTCCATGCTACCAAAATGTCAGCATGACAACTTCAAATCTAAAAACTAAGGTAAAAATGAATTGTGCTCCGTCAATATCGATCTGCAAGGTCATAGATTTCAAGTGAACTTACTAATAATGGAGAAATTATGTATGGATGTCATAATTGGCCATGATATTCTTATGAGACATAATACATTAGAAATGTATTTCGGCGGATCTGGAGCTCCATTGAAATTATGTGCACTATCTGAAGCCAATGTGGATCCAATCTGTTTGTTCCCGAATCTCTCACCAGGCTACAAGCCAATAGCTGTTAAGTCACGTAGATACTCTGATAGTGACATGCAATTTATTCGTACCGATGTAAGGAAATTACTGGCTGAAGGGATTATAGAACCTAGCTCGTCACCTTGGAGAGCACAAGTACTTGTAACTACAAATGAAAATCATAAAAAAAGGATGTGTATAGACTACTCTCAGTAAACAGATACACGCAACTGGACGCTTACCCTTTACCAAGTATTGAACAAATGGTCTATAATTAGCCAAGCATAGTGTCTTCAGCAAAATTGACTTAAAAAGTGCGTATCATCAGATTCCGATTCTTGAAACAGAAAAACCTTATACAGCATTTGAAGCAGAAGGTAATTTATACCAATTTCGAAGAATACCTTTCGGTGTTACCAACGGAGTAGCGGTTTTTCAAAGAACTATCAATAATATAATTGCAAAAGAGGAACTTAAAGGAGTATACGCATATTTGGATGATATAACAGTCTTTGGAACAACCCAAGCTGACCACGATCAGAAACTGCAGCGTTTTCTTGATATTGCCAAACGGTATAACCTTACACTGAATCTTGAAAAGAGTAAATTTTCATTGAAGGAGATAAGTATTGTAGGATATACTATAAACAGTGGAGTAATTAAACCCGACCCGGATCGTCTACGTCCACTATTAGAGCTGCCTCTGCCTTCAGACTCGGCATCGCTTCGGCGAGCGTTGGGATTATTTGCTCACTATTCTAAATATGTGCCAAGATTCTCTAATAAAATTCAGTCCCTCGTTTCACAAGGCACATTCCCTCTCAATTGTGAGGCAGTAAACGCTTTTAACTCTCTAAAGCAAGAGATAGCCAGATCAGCAGTAAACGCGATTGATGACAATATACAATTTGTTGTTGAAACAGACGCTTCAGACTATGCTATCGCGGGAACTCTGTCACAAGAAGGCAGGCCTGTTGCGTTTTTCTCGAGAAGCCTTCACAGTAGCGAGCGGAATCACCCAGCCATAGAGAAGGAGGCCGCGGCTATAGTCGAATGTCTTCGGAAATGGAGACAATTTCTCATCGGACGACAGTTTAAATTGATAACTGACCAAAAGTCGGTCGCATTCATGTTCAATCAGCAGCATTCGTCAAGAATTAAAAATGACAAAATACAACGCTGGCGATTAGAACTTTCTGAATACAATTTTGATATAGTTTATCGCCCTGGAAAGGAAAATATAGCAGCTGATGCTTTATCAAGAGCTAATGCGCCAATAGTAGCCTCTGTACACAATTCAGAAAATGCACTCAAAGAACTGCATAAAACCTTGTGTCATCCTGGAGTAACAAGAATGCTTCATTGGGTTCGAAGCAAGAATTTAGCCTACTCCACTGAAGAGATAAAACGTATTACCGCAAATTGTTCTATATGTGCAGAAGTAAAGCCTCGTTTTCAGCAAAACATGGGAAAACTAATAAAAGCGATGGCCCCATTCGAAAGAATATCGATAGATTTTAAAGGTCCACTTCCCTCAGATGGCACTAGGAACAATCGATATATGCTTACGATCGTGGACGAATATTCTCGATTCCCATTTGCATATCCCTGCCCAGACTTGAGTACAAACACAGTAATTAATAAACTGACTGACTTATTTTCTATATTCGGAATGCCAACTTATGTACACTTAGATCGAGGTACTACTTTTCTTTCAAAAGAGATGAAAGACTTTCTTCACCAGAAGGGCATTGCTACGAGCTACACTACACCATACAATCCTCAGGGTAATGGACAAACGGAGAGATACAACGGAATCATTTGGCGTACAGTAGGTACAATTGGCTCTGAAAAACCATGATCTACCTGTAACCAAATGGGAGTCAGTTTTAACTCAGGCTCTACATTCTGTAAGATCACTTCTTTGCACAACTACAAACAGTACGCCCCATGAGCGGATGTTCTCTCACGCCAGGAGATCCTCAACTGGTCAGTCGATGCCTACATGGCTAAATGTCCCAGGAAAAGTATTAATGCGAAACCATAATCGAACTAGCAAATATGATCCACAGGTTGAAGAAGTAGAGACTCTGGAAAGTAATCCTCAACATTCTCGTGTGCGTTTGAGCAGTGGAAGAGAAGTTGTCGTATCTAATCGACACCTAGCTCCTGCTGTGGAATCTTCGTTAGAAAGTGATGAAGCTGATTCGAATGATGACGAGTTCATCGATGCAGTCGATGATCGTATCACAGACGACCAGCGAGATTCCCAGAATGAGAGGGTCCAGCCACAGAACATCACGACAGAGACTCTGCGTCGTTCTCAAAGAGTACGACGTCCGCCTGCTCATCTAACTGACTACGTGGCACAATAAATAGGCCCAGGAGAATGTGGTAATAAATTATAAACTCCTTGGTCAATATTGAACGCCATAAGTAAAGAATAAACTGAGTAGTCTGGATTCATTATGTCATGGAATCAATATGTTGAATTTTGTTAAATAAAACCTAAATACTATCAATTACGGGTATATTCTTTACTACAAGGCCTTTTCAATTACAGGTACAATTTACAATTTTTCTTTTCGTATTTGCCGCTCAAAAGTGACCCCTATATTCAAAATTAATTTATTTACGTTACACAAAAAAAAAAACAGATACAAAATGGTTTATTGTCACAATTAGCATAATAATGCATTTTTCAATACAGTTGTTAAACATGGCGTACTTTCAGGGGCTATAATTATGATTCGAAAATTAAATCTTTTGCATAGGCGGCATCTTTTGCGGTCGTGACTTTTGTTTACGAGCCCTATCATTAGTTTTTTTTTTTTCTGGCTTCGCACGGTTTGTGCATTTAGCCAATGTCACGTTTTAGTTCTTGTTTAATATTGATGAAATGAATTATAAATGCATGATGATGATATCCCCGCCCACTCCCCTTGAGTTTCAGTAAAGATGTGGCACTTTACTGAGACCTCACGCGGACTTCTTGAGAGAACTTGAAGCGAAGTTGCATTGTTTTGTTTCATTTGCCTACACTAATGCACGTTCACAAACACTTAATGGTTAATAATCCACCATTATTACACATTAATATTCGGCTAAACACAAATTTTGGAAAATTAAACAAACTGCTGAACATGACGCTTCACTTTCCCGCCAAGAAGTCCCTATCATTAGTTTTGCAGTTGAGTTTTTTTATAGGTCAATTTAAAAAGTTTTGTAGCAAGGAATTTTCATACATAGAATAAAATAGGATAGATTTAATACGAGGAAAAATTTATGAGTCCGTACGACTTAGCATGCATTTAAACGTGTTTGGAGCCTTCTTTTAAGCAAAACAGTGCCTGTACTAGGAGACTCCGCGCACACGTCCGTGTTTGGGTCACAGAAATTCAGGTGTACAATTTTTTTTTTAATTTGTATCGAATACAGGTGATGTCTTTCACTAAAGTTAAGTACTGTATTGTATTGCATAGTTTTTGCTTATCAATAACTGGTGGAAAAATAATCTGTAGCACTGTTTTTGGAACAATAAAATTATTATTATTAAAATTTCAACTTAATCGGTCGATTAAATTCGGAGCAAATTGGCTGTGACCGATGGACAGACACACGAGTGGTCCTATAAGGGTTCGATTTTTTCATTCGGACTTACGGGACCTTAACACTTTTCCACGTCAAAAGTAATAATAATATTTTATAACTATAAAACTCAAACTCAAAATATTTATTTCAATTAAACCTATTACAGGCACTTTTGAATTCTCAAAGAGTCGGTCAGTTAGTCAGAAAGTTGAAGCTATTTGCCCATTCCAAAACGTAGATCTCTATGGAGAAGAACAGGCAAGAAAGACTCAATCAAAGCCCGTGTATGACTGTGATGTTTACTTTTACAAAAACAGTGTTGTGTGATGAATGAATGAACGATAGCTAAGTGTCGTACATTCATCATTCAACGTGTCGTAGTTAGTATGATGGATAGCGTTCACTTTTCCAGTGATCTGAAATTCTGAAGCGGAATTTTCAGGATTCCACGTGTAACGATGAGTAATAAAGGCTTCTACAGACCGGCGCGACACGCGACGCGACACAAAGGCCCCGCGTGTCGCGCCGGTCTGTATCTCTTTGAATAGTTTTGTGATGAGAATGGGTATTTTCACATTTCATGACTATTTTAGGCCAGTTAGGCTTTGTTTTCATATTATTACGTGTTTAGATGAAACATTGGACATGCTATAGCATGTCTGTCTGTATATATAAAAGGGTACGAATTTTCTCGAACATCTTTTGTCGGGAAACCAAAGTCCCGTACTATTATGGAACGATGCTTCAGCAAAAAATTTATCAATTCCAAACGAGCATCCTGCATGAAACAGCATCTTAAATTACTTTTGTAACTCCAAATTGAAATAATTTGTCGCTTAAAAAAAGCCTTTAAAGATAAAGATAAATTTATTTGTTAAAACATGTGTAACATGATACATGATTAGGTATGCACATATAGACGGAGACATAATTTTACCCGACCAACATGTTTTGCCTCATTAGGCGTACAAAATGTTAACATTTTAATATTTCATTTATAAAATTAAAGTTACAGCAAAAATGTAGGTAGTCAATAATTCAATTTACAATCAGAGTCAGCACAAAATGTAGTCAATATTAATTACAAGCAAAATATGTCAATATATTATAATAAAATTAAATCAACAATAAAATTCAAAAGGACATTGTTCAGCGTCCACACATCGTTCGCCCGAGAATCAACAGATACCTGAATTTATTTTTGGTGTTCTAAATAATGCATGTAATCGATTACAACTAAATTAAAATCACGGACACTTCTGAGAATTGAACAAAAATCCAAAACATTTTCGAATTTTGAGGTTATAATTAGGCCAATAGAGACATGACTTATGGCACCTAATAACATAGCCTCCATTAGTAAAAATACGTTGGATTTTATCTTTCAACATTTCATTACATACTTACTATTAGATAAGGAGTCGGAACTGTTCTTTCTTTATACTTTTATTTGTAGTTATGACTAGTTTAGGGCTATGTACTGTTTTGTTTTTGTGTGACTTAGGAATAATTAGGTCCTGCCAGGGTTGTGGGTCTGTCCGAAAGGGATACCGTGGCCCTGGCACACAGGCGACTGAAGGAACACGGGTGGGTTTTAATCTGTAAAAGTCCGACATGCCCTCTCGCTCCGCCTAGAGCGGGAGAAGTTATTTGATAACTTCCCACAAAAAAAGGAGTAAGTAGGTATTTTATTTTACTATGAATAATTAATTACATAACATCTCGCTTATTTACCCAAACGGATTAGGCAGATTACCAGAGATATACCTAGTGTAATACACCTAGTTTGCCTGATATATAATTTTTGATCCCATGTAGGTAATAGGGGGCAATTTATCACCATATTTCCAGGCTGCAACTAAAACGGAGAATTCTGAAAATACCAATAACACTAACCCAGTGATCGAACCTAGGACGATAAGCAGCCGCGCTTACGACCATTACACGTTAACACCGGTAGCCAAGTGGAAATAAACAGCCTTTTGCAAGACTTCAGAAATAATATTATAATATGGGATACTCCGTAAAATAAAACTAAGATGATTTCCTTCAGAATATGTTTATTGAATGAATGAATGAATGAATGAATGATATTTATTTGCAAGAATATAGGTATACATGTTCTTAATAGCTATGGGTTTCACTATATTCGGCATTTCAGCCGTGCAAATATTTAGATTTTACATCTTGGTTATACTTATAGCATGCAGTACACATTTAGGAATAAGCAATAACATTAAAATACTAGTAACAATGCCGACATTACATTATCATTGAATAATGCCGACATTACATTATCTGGTCACATCAGGAGGATCGTCTATATTTTCTACTAAAATATCATCCAAAAAATGTGCAGGGGGGGGGGTCGACGATAAAGTTTTGATATCTTGCCCAGCTCAAGTAGGTACCATATTATTTGCCCACCAATACAGTTGCAACTTGCAACGGTACTGTTTAATAACATCACTGCCAATTGAAATATCGTATATTAAAACATAAGGTAACAAAGTATGTTTTTTTTTTTAAACGTTGCCCCACTCTAGGAATTTCTCCTGTATTGTGGGTGCGTTTACAAGCACTTAAATTCACATACACAAACAGCCAGACCCGGAACAACTACTTGTAGTTCATACAAATATTTGTTCCGTGCGGGAATCGGACCCACGACACGCAGCGTAGCAGTTAATCGCTTAACTAACTGCGCCAACCGTGCCGTCGTGCTTATATGGCGGCTACGTATTTTACCTCGAAGTAGCCATGTCGTTTCTGCATTTGTTATTTTCAATTAGTGTAGTAACTCCTAGTCGATGACCCTGCATACTTCAATAATATATGAACCATCTTGTCTTACATGTTCACCATAGTATGAGCGAGCCCATTTTATTTGATATACCTACTCCTAGTGGTATTAAAACTAAATCATTATATTCCATTTGTGGAAAGCCTTTATTATTATTTCTCTCTCTTCACATTTTGATGACCTACAAACGCTGCAGAATCTTCTAAGGCCATCGGTGTATCATAAATTCATAATCAAATAATGTGTGGTATGCATCACATATTATGTAGTCAGTGGCGCTCACCTGTAATATAATAAATTATTTAGTCTTATTTGAGTGATGAGAAGCATTACTTTATTTTATAATATCGCACCTCCGCTCAAATAGTGTCACAACTCGAAAAATTTGAATTCTCTTATAATGTTCCATTCGTTTCAGAAAACTTCTAAATCTTATCTCAAATAGTGTCATACTTATGACTGTTTTTTTGACTTACGACACTATTTGAGCGGAGGTGCGATATGTACTAATAAATAGGAGGACATCAACACAAAATATAAGAAAACACTAACCATTTGTGGTGCAACATGTTGTTGTATTTGTGATAGAATTGTATCATTATTTCAAATGTGTTGCCCCAATCTCGTTAAGTCAATGCGGCAATTTGCACATCTTAATGGATTGCTGGTAGTTGGAGTAGCCGATGACAAAAATGACGGTGTTGAAAAATGCTTGGGACCACGATCACGCCTTTGCCAGCTACTCCATAAAATATTGTGAAAAATAATGTGATGCACGAACCTGAAAGTGATACACCATTTTACACAAATATTTAATAAACACAATTCGGTATGTAAAGTAAAAATTTACCTATGCCGATTCCAAAACCATTTCGAGATTTTAAGCTCCTAAGACTTATTTTTCTATTAATAGGTCTTAAAATTATAAGATCATATTTATTTTCACAAAAATACTTAAAATCACTTGACTTTTATTTGACCTCTAATTGACGTCACAAAGCAGCCTGAATTGGAAATTTCAGTGCCTCTTGTAATTAAATTGTTCTTTATTGTCAAGTGTCATGCCAACGTCAAATTTACATGAAGAACTTATTATTATTCTTTTCAGATAAGTAAATATGTAAATAGTGTAGTTTTTCACCAGCGGCGGGCAGTACAAGTCAAATCACATCGATGTATCGTCTCAGGAAAACTTAACTTACGTTAAAATGATCTTCACAATAAAACAGTCACCGCCCAGACTTGTACTAAACAATTACTTCCTCGCACCATTTCCTTTTTAAGGTTTCTTTTACTAACAATCAATTTGTGTCGGCTATTTGTTGTGGTGTTTATACTTGACAGTATGAAGAACTTAGCAGAAGTAGTCTTTGAATCCATTCATTTTATTAATATGCTATAACTTTAAACTAAAGTACGGAAATCGCTAAAGTATGAAATGTAAACAAATTAATTGTCAAATTTGACAGTTTGACTTTACTGAATTTTGGTTTTAAATAAGTGTTAAACGTGGCAAAGATCCTAAGCTATTCAGCTACTAGTGACGTCAGTACGTACAATACTTTAAAAAAATATATAAAAATAACTACAGCTTGTAAAAACAAAAAGATGAAATTATGTGTTTCAAATACTCTTATCATTAAAATAAAAATATAAAAAACATACCTGAAAAATACTTTACATACCTAATTGGTGCATCGAGTGATTGGCTGTTGCTTTACTAGTTGCAGGTTTTATTCCTGCATGGTATAAATATTTGCATGGCCTGCAGATATTTGTTCCAGAGTGCGTGCATATGCATGAATATACCTGTCTGAAACTGCACTCACGGGCCATAGCATAGGTCATACCACCACCACCAGGCATCATTTTCATCAACCAACTCCCACTCATAATACTCCCACTGCTGGGACACGGGCTTACTCTCTGAGACAGTGTTTGGGCCTTAACCCACTGCACTGGCCCAATGCAGGATGATCCAATATATTTTAAAACAGTCGCATCTTTGTTTAAAAAAAAGAATCAGTCGAGAAAATGAGCGGTTTTACTTACCAAACGAGGAGCAGTCTATTGCTGTATACAATGAAGACTTTGCTCATCTTCCAATACCATGGGACCAGAAGCTAATCCGCAGTTAACACAAAATACAGAAACAATTTCCAACTCCATGTTAACTCTATAAAATCCGTTTATTAAATGCTATATAAGTCATCGTTCTTAGTAGGTCTGTACCACTCTATCACAGCCAGAGGTCGATATTTCAAGAGAAAATCAGTCCTTTGTTCACGCCAAGTGGTTAGATAAAATCGAAACAGGATACTAAACAAAATAACACAAACGAATACACACAAGACACAACCAACGCAAACGCAAGAAAGTATGTCAATTCATCGACTGTCAGTATCGATGTTGGTCGTTTCACTCAGCGCTTTCCATCGCTTTATTTTGATTGTAACTAACCTGAAATGCGATACTCGCTGCGCAGTACCGCACCCCTCAATCCCGCTAACACATGAATTTGTTATTGCGCCGTGACTCGCCTCATGTTCACTTCCGACTCGCCCGCGCCATTGGGTTTGAATCGGGCTGTACCGCTGCGCACAAAGACTTGGCTGTATGAGCTACAATACCCTTTGCCTATTCAAAACGTCAAATTGAAACAAAAAATAATGGTTTCGGGGATTAAAAACGAAGTGAATTACTTTTTAATATGTTTTCGAAATTATGAAGTGTCCGTTCTATTGTAATGATTGTAATGTAAATTATAAAAAAAACTAGAAATTATTGTAAAGGTTTCAAACGTGTTGATTCATAGGCCACTTTTAACAATGTCCTTTATCATTAAAAAAATCAACAATGTTATAATAGCACTTATCAGTAAGTCAATTTTGTTTTTTTTTCAATATTCATTTAATTTTGTTCTATAAATAAATAAATATGTTGTATTAATAAGCAGGAAACATAATAAAAACTTAAGTCATTAAAAATACTTATTAAATCACAATATCCTACCTCTCCCATAAATATAGAAGCCTCGGTCCACAAATACATTTCAAGGCTCGGCGAAATATACCCGGTATCGATGTACAGGCAGGAAACGGAAGCAAGGTCGGAGGCTGCGCGGGACACGATCGTGACCTAGTCCCGGGTCAAGATCACACGGAATGAGGCAGGGGGGGGGGGGGGGGCTGGCGGAAGTGCGCGCGCCGCCATCTTGGCGCATAGTGAATGAATTTCAATGTGTTTCGTTACCGTTGTTAGGATGTTATTTCCTGAATAGTTAGTTGCAGTTTTATGTGTGGAAATTATTAATTTGTGGTTGAAGTTCAATTAATCTTTATAACAGTCGCTGTACGAAATCTAAATCTCGCCTTGACGAGAAGTATTACTCTACTTAAACCACATTTTTTCTAACTGGCGAAATTTGTCAATCACAAATAATTTTAAATCAATATTTGCATTGATACTGCGAATATCTCGAGTCTTACCGGGATTCGATTGCGACCTAATTTCGGGTCAAGATCAAATGGAAGGGGGACGAGTCTGACCATAGATGGCGTGCGCACATCGCGTTGTGAATGAATTGTAAAGTGATCCGTTTCCGCTATTTGGATGTTATTTCCTGATGTTTATGTTGCAGTTTTATGTAAGATGTGTGTATTGTGCCATGTGGTGCCGGACGTAAAGAATAGCACCATCCTATTTCTTCCCGTGGGTGTCGTAAAAGGCGACTAAGGGACTTACTAGAGAATGGGCAGCAGCGTTCTCTATGCATTTTAGCACCTTACTGCGATCGCCAACCCGCCTGCCAAGCGTGGCGATTATGGCAAACCATAATTTTAATTTGGGAGAGGCCTATGTCCTGCAGTGGACGTCTTTGGGCTGAAATGATGAATGATATGTATTGGTGGGGAAATATATTTTGTAACATTTCAGTTTATCATTTTATGAGAGCTGTTCTAATGATCATAAATAAGTCTCGTCTCAACGAGGTGAATAGACAAAATCACCCATTTGAACCAGGGACCGTAAATCCCCGGTTAAGGGTTAAGCCTTTCGAAGGGGTAACCCATTCAATGGGTTACCTTTATCATGGTGTAACCCATTGAAAGGGTTTTATACTTGAGACTCAGTGAAAGGGTTACCTGATAACCCATTTCAATGGGTTCTATACCTACTTGAAACACACTAACATGAAAAAATCATAATATTATGTTATTTCGAAATCCGCCCAGCACGCGTAGCAGGACCAATTCTATCTCTATTCTACCCAAGGACCATTTTGGTTACCATTTTAGAAAAACCTTTATACATATATATATAGGGTTAGATAGGGTTTTTCTAAGCAGTTAATCAAAAACCATGTAGGTAATTTGGAATGGCTTAAATTAAGCCGTTCAAAAGAGTTACCCACACCGTATGGGTTTTCATTGAAAACCCTTTCAATGGGTTACCAAAATGTAATTAAATAATTTCTTAATGTTAGTTATATAATAGAATAAGAATAGAATAGAATAAACTTGATTTCCAAATTTACAATTTATACAAAGGCGATAGGTTAGTACTGAGAATATTGTTTTTTTAAACTGCATAAATCACTGATTATTACCTCGCCGCACCCAAGCTAAGAGTAAACTTGTGTTATGGGTGCCAGGGCTCTCTCTATTAACAAAATTTTCCAATTTATACAAACTAGTAAGGAGTTGCGCTGGGCTAATAGCTATCGTTTAATTACAAAAATAAAATAAAGTTATTAAATTAAAGAAACAGAAAAAAATAAAAAAAATGTATGCCTCTCTACAGTGTTAATTTGGGCGTAAAAGTGTATGTGTCATGTGTGTGTGTGTATGTGTCGTGTGTGTGTGTGTGAGTATGTGTGTGTGTGGTGTATGTTTACTAGGTTGCAGGTGGTATGTTGCAGTTTTATGTGTGACACATACATGATGGCGGGAAATTATTTATTTATGATTAGAAAACTAATTTATCATATAAAGACAGTCGTTATAATAAATATAAATCTCGCCTTGATGAGGCAGCGAGGACATAGTAATCGATAATCAATTAATTATGTATCAAATAATTTTCTTGAAAACGCCAGTGAATTCCTCATTCTATAAATTTATAACAGTTTTGAAACCCTTATTTGATGGACCTGTTAAATTTAAAGGAATGATTACACAAAACTATGGTTTTAGAAACCACAGCTAAATTGATACTTACGGAAAATCCTACTAATATTATTATCTTAATATACAATATTAGTTTTAGTATATGCGAAACCCGAAACACGTGTCTAGTATTTTTATATAAAGAATCTATGTACAACATTTCAAAACTGCATCATGAAAAATCACAAAGTAATAAGGTTGTTATGTTACCGGGTTATCCGTACAAAAACATGCTAACCCCCGCCCCCGCGCCTCCAGGGTCGTCTTGCGCTCATTGATAATAATTTGACAGTAGGTAACTAACCGTACGGCGATTGTATTGTAAGTAATTAAATGGTGATAACATTTTCAATCACACTTAAATATTTTTGGTACAAAATATAACATGGTGTAAAAATTATTGAAATCGATTCAGTTCCTTATTCTGAACAAGCTATATTCAGGTTTCGCTTATACTAAAAATAATGTTGTATATAATTATTCTGTACGTGTGTTTATCACCTAACTCCTCCTAAGCGGCTGGACCAAATTTTGTATTTATATTTCATTTGCATAACTTACCTACTTGCATTATATGAAGGCGTAATAACAGATTTAAAAGTCACTAAAATCATATATCTGCGCCTTAACAAATTTGTATAAAATTTGGCACACATATAGTTTATAGCCTGGATTAACACAGCATATGTTTTTCTTTTTATCCTGGTAGTACGTTCTCGTGGGATAACGTATGACTTCCACGCGGGCAATGCCGCGGGAAAAAGCTAGTCATAATAAGAAAGAAAAAAAGAAAGAAAATACGTTTATTTGCGGTAAACATGACGCAAAGAAAAGAACAAGTTGGGGTAAAATATGCGTCACATCCACGCAAAACAGCCACCGCTCAGCATAATGCTGCGACCCTATGCGAGACAGAGCTCCAGCGCTGGTTTTCAGCGACTGCCGGCGTTGACGTGATGACGTCGACCGGTGCAGCATACAGTGAGATTATAAATAAAAAATAAAATAAATACGTTTGTATTTATTTTATTTTTTATTTATGTAATTAAATATGTTTACGTACATGTATAATATTTACAATGGCAACATTCCGTAAAAACGATATTTTAAAATAATGTAGAGAGAAACGTACACTGGTATGGGTTATTTTATCAAAATCGATGACGTAGAAACATAACAACCTTTCAAACATTAAGACTAATACCAATATTCTGATAGCAACAAAAGATCCCCAAGTAACAACGAAACTAATATTCCCCTGTACGAGTTCGTTACATAATAAGCTGTACGGAGTAAAATGGGAATATCCAAGCTTCATTACCCCACAAGGGGATTACCTGGTATGCTAATGAGACCGTCCAATATTTAATGACAGTCAATATACTGAAGTATTACCGACTGGGTATTATGTTATGTTGCAGGTAAAATTTTCTTTGTTTTGTCTTTGCTTGAATTTATTATTCGTGTATAGCGGAGATGTTGCTTATATACGGCATATATCAAAAAGATGTGTTACTCAAACTCAAACCGCCTTATTACAAAACAAGATTTATATTTTGACATGTCCTAAACCATGGAGCCAGTTTTTGTAATAAGAACGTAACCGTGGTTGAAATACCGTTCTTTATACAAAACTGAAAACTTATTTCGGTACTAAGTTGTCAGTTTTGTGTTTAGGAACTTTACCATTGTCGGAATAAAGTTCGAAATTCAATAATGGCTCCATGTTTTAAACCTGGTTCTGAAAATAAACCTTGTTTTGTAATAAGGGGGAAAGCATTTATTTCAAATAAACCATTTACAGGCACTTTTGAATTGTCAAGGGGTCGGTCAGTCATAAAGATGAAGCTAGTTGCCCATTCCAAAGCGTAGTAGGTACCTATGGAGAAGAACGGGTAAGAAACTCCACTTATACTCTTTTAAAATAACATATGGTTACATTATTCATGTTGAAATTATACATGTGAGAACGATGCAAAACGTCAAAAACGTCCGTGATAAAAAAAATAAAAAAAAACATTTCCAAAATTAAATTAAATTAAAATAAGTCATGGCAGCTAAGATATAACTAGTCCTTGCTAACGGCGCCCGTTCATATGTTTGTGTGTCAGTCTGTCCGTCTGCCACAGCCAATTTTCTCCGAATCTAATGGACTGATTAAGTTGAAACTTGATACACATATGAGTTTATGTGACCCAAAGACGGTTGACGTAAATAAATAAATTTTGAATATGAGGGTCACTTTTGGGGGCCAACATAGACAATTAAAAAAAAGTTTTTTATACTGTATTCAGTGACATATCAAATGAAAAGGCTTGTTGTGAAAATCTCAAATATATTTTTATAATAATTTTAAAATGGATACTTTTAAAGTTATTTAAGAAAATAGATGAAAATTTACCATTTTGCAAAAAAAAAATACAGAAAGTTATTCTTGACTTATAGATTACAGGAAAACCTATAAAAAGTCTATGGTGTTAAAATAACATGCTAAATCTCTTAATATTGTCCGAACTAATATCACGCCTCATAAGCGAAGCGTTGAGGTTGTGCTCTACTCTCGACATTTCAAAAAAAGCAGTTTTCTCGAAATTGAAATCGATTTTTTTTTATTTATATCGCACTTACAGGTTAATATGGGTGTACTAATATCAAGTCAAATAATTTGTCAGACACATAAAATATAATTCAATAACAATTATTTTGTTTAACATAGTAAATAATAACATTAATATGTATCTTTCCTGGACGTCCATGTGTCTGTGTTTATAGATTGGTATATGTGGCAGGGAAATTGGTCGAAAAAATTATCGTACCGGAATATTTTCTTTTTTATTATCTAAAGTAATACACTACGGTCTTTCTCAATTAATATGAGCGTTCAATTCACTGTCCTTTAATTATTATTCATAAAAAACTAATATACGACTGTGTATTTTTTTGTATGTCTATCTATTTATTACAGTATTTTTTTTATTAGTCACCCAAAGGGCAATGGAGAGGGCTATGCTTGGAGTTTCCCTACGTGATCGAATCAGAAATGAAGAGATCCGCAGGCGAACCAAGGTAACCGACATAGCCCGAAGAATTGCCAAGCCTAAATGGCAGTGTGCAGGCACATTGCTCGCAGAACTGATGGCCGATGGGGCCGAAAAGTTCTGGAGTGGCGACCGCGTACCGGAAGACGTAGCGTTGGAAGGCCTCCTACAAGGTGGACCGATGACCTTGTGAAGGCCGCAGGTATCCGCTGGATGCGTCGCATAGAACTGGTCGAAGTGGCGGTGCTTGGGGGAGGCCTATGTCCAGCAGTGGACGTCTTTCGGCTGAAATGAATGATGAATGATGATGATTTTTTTTCTTCACCTTATAATTATGGCGCCATTTATCCATAGCAGAGTTTTCTGTTTTTTTTAATCATTGTTTTTTGTATATTTTTTATTATTATTTATAATTGTTTTTTATTTTATTTCATTTGATTAATTATCTTATTGTTAGCAGTAATAAGAAAAAAACGACGTGAACGTTATGAGGCGTGCACTTTTGGTGTTTCCAATTTTTTTTACATTTGCAGTTGGAATACATGGGAGAACATGTTTTTCAACTACAAAGTTATGTTTGTTCTTGGAATAAAAAACATGGTAGATAACATATTCATTGAACGGAACCCTCACCACCGGTTCTTTCTCTGTATTTCGGGGATAAAGGTGAATGCTCCAGTTATGTTCTCCAGCTTTATGAAATATGGTAATGCGAAGTTCTTGTAAAGTAACCCAGGTGGGCAATATTGGAATGGTCAAAAGTGGAAGCATATTTTAGTTTATTGTGACTTTTGAGACCATTAGCTTCGGAAAATATTAGTTTTTTGTTAAGGGAAATAAAGTAGGTACTTATCTTATTTAAAAGTAAAATAAAGAATATGGTCAAATAATTCATTTCATAAGGTTTTGTATAATTATAATTTTGATTTGCCTTATAAAAAATCAAAATACGTGTTAATTACAATATCTGAGAAAAACCAATAACGACTCAATTTCGAGCACACAATTAATAAATAAATTCAAATCAAATTTAATTTTCAGTAACTCTCATTACGATATTTACATAAAGCAATAAATCTCGAAAATATTATTTGAATCTTTAAAGAAATGTTCTTAATTCAAATAAAAATTCTGTTTTTATTATTATATAGGTATACATAATTATTAATAATTTGCTTATTGACTTTTAGCAATTAATAACAGCCGCACCGGTCGATCGATCAGGTTAAGCTACGCTTGCCGCGGTTGGTCCATAGATGGGTGACCATCTTTACAAACCAAGACGTTGGTTCCGGCTGTTAGCAATTTTTTTTTCCATTTTTGTTAATGTGAGTACCATGGAGCTGTTTATTATGATAAGATGTATGTTGACTTAAAAAAGCGTGGCAGTTGAGAGTATGTCATGCTCACTTAAATGGCTCGCTGATGGTGGCGCGTGTGTTGGATCATTCGGTTCCCTACAAAATGGTTGAGTTGGATGGTGCTGATCCACGCGTCATGTTCGTGAACGGGCGCCGTCAGTTTAGACTGGTCTTCTCTTAACTGCCAGGGCTTATTTGTAATCTTTTAATCTTATATTTTAAATTGTTTTTTAAATAAACGATTTTTTTTTTTTTACATTGTTCTCACATATAGAAGCAACAAGAATAATGTACCCAGGATTCGTAATATCTTGATTTAAAAGAGTGTCCTTGGAGTTTCTTGCCTATTCTTCTCCATAAAGATCTACGTTTTGGAATGGGCAAATAGCTTCAACTTTCTGACTAACTGACCGACTCTTTGACAATTCAAAAATGCCTGTAATAGGTTTAATTGAAATAAATGTTTTGAGTTTGTTATTTATAGATCTTTGCCAGTTGTTACGGGTCGTCAGAAGCCCGAAAGTCTGACAACCTGTCTTACTAAGGGGTATCGTATTACCCAGTAACTGGGTTGTGGAGGTCAGATAGGCAGTCGCTCCGTGTGAAATACTGGTATACAGCTGCATCCGGTTAGACTGTCGCCGCAGGAGACGCCCTGGGCGTCGGGAGTCGCAAGCCGATTTCCGGCCACCGTAGGCGCGGGCTTGCGGACGGTGAGCGATGGGTAGCTCACCGTCCGATAAGGACCAGGCCCGGGTCTACGGCGCGTTGTGTTCCACGCGCGCCTCAAAGAGTTGTCAGCAGCAACTGACGGGGTCCGTTAGGGCCAATGCCTGCCAGGGTTGCGAGTTTGTCCGAAAGGGATATCGTGGCCCTGGCACACAGGCAAATGAAGGAATACGGGTGGGTTTTAGTCAGTAAAAGTCTGACACGCCCTCCCGCTTCGCCCAGAGCGGGAGAAGTTATTTGATAATTTCCCAACCAAAAAAAAAAAAAATATATCCAGTTGGAATGGAAGCCGACCTCAACATAGTTGGGAAAAGCCTGGGCAGAGGATGACATATTATACATTGAAGTGGCTTTTTGTGCTTGTTTGTGATCTAAGTCGAGACCCGCCCGTATTTATAGAGCGTTACTCAGTACTCAAGCATTACTTAAGACTAGATTCAAGCCATTGGATTGGTGGAAACTAGTCTTAAGTAATGCTCGAGTACTGAGTAACACTATAAATACGGGGCTAAGTCTGTCTGTCTGTCACACCTGGATATCTCAAGAACTACTAATGCTATCAACTTGAAATTTAGAATAGTTTTAGATGACGTTTGCACAACTATTTTGCAAACAAGAAATAATATTATTAAAAAAAAAACTTTTTTGCAAAAGTGACTGAAAGGGAGTCTTAAAAATTTAAAGTGGGGCTACTAGGGCATGTGGGGTATCATATGAAAGAACGCTGTTTGCACATTATCAAACATTTTTTTTAGGCATCATAGTTGCCGACTTTTGATGAAAAATGTAAAAAAAATACCGCTTATCTCCAAAATTTGCATAGATAAAAATCTGAAATTATTCTATGTGATAGAAGTGTGTGTAAAGATTACAGGAAAAATAAAACGATGTCTCTAAATAGAACAGTTTTTCAGAAATCATCAACATCATATATATACGTACGGAACCCTCGGTACGCGAGCCTGACTCGCTCTTGACCGGTTTTTTTAAATGTTGAGGTTAATTTCTGTTGCTGCTCCGTTGCTTATTATGTAATAAGCAACGGAGCAGCAAAACTGTGCTATTTAGAGACATCGTTTTATTTTTCCTGTAATCTTTACACACACTTCTATCACATAGAATAATTTCAGATTTTTCACTTACGTCTGACATCAGTCACATGACTGATGTCAGATGTAAGTAATATGCGATAAATTATGAATATTCATCATATGCGACTACTGTACCTAATATTTTTTACGAATTGGATTTGAGTTTCATATCGAAAGTCGTTTAATATGACAGCCTATAAAACCAGTATTCATGTCATCATTTTCTATTGGTTATAGAACTCCCATAGAGTACTCCTTTGTATTGGATGACGTTGATTGATAATAATTTTACAAGTATTGCACTGATAATTATGTTCATATTTTACGTATTTAAGTATTTTGAAGAGTTTCGATCGGTTCATAAATCGAATGATTGACGACGCCATTCAATATTTTTGTTTAGGCACTGTAATTTTAATGTAATTAATCATTTTGAAAATTAAACAACTCGTTTGTGAAAATGCGTTCGGCATTTTTGATAATTTATTCATTTTAACATTTCCTTTTATAGTGTGAATGGTGTTAACAAATATGACTTAAGACGCAGAAATATGCCAGTGACCTTGAGTAACAACGCGTCGTATACGTTCAGCCAGTAATAGGACTCGCCCATCAAGGAGCTCCGTCCCCAATTTGACGCATTATTAATTTATTAAACACAAAACAAAAGGTATTTAAAAAAAACGCGTATACTAAAAGATCAATAATTCAATTATCTTTAAATTAGTGAAGGTTTCAGAAAAATACGCTTGTTAGATTTTGCGCCATTCTCAGTTTTTTATTCGCGTTAGACATAAATTTACAAATTAATTTCACTATGTAATATAAACATAATCTAAAATGTTCACATATTATTATTATTAAGTTATTATTATTATTGTTATTATTATATATTACATATTATTGTTATTCCTTTATTTCATTAAATATACATATAAATTATATTTTTAAATATTAGAATATAAACAAAATATAAAAACATTTAAAAATATAAAAAATAGTAGCCCACCGGTATCGGGAACAAGGTCCAAGCTACCGGCGGTCAGGGCTCCAGAGAGAGGAACCTCCTAACAATGCGAGCCGTGTCCAGAAGTACCGCTCTCTGAATCAGGCCCTTAATCCAGCTGCCCAACGAGAGCCTCTTTAGGTGTTGGTCGAGGCTCTTGGCAATTAAGCCATTGGCTGATACAACTATCGGCACAATGATTGCTGAGTCCACATCCCACATGTCGACAACCTCGCGAGCCAAGTCAAGATACTTGATTTCTTTATCTTTCTCGGCTTTCACGAGGTTCCCGTCATGAGGGACCGTTATGTCAATAATCATTGTGCGCCGCTCTATTCGATCCACCACCACTATATCAGGCTTATTGGCAACAATAGTCCTGTCAGTGATGATGGATCGGTCCCAGTACAATGTGATATTTCCACTCTCGAGAACTGGGTCGGGCACATACCTGAAGTACGGCACCTCCGATTCCACAAGGTTGTATTTCAGAGCAAGTTGCTGATGGATAATCCTGGCTACAAGGTTGTGTCTATGCAAGTACTCTTCGTTAGCTAGACGAGAACACCCGGAGATAATGTGTCGGATTGATTCTCCCGGACGGTGGCATGCCCGACACACGTCAACCGTGCCGTCCTTCACAATAAATCTCCGATAATTCTTAGTCATGATAACTTCGTCCATAATTGCACAGACAAAGCCTTCGGTTTCCCCAAAGAGATCACCGAAACGCAGCCAGGCTACGGACGCTAAAAAGTCTACTTCGGGTTCATGTAGGGCCCGGAAAAAGCGTCCGTGAAGCTCCTTACTTTGCCATACCTCCCTGCGATCATTAGTGTCAAGCACTACAGGTTTGCGCCAGTTCTCTGTAGCCAAGGAGAGCGGGGTGAGGCCCTTGTCCACCACGACCACATCTCGATGCATCCCCACGTCGGCTTCTAGGAAATATTCCCTGAGACTGCATATCTCGTGATTGTGGAGTGTCTTAGCGTTTAAAAAGCCACGACCTCCACACTTTCGCGGGATATACAGTCTCATTACCGAGGACCGTGGGTGATGCATTCGATATGCAGTCAGCAGCGTACGAACCCTCCTATCCAGGGCGTCAAGTTCGGTCTGAGTCCATTTGAGTATGCCGAAAGAGTACATCAAAACCGGCATGACCCAACCGTTGAAGGCGCGCACTTTGTTCCCGCCTGATAGAAGACTATTAAATACTTTCTTCAGGCGGGCAAAGAAGCGCTCCTTCAACGATTGCTTCATGTTAGTAACATTGATGCCCAACGCTTCCGACATACCCAAATACTTATAGGTTTCGGATGCGGAGAGGGCTCTAAGGTTTATGGAATCCGAAAGTTGGGTTCCCACGGATTCCACAATCTTCCCTCGCTTTACATGCATGACCGCACATTTGTCCACACCAAATTCCATCCTGATGGCACTACTGAAAGTTTCAGTTACTTTCAGTAGCTCCATCAGATGCAAATTGTTGGGGGCAAAGAGTTTTAGGTCATCCATGTAGAGGAGGTGAGATATAACCTGACCACCTCTCCTCAACCGATAGCCTAGACCTGAATCCTCCAGCAGTGTGCTTAGAGGATTCAAGGCTAAGCAGAACCAAAGCGGACTCAAACTATCGCCCTGAAATATGCCTCGCTCGATCCTTATCGGTTCGCTATTCCTCTGGATATTTCGACATCCTGGATAGCGAAGGACTGTCCTCCATTGCCTCATACATGACATCAGGAAGGTGCGCAGAGTTGGATCTACTTTATACAGCTCCAGCACCCTCATGAGCCATGTATGTGGCACCGAGTCATAGGCCTTCTTATAATCTATCCAACATGTCGACAGATCCTTTCGGGAACGTCGAACCTGTTGGCTAATGGCCATATCAATGAGGAGTAACTCCTTAGTACCGCGAGACCCGTTCCTACATCCATTTTGAGAGGCAGACATGATGGAGTTAGTGTCTATATGTTTGTTAATTTTAGCTCTCAAAATGGATGTAAGAACTTTATAGACCGTCGGTAAACACGTGATCGGTCTATAATTTTTGGGTTCCGCGGTGCTACCTGATTTATGGAGTAGGTGGGTTATTCCTGTCGTTAGGAACTGGGGTAGCGAACCAGACTCCAAAGAAATCTGGTACTGAGCCGCCAAGCGAGCGTGCGACCCAACAAACCATTTGATCCAGAAGTTGTGCAGTCCGTCCGGTCCTGGAGACTTCCAGTTAGGCAACGGACGGACCGCACGAGCTACATCTTGGGGGCAGATGGTAATAGCCCCCATTTCTGGTATTGGATCGCAGGCTCGCTCAACTTTTCGAGTCCAATCACCTTCAGTGTGACCGACAGGCACCGACCAGATACTGTGCCAGAAAGAAGACATGGCATCATTATCCGGCAGGCGCGTGTCAGTCACACCTTGATTCGGTCGTTCCCAAGCCCTATAAACCCACCTTTCATTGCTCTGGAAGGTGCGATTCTGAGTGTATCGGTCCACACGCCGCTTATACCTACGAATACGGTTTGCCCAAGCATATACTTTCTGCTTCAGGAAGTCTATGCGCTCTGTGACACGAGATAAATAGTCCTCAGGGCTGGTATCAGTCCCTGAGAACGCCCGCCTCACAAAGCGCATAACTCTTGGGCGAGTATTGCCCTCCCTGAAGCAGATTAGTTTACCGATGAGCGCTCTGGCCCCACCAATACGACGCTCAATTCTGCACTGCCAGGCTGGTACGGCTGGTTTCGGTCGTGTAGCTATAAAGTCATTTTGAAATTTTACGTGAGCTACACGACATGCCGCTACAGCCGCGCAGTACAGAATCGAATGAGTATCAGTGAGGTCTTCGCAGTCATCAAAATAGTTTGACAACTGCGAATCCAGAGCTGCCACCAGCGCCCTATTTTTGTTATGCATGGGCAAACGAGGTAAGCGTGGTCTAAGTTCGGGTGACATAAACCGATATTCCCGAATCGCACCCTCCAAAGCACTCCTCAATTTCTCATTGCACTGGGTACTTACGTTTGTAGCCCTGTCATCATTCCCCTCGTCAGCTTGGACTGTGTGGGACTGCGGTGGTACCACAACAGTCTGCGACAGGGGGGCGATGACATGGCTATTCCGCATTTCAGTTCGCAGGCGATCAAGTACAGTGTCATCCAACATATGATTACGTTGGATAACCCGCACCTGATCCGATAGTCGTTGTGCCGAAACGTTGACAGCTGGTTCAAGCACCTGAAAAAGAGAGAGCATCCGAACACGGTACGCGGTCAGATTGTTTCCCCCCTCTGTAGCCCCATAGTATGAGCGCATGACGTTCTCATTGATGGTTCGTGTCCATCTCATGCGCTGCACACTTCCGCCGGGAGCTGGGACCCTATCAGAGGCCGGTGGGCCTCGAGGTCCTAAACCATCCGGCGGCCGGCGTCCTCCCCGTCGACGAGCAGGTGGTGGCGTCGTGGGCGGGGAGAAATACTCGTCGCTCGAGCTCGACGCAACTACCGCGGCCGGTGTCGTCACAGTGGGGCTGGGTACCGGCGGCGGCGAGGCGGAGCTGAGCGAAGAGTCCGGAGGTGGTGGGCGTGCACTTCTTACGGCTGATCTCGTCAACATCTCGATAAAATTTTCATTATTATTTTCTGTTTTTCAGTGGCATGGTATGACAGATGTCATCTCTTAATCGGCAGTTTTTTATTCATGTCTTAAATAAAATATGGTGTTTTTTTGGGATAAATTGGTTTCAGACTTCTTTCGGGTTTTTTTTTAAAGCACATATAAACTATAATATTGAGTCGAAAATTATTAAAACTGCTAAAAAATATGAAAATTATAAGATCCAGTTTGGAGACGTTTGTTGACGTTGGTGTTGCCAGCTTTGATTATTATTAATTATTGTTATTATTATTAATTATTAAGTTATTGAAAAAATGCTCTAATGTAACATTATATTTTTTTTTAATCATTAACACTACTCGCTTAGACGTGATTTTCAGTATAAAATCATTAAAAGTCGGTTACCGTCGCCTTAAATAAAGGGCTTTAATACTTTGTGGAAATTTAAATATTATAATGACAATAGGAACTATAGGAAGCACATGAATAAATTAAAATAAAATAAAACCCACAGCTATCTATCTCCTACAAATCGGTTATTATTTTACCTGTGATTGAAGTAAAAAAAACATTGCATTCGTTCTAAACATTATAAATAATTTAAAACTCTAGCTGCACTGAATTGGATCCCGCGCGGGACGCGGGAACCGACTGCGCGCTTTGATATCAAAGTCAAACTCAAAGCATCTATTTCAATTAAACCATTCATAGGCACTTTTGAATTGTCAAGGAGTCGGTCAGTTAATATGAAGCTAGTTGCCCATTCCAAAGCGTAGGAGATTTTCGTCCGTTCTTCTCCATAAATGTACCTAATTTATGGAGAAGAACGGACGAAAATCTCCATCGACACAGTGTTGAATTTATAACTAAATGTGAGAACGATTTATTAAAAAACGCGTAAAGCAAATAGAAACAAACAAAAAAAAAACATTTTTTTGTGACTGTTTTAATGATTAGGAAGACATGTGGCTACTCGCGCCAGTTTGTTCAATTCGGTGCTAGTGGATTTCCACATCCCGCGCGGGATTTACTTCAGTTTGACCAGAGGGCTAATTCACGTAATTTCATGACGCGCCGATCCAGTTGCAGTGCAGGTTCAATGAAGTTTAAGTTTGAGTGATAGCTGAATATATATAGTATCTGACAGCCGTAGAGAATAGTAGAATACGAAATGCGTTGTTTTGATCGAAACTTAATTGCAACTGCACTGCTATTGCACTTCTTTAGTTACGTGAATTAGCCTGCAGAGCTACGCACAGGTACAGATTTTCAGCCCGCGTTGGCCTGAAAAATCTTAGTAATTTGTATTCAACCTCTAAGCTTGAGGAATATATCTTCCAAACATTTTTGTTTTTATTAGCTTAAGAAGGTGCGTGTTCTCTGTTAGTCTTTATCGGAACTATTTTGTATGAATCGGAAACATAAATTGCTCCGAACCCGGTTGTACCATTTTACATAATAATTCTACGTAGAAACCCAACACCAGGTGAGATTAATAATATAAAACTTATAGAACTACACTATATGAGTAGGTATTAACGACACGTGCACACCCGACTGTGATTAATTATGTGTACCTAGCCTATATCTCGGATGGTTCGTTAATGAACACTCCGCTTCATACAATGTGAGCTTGTATAAAGCTTGATGTATTAATTAATTATTTATTTTGGATAGCAATTAAGTAGATAATGCGTGGTCAGTAGTAGGTATGCTTAAATAGTAATTAAAGCTTGGAATTAGACGTAGTGACTGATGTGTTAAGGCTCCCGCAGACAGATGCGACGCGACTCTGTAGAACAATTACCTTAATTTTTTAGGGTTCCGTACCAAAATGGTAAAAAGGAACCCTTATGGTGAGAGTAAGCCTGTCTGTCTGTCTGTCTGTCTGTCACACCTGGATATCTCAAGAACTACTAATGCTAGCAACTTGAAATTTAGAATAGTTTTAGATGACGTTTGCCTAACTATTAAGCAAACAAGAAAGAAATTAAAATAAATATATCTTTTTTGCAAAAGGGACTGAAAAGGGGTATTAAAAATTTGAAGTGGGGCTACTAGGGCATGTGGGATATCATATGAAAGAACGCTATTTGCACATTCTCATACACTTTTATTAGGCAGCGTAGTTTCCGACTTTTGATGAAAAATTAAAAAAAAATACCGTTACCCCGCTTATCTCCGAAGTTTGCATAGATACAAATCTGGAGTTATTCTATGTGATAGAAGTTTATGTAAAGATTACAATAAAAATAAAACGATGTCTGTAAATATAACAGTTTTTCAGAAATCATCAACATCATATATACGTACGGAATCCTCGGTGCGCGAGTCCGACTCACTCTTGACCGTTTTTTTTTTAAGATTTTATTTTACCTGTTTGTCGGCGTCATTAATATGTATATCCATGCCAGATTACAGCTTTAGTACTAAGTCGAGTCTCTGAGCTAAGCCAAGGACCGCCAGACAGAGAGACAGACAGACATGGCGAAACTATATGAGTTCCTTGTTGACTTCAGAACCGTTAGAAATCAGTCAGAAAGTAAAGAAGAGTAACTAAAACTTGGTCTTGGTAGATCTTTGCCATATTTATACATTTACTTATAATATTCAGTTTGTGCCAAATGTCAACATAAAAAAACTACTTATAATTAAGTCATCATATAATGGTTCAAGCAAAGTTTATTAACATCTAAGTGCACCGGTTAACCGTCTGAAATATTAGTCAAACCAAACTGCCGATTAAACTTGATTTATTGACAATTAATCGCCATCTAATAAATTGCAATGGACACGCTATAATTTCTGGTTGATCAACATTTCAGAACGTTTACTGAAGTTAACTTTCATAACATATTTTATACACATTATACTCTGTCCACTAGGTTTATTAACTTTTTGACAGCTGCCTTAGAACATAACTGTTCCAGATTACGTAAAAGTTAACTTTAAAGTGCGTAAAAAAAAATATGCCTTATCTTATTGAATTATGTTATTTATGACATCTTACAGACATTATAATACCGTAAATGTACCAGTTTTTACAAAATAAAAAAAATATTGATAAGCGTATGAAATATACTTATTTACATTCTATCGTACTAAGTGATGGGATCAAAATTGTATTAGCTTCAAATGAATATAAATAGAAAATAATCATTTTATGAATAAGTAAATAAGTATAGACAAACCTTGCATCAACTCAAATATAAATAAAATATTTAAATTAAACAATCCTAAATACCTGTATATTTTAAAAATAATGATTTATGGATTTATATTGCGGGTTGTGTACATCTAAAATTAAACAAGCAAATATATGTTTACAAGTTTATTTTTCTCAAATATGGAACTTTCGTCTTATGGCGAGTCTTCGCCTAAATTCATCATGATCGGTTCTTACTCTCTTATCTTGTCGAAAGCCACATCTCATTCCAAAACAGATACTATTCCTATAGTCCTTTCCACTACACTTGACCAGTTTTCGGGCGTCACTTGATTCCAAGAATCCTTTAGTAATTCGAGCATCTTGTTAGCTGTGGACTCGTGTTATTTTTGGCAATATATACTTTGACTTGTACCCATATTAGTCCGATGGTTCTATATTGGCAGTGTTATCTAAGTAAGTCTGAGAACTGTGTGGCTCTGCTGCCATTTCGTCAACCACCACTTATTTAGGATTTAGCTTTTTTGCTTCAAAATCTTTACCAGCTCACACTTCAACATAGATTCGGCTACGTTTTCACCATTATCGCAAAGCCAGTTTATGATATTTGAATTTTTGTTGACTTGCGTTGGCATTTTGTTCAATTGGCGGGATGAGTCCTCTAACGCCAGTATTAATTTCTGAAACCAATCTTCAAACAGTTTTTTTTAAATTTAATTGCCAGCAAAGGACCTTCAACAAAAGATTTTTTACTTCCTGCATGACAAATAATTAACCTGTCTCCTTTCCCTGTACTGCCGTCCTTTAACTAGAAAGCCGTTAACCCTCAAATGGTCATTTTTTACTTTTTAATAGAAAGTGATAGCGTTCAAAATTCTCTATCTTTCTGTCTAAGAAACATTTTTACAATATGAACAGTTCCAGAGATATCAACATTTTGTAGGCCGTTAAGTAACATCATTTTTGATGATTTCATCACTTGAAAGCGTCTAACCCACATTTCTTCGCTTAATGTACGTTAAAATACCTTAACGGCCCGATGTATTAATTATTTTTTGGTATTTTACTTAACTAAAAGTACGTTATCTGATTATTCTTGACTATACGCAAAAGCAAAAGGATTACGCAAAAGGATTATAACTTCTTTATAGTTAAACATTTAAAGAACATTTTCCAGAAAAAACTTAACTTGTTTGGAGTTACCCGCCCTTAACGCTATTTTAGTCAAGCATTTAATTCTGGAAATTTCTCACACTATTTCTGTTTGAAGAAAACGATAAAAAATTATTAAATTATGCTTAGCTACAACGCAGCTAAGCCTCATTACTTAGCTAAAAGGCAGTTTGCCGACTCTCGCACTGCGTTCTTTCTGGGGGTGAATTTACAAGGTAAGTTTACAACATAACATAATTATTGTAGTACCAAATTGTAAACATTATTATTAATTTAAATAATCTCCAAATAGTACAAAACAATGACACCATTCGCGTCGTGTGTTTGTTCGCTAAGTTGTTTTTCATTTTGTTTCTTCGAAACTGAAGATTTTTGGCGACGATTCTATAATTAAAATGAAATATTAGCTATACCTATTCACAGGAGATTTCGTTACGATTTTATTCAATAAATTACTACTGCTGGGGATTATATAGATTGTTACACATACATAACCTTACGCCTACAATCCTCGAAGAAGTAAGCAGAAGTATTCTCCGTTTACTGGAGTCTATGTTTCCACGTTTCTCCTTTGTTGTTAAGATTCCCATGTAGATATGTGGCAAGCCTATTACCATTTTTCGGGCACAATTTTCATACTAGGTTCGACGCCTCTTACCTGGCGAAGGAGAGGAAAGTACCTATTCATAATCCACGGATATGTAGAAAGATACCTACATCATGTGAGGATAGATTTCGAGATTTCATACAATATAATTTAATATTGTATGAAAATTTTACTTACATAATTAGTTCAATAATTTTATTTTAGGCATTTCGAAATCCTTTGATCAAAAATATCTATAATGTTCATAGCGAATCTTGAAAACCTTGACCAGCAGTTAAATTATCAAAATACAAATACGCTCAAGACTGGTCGTACAGGTTTTATAAAAAGTTCACACCCCGGACAATACTACGATACATCAAAAATTGGCAAATAAAACCCACTCCTTTATTGTCAGTCTCTACAGGTCTCTACGTTAAAGACTATTCTATGACGTCCGAATTCTCCCCATACTTTTGTGAGACACGGACCACAGCACAAGGATTCCAAACCAAATGCGGCTATTTGGTACGACGGTATCGCTGGTAGAAAGCAAAAAGACATAGGTAATGAGTGCGTATTATAACTTTTTCTTACGTTTCCGTGATTTCAAAACAATACATGATATTTGGATATTTTGGATGGACAATTGCACGGCTCAAAATAAGAACTGGCTAGCTATTTTCCATTTTATTGTAGCAGACATTGTCAATAATGACGTTATTATAATACGTATAGTATAATATTATACTATTTTGAACCAGGACCTAATGAGTTGCGACCAATTCCACCAGCAAGTTGAAATTTCAATGAAAAAAAAGTTAAATCTACGACAACATTGATTTCGAAGACGCTGTGGCCTCGGCTAATAATGGAAAAATAGAAAAGAAACTATCCAAAAAATATATGCATTCAAAACGCGAATTCAAGAGCATAATATTATGTCAAAAACACGGCTGAGGTGTGTCATGAGATCGAGCTTCGATCTTCAGTAAGAAAATAATTTAAATAAAGATTATAACTTTGAACTTTTTAAAGGTAAAGTTTCTAAAGAATTATCAACCGTCAATTACATTTCGTGCGCATTCTAAAGGGATTGAAAAATAATGAAAAGCATTATCAATAATACCCAAGCATAAAACGTTATTATGGCAAAATTTACGTATGATAACAAACATCATCAAAATACCGGTAGCAAAAGAATCACTAAGTAATACAAATTAGCCTTTTTATACCTCATGATACCTTTTTTCATAATTTTATACCTGTTTAATTTAGACACTTTTAACTACAAGCTTTAACTCGTGGATCTGTCCGCGTGGAGATCGGAAAACGATATGATTTCTAACAATTAACCTACGAGAATGAACTAACGGGACAATAAGTATTCAAAGTATATTCCAGGTCTTAGGCTACAAGTCTGCCAAATTTCAATTAAATCCGATAAGCCGTTGAGGCGTGATTGATGATCAAATATCCTAACTCATAAACATCAAACTTACAGACTTTCTAATCCATGTTTAGTAAAATATCTAAAAATTACTATACTTAACACGAAAGTGACTATCTGTGTTACCTTTTCACGCCTTAACGGCTGAATGGATTTGGATGAAATATGGCATACAGGTAGTAATTTGCCGTAGGATCCATTCACAACCTCAACGCGGGCGAAGCGATGAGAAAAAGCTAGTTTATATTATTAGTAAGATTAAGATTTGATACATTTAATTTGTACATTTGAAAAGGTGTCTTTGTGATTTAAATTAATTGAATAAAGAACATAGATTAAGTCGACGCCAAATAGTGAACTCATGATCTGTAAGATCTTAATTAGTTATTAGTTGATTATTGCCTATTAAAATTATATTCAGGTAGTAGTAGTTTTATTTATCTTTTAAATTTTGAATTATACTTTTGATTTTTAAATGAACATGTCTTTACTTTCTCACATGAATGCTAAACTATAAGGAAGTTAACCACAAGCGAAATATTTTTAGCCACCTTTTAGTTAAGTAAAGTAGTTAAGATTTTACAAAAGTTCCCTTCTACATTGGCAACAATAAGCTTAAAAGTATCTAAAGCCCCGTAACCGCTCATTAGGAAAGTTATTGAAATTTAAATATAAGTGAATTTCATGGCTATAAAGCAGTTATGTCACTTACCAACTTTTTAGATAAGTATTTCTAAACAAATTTAACAAAAATTATGAAGGCTAAAATTTTAAATAAATTACTTCACTAAAAAGCCACTACGGTATGGTTAACGGCCTTTTAGTACAGTAATAAGATTCAATAACTAGGTAACATGCTTAACAAAATGAGAAAAATGAACTTTAAAAGTAATTAATAATATTTTCTGGACACAAAGGATTCTTTAAGACAAACAGAAAGAAATACCAATAAATGTGCCTAACAATAATTAACCTAAGTATCATAGTTTTTAAGAAACAACGATTCCCGCGTTTTTTGCCAATTTCTCGAAAACAACTTTTTGGGCCGGCAGTGTAGACACCTTGGAGGTAGAAAGAGCAGTATTATCACTCCATGCCTTCGATAAAGTGTGGTTGGCATTAAACCTCGTTTCGTTAATACAAATCACGTTTGCCCAGTCCTGTATTTGTTTAGTTTCCTTCAAAAATTTGCATGGGGCGAGAGCAATGTCTGTGCGTTCCATCAACACTTTATTTTTGTCCGCTTTTTTAAATGAAAATCCTACTTTTGCCAGACTTCCACCCACGAAAAAAGGCGCAGTCCGGAGAGAAATAGTCAATTTCCTTAATGTTGGGAATTGGGTATGTAAAGTAAAAATTAACCTATGCCGATTCCAAAACCATTTCGAGATTTTTAAGCTTCTAAGATTTGTTTTTCTAATAATAGGTCTTAAAATTATAAGATCGTATTTATTTTACAAAAATAATTAAAATCACTTGACTTTTATTTGACCTCTAAATTACGTCACAAAGCAGCCTGAATTGGAAACTTTCAGTGCCTCTTATAATTAAGTTGTTCTTTATGTGTCAAGTGTCATGTCAACGTCAAATTTACATGAAGCACTTAATAATATTCTATTCAGATAAATATATACGTAAATAGTGTAGTTTTTCACCAGCGGTGGAGAGTACAAGTCGAATCACATCGATGTATCGCCTCAGGCAAACTTAACGTTCAAAATAATGATCTTCACAATAAAACAGACGCCGCCCAGATTTGTACTCAACATTTACTTCCTCGCACCATTTCCTTTTTAAGGTTTCTTTTACTAACAATCAATTTGTGTCGGTTATTTGTTGTGGTGTTTCTTATACTTGACGGTATGAAGCACTTAGCAGAAGTAGTCTTTGAATCCATTCATTTTATTAAGCCATATCTTTAAACTAAAGTACGGAAATCGATAAAGTATGCAATGTAAACAAATTAATTGTCAAATTTGACAGTTTGACTTTACTGAATTTTGGTTAAACGTGGCAAAGATCCTAAGCTATTCAGTTCTACTAGTGACGTCAGTACGAACTATACTTAAAAAAAAAATATAAAAATAACTACAGCTTGTAAAAACAAAAAGATGAAATTATGTGTTTCAAATACTCCTATCATTAAAATAAAAATATAAAAAACATACCTGAAAAATACTTTACATACCTAATTCTTGTCTCAAGTAATAGTCATATATATGACGTCGTATTGCGTTGGTATCAAATTCGCTTACATTGATTACTACGTACGGTATCTTATTTTTTTTAAATTGATAATCGATTCTACATACAAAATTAAAGTGTCAATAATCGAATCGATAATCGAAATGTTACGTTGCTGCAATCACTAGTTCCATCTGTCAAAAAGTGAATAACCTAGTGAACAGAGTATACCTATACAAGCGGTAAACCAAGTAAAAGTTTAATTTGTAAATAACTTTTTGAACGAATCTATAACGTTTCGAATTGTTTGAACGTTTAAAAAGTTTTACCGAGAGTCAATTTGAATTTAGAATTTTGGAATTTGTTTCATATCACTTAAATTGTTTTTTTGTTAAGAATGTTTAAAGAACTTTGCATTGCTTTTTTTACGTGTGTTCTTTGGCTTTTTGAATTGTTTCAGTGTCATGTAAGTTCAGAGTCTAGCTTTTTATTTATTACTATAGTTTATTGTAAGGTGTAGGCATATTACATACACATCACGTCCGGCTCAACCTGGGCCGTCAGCCCTGTTACTCGCTGGCTGTGTATTTTTTAAAATACGCCATGAGTTTTTTTTCTTATATCTCGTACTAACATTTAAAAAAAACTGCTGTAATGTCACTTTGTGTAGGTACACCCAAAATGTGTTTCACAATATTACAATTGTTCAGAGACCAATATTGTCTACTACTCGTCTTATTTGAATTAGCTTTTTAGGGTTCCGTACCTCAAAAGGAAAAAAGGAACCCTTATAGGATCACTCGTGTGTCTGTCTGTCTGTCCGTCTGTCACAGCTGATTTGCTCCGAACCTACTGGACCGATAAAGTTGAAATTTGGTACACATATGAAATTCTGTGACCCAAACGGATGTGTTACGTAAATAAATTCATTTTGAATATGGAGGTCACTTTTGCGGGCACATCAGAAAATTAAAAAAAAATATTGCTGACTGTACCGTGTGACATATCAAATGAAAGGGCTTGTTTTAAGGATTTTATAAATATTTTTCGAGAAAATAGTTTTTTTAAGAAAATAGATGAAACATGACTATTCCCCCCCCTTATCTCCGAAACTACTGAGCTTAAAATTTTGATAAAAATACAGGAAATAGTTCTTTATTTATAGATTACAGAAAACCCTATAAGAAGTCTGTGATCTTAAAATACCATGGTAAATCATTCAATATTGTGCGTAAAAAACTTACATTTGCAGTTGGAATGTATGGGGATCATGTTTTCAACTACAATGTTAAGTTTGTTCTTGGGATAAATTCATCCCAACTACGGAACCCTTCATTGTGCGTGGTCCGACACGCACTTGGCTGGTTTTTTATTAATTTGATGACGCGAAGACGTTCTTTTTCCGCCCTAAAATCCTTGAAGCGGCATAATATAATTTAATTTTTCATTTAGAATTATTAAAATATATTACGCTGTCTCATTAAAAATGTAGTTACCTACTTCGTTTTATTTGCTCAAGATCGATTTTACTATGAAAGAAGGTAATTACGTCCTGTCAAAATGTGAATTAATATTCCACATATCGCTTCTGTTAGCGGCAGTAATGATACAAGATATAATATTTTCTGCAAATCATCCTCATAAAATTACCTCCCATCATCATAATGTTTTATTCAAAGAACATTCTCGATAAAAACGTTATTGATCTCGGTTCTCATACAAAAGCGGGGTTCTGTTCAAAGTTCCTTCAGCGGACCGAAAAATGGCATTGAAAAGGAGTAGGTCAAGACCGTGCCCGCTCCCGGGCGGGCAAGCGACCCGTTTTCGGTCATGACCAACATCGTGAAACACGCCCACTTTTTATGACAGGCATTTATAATACCCGGACGTGGAAACCTTTTTTTATCAACCCCGTCCAATCGTGACAGCTTAATTTTTATGTTGCCATAAAAACGTTTTGTGTTTGCTTCTTGTATTTTTTCGGTGTTTTTGAAAGTTATGTCGGTGTGAACGCTTCTACATACTGGCGCGACTTGTCGCGCGACGCGACACCAGTAGAACAATTTCCTTGAATTTTTCATAGAAATTGTTCTAGAAGCCTTTATTCATGTTTAAAATAAAACATTTGTCCATTCTCATCTTGTTTCAAGGTTTTATATCAATAATATAATCAATAACTCACACACTGACATATTACTTATTTTTTTTTTTTAGAAAAACGTTTACCTTTTCTATGTTTGTAGATAAGTGAGCACCATGTGGCTATCACATAATAAATTTATCTGTCATTGCTTCATTTTTAATTCTTTTTACCTATTGTGGTATAGTATTTATATTCTAGGTGCGTCTTCACATATAATTATGTAATTAATGTACCTATACAAATAATTGTAAAATATTTTAAAAGAGTAACGGTGGAGTTTCTTACTCATTCTTCTCCATACGAAACTACCTTTTGGAAGGGGCGACTAGAATATTTTATTTTTAGTTTAGAAGTCTTTTACTGACTAAACCCCACTCGTATTCCTTCATTTGCCTGTGTGCCAGGGCCACGATATCCCTTTCGGACAAACTCGCAACCCTGGCAGGCATTGGCCCTAATGGACCCGTCAATTCGTACTGAAATCTCTTTGAAGCGCGCGTGGAACACAATGCGCCGTCGACCCGGGCCTGGTCCTTATCGGACGGTGAGCTACCCATCGCTCACCGTCCGCAAGCCCGCGCCTACGGTGGCCGGAAATCGGCTTGCGATTCCCGACGCCCGGGGCGGCTCCTGCGGTGACTAGGGGCGCGAGGGCGCGAACCTTGCCTCTCCCTCACGCGTTCCGCCTCCTTCTTCGCAAGCATTACTGCTTCGCAGAAGGAAGTGACGGCCTCCCATGCACTCTCGCTCCGAACCATGGCCTGAACCAGGGCCGGACGCGAGAGATCGCCGCCGCCGAAGCTAGTATGCTTAAGATTCTGAAAAAAATATTTAATTATATTAGCATCGCTGAACTACGCCTTCAAAATGCAGTTTTATTCAGTAACCTTATTGTTCAGTAACCTTAACTGGTTCTCAGTAGTTTTGACGTGACTGTACGTCAAAACTACTGAGAACCAGTTAAGGCAATGCTTTGCATAACCCAACCCCTTTCCTCTCTTCTTCGTTGTCAGGTAATGCAGAGCATCGACCGTGCCAGTAAAAGCCGATACCTGTTGCCATTAACAATGCCCGGACTAGGTCACGATCACGCTCCAGGCTGGTGACCCGGTTATCGGTCATGATCAACTTTGCACTGGGGACTGAAGAGTTCGGTGAACCTATTATACACTATCTATTTCGATAGATATACTATCTATTTCATCAAAGCGATATGGATTGTGTATTGGTGGCAGATACGGCTGTTTGGAATCGACTGTACGAATTTTCATTTTATATATTGAAAATATAATAATATGTTTAATTGGATTCGTGGAAAATGCAGAGTTTTACTTTTAATTTTAACTTTGAAATCATGTTTATAGAATAGATTACTCTTTATATTGTGCGTACACTTTACAAAAACAGTTATGAATGTAAAATTTTTACATAGATTGGGTTGGGCGGATCTGTATTCGGTTTTTATTTTTTATTTCGTAAAGGATTTCATAAACAAGCTCCTATAAAAACTCGGATACGGTCCTAGATTAAAAAGGTTTGTAATAATTAGTAATTTTTATAATATAAATTATTTCCTTCCTTATCCTATAATTTTTCCTTGTCAGAGGAAAAGCTTTACTCAAAAAATAATTGTAACAAAACGTTATTCGCTAACACTAGGTAGCATTTTTAACATATTTTCCTTCTTATAGCATAAGCATAGTATATTCAGTCTATAATTTTCCTACTGCTGGGACACAGGCGTCCTCTCTGTGAGAGGGAGTGGGCTGTAATCCACCACGCGGGCTCAGTGCGGGTTGGTACGTGTCACATGTTTTCGAATATTTTGGTTCTAAGACATGCCGATTTCCTCACGACGTGTGCCTTCACCATTTTGAGAGCAGTGGTGATGAACGACCTTCAACCCGCAACTCGCGGCCGTAACCACTGCTGTCACTACTCTTTTCCTTCTTATACAAATATTTATTTCATTCCAATATACAATATTCATAATATGTTTGTTCTTTCTTTTATGAAAGGTATATATTTTCGTGAATATTTTATGATAGAATAATAATAGGTAGGTTGTGGCGGCATTTACATAGCCACATGCGAACTACGCATCACACTGACGTCACGCAAAATCCTGCATCGCGAAAGCAGAATTTACCGAGCAACTAGCATATACAACGTGTTTTTTTTGATATCCCATAACTCTAGGGTATGATTGAGGCCATATCAAAGAATCAACTGAGTTATGTTCCAATCTTTCGTTATTTTTTTTTTTCATTTTTCATACAAAATAATTCGGCAATAGCTTTCCCTTCACTAGCTGCCGCCGGGAAGCCCCGATACCAACATACCTACATATTTTATTTTACTATTTATTTTACTACACTACTGCGAAGTTTGGCAACCTCGCAAAAGTAAAGATTCGTCATACTGGTGACAATTTTTGACCTAATTTAATTATGATTGATGATATCTCCGAAACGATGCATTTTTGGACCACCTATTCTAGGAGTTTTAGTATTATTTTTACCTACAGAATATAACCCTAGAGTTATGGGATATAAAAAAAAAACAGGTTGTATACAATGTCTCAACATCAACCGTCGGGCAGTTGCCGACCAGACACAACACCCGTCTGGTCGGAGGTTCTGCCCTTTTCTATGGAGGATGAGTGAACTTTACACCCCGTTCCTCATAACTTATAAGGTAAAATGTTCTATGACACGTATCGAATTAGGTCAAGATCACGCCCGGGAAACTGGTGACCTGGTTTTCGGTCATGATAAATCTGCAATATTTCTCGGGGAATATTGTCAATAAGTAATTATGGAACCAACTTTGTAAGTAATCTTGTAAGAATTAAATAAATTTAACCGAGGAGGGTTAAGTTTATTTTATTCTAACATTTAAAAATGGTAGTCGGGTTAAGATGTATCATCATAAGTTTACCTAATCCATAAAGTTATTTTGGAAGTTCCTTTAGCCATTGAAGCGTCCAAGGTGATTACATTCCCCAAAAAAACTCTTGCCTATCTTGTCCATGGGGAGTACAGTCACCTTACAGTCACCGACTCCATCGTTCAGTTTAAACGTGTACAGCGAACGCAGTCAGGTGATAGTCGTACAGCAGAAAATTACTACTAGAAATCGTCAGGTAAGGAAAAAGCGTTATGCACCGTCCATGCGACTTTCTCTCTATCCGTCTCTTTCTATTATATACGAGTGTGTGTGTGTGTATGTGCGAGTATCGCTTGGAACTTCGTTCCTGACGGGGGTCCCGCAACGTTTTTTTTTTGTTTCTTGATTCTGCATACGTGGCAATTGACATATGAAATCATTAGTAAATCTCTCTAAGTTCGAATTGTTCCATAAGAGATTTGTTCTTATGGAACGGTTTTTAAAATATGATTGACGTGTAAAAGTGTTTGTACAAACCTACTTACAGAAATAAAATCATTTATCATTTAACTATGTGCTTGGCCACAGTGGCAGCGCGGTGCGGGAATACGCACGATTGTGCCTGTCCGCGGTCGACCGCGCGTCAACGCGCGCGGTCATCTCGAACTATACTCCATTTGAAATAAGATTAGAAATTTAAATAAACTTTTTTACAGTCCGTTTAACCGATTTTGAGTTCTATTCCGTAGGCATAAGGATGGCATTAAAAGAATAAACGTGGTTACAATACAAACTGTTTAATACAGCTGCCATTTGTAATGCCACCAACGCAATAGAAGTCAAAGTCGGCTGAACGGACTGTAAAAAAGGTTTACATAGATGTCTAATCTTATTTCAAATGGAGTATAGTTTGAGATCCCCGCTCCCGCGCGGGTTGTCGCTTGCCGCCCGTTCACTCACTGCGGCCACTTGTATGAACGAGCTATGGCGCGAGTTGCCCGCGCGCTTCCCGCACCAAGGTAGCCCGCGCCGCTACCCGCGCTCGCGTGCCCACTATGGACGCTCAAATGAAGTTCTTATATTTGAGTACGTCGCACCCGACCCGCGCCCGTGTTTGCAGTCTGGCCTCACACTAGGAGAGGTGTATTAATGATTTTAATAATTATAATTCTGTAAATACATATTTTTTATGGTCGTAAATCATATTTTGATCATTATATAAGGTGACGCTGACCTTTTTTTTTTTTTTTTTGGGGTGGGAAGTTATCAAATAACTTCTCCCGCTCTGGGGGACCTTCACTGACTAAAACCCACCCGTATTCCTTCATTTGCCTGTGTGCCAGGGCCACGATATCCCTTTCGGACCAACTCGCAACCCTGGCAGGCATTGGCCCTATCGGACCCCGTCAGTTGGTGCTGACATCTCTTTGAGGTGCGCGTGGAAAACGACGCGCCGTCGACCTGGGCCTGGTCCTTATCGGACGGTGAGTTACCCATCGCTCACCGTCCGCAGGCCCGTGCCTACGGTGGCCGGAAATCGGCTTGCGACTCCCGACGCCCGGGGCGTCTCCTGCGGTGACTAGGGGCGCGAGGGCGCGAACCTTGCCTCTCCCTCACACGTTCCGCCTCCTCCTTCGCAAGCATTACTGCTTCGCAGAAGGAGGTGACGGCCTCCCATGCACTCTCGCTCCGAACCATGGCCTGAACCAGGGCCGGAAGCGAGAGAAAGGTGTAGGAAAAGTGGAGGAAATCCAATGCGATTTTCAGGTAAGGTGACGCTGACCTGAAAATTGCATTGGATTTCACGGGTATACCACTCCTGATCCTACTTAAGTTGCTAGAGTGTCCCAAATATCCGTTACCTTCTTTTTTTTGTTTTGGGTGGGAAATTATCAAATAACTTCTCCCGCTCGGATCACTTGCACCCTGGACGCCACAATAAACTTGGCCATTTAGTATACGCAACATAGATGTACCGTCGCGTCGCGTCGGAACGAAAACAAGAAGAAGAGAAGAAGTTGCCTGCATACGAACTATTTCGCCGTGTGTACTTTTCAGTCAAAACATTTTACCTAGATTATTATCGAGTCAGCTGTAGGTAATCCCGGCACGTTTACCGCAAATATCATCCTTATAAACTTCTTTACGCTTAATGTTTAAGACCGAATTTCCCACATACGTCCCAGAAAATATTTTGCTAAAGTCTTTTACGTGACAGAATTACTGAAGAGGATATAATCGGTACATTGCTTACCAAACCACGTCTTTTTGATTAAGACAACGTTCGATGTCTGATCTGTTTTGTTTTGTTTTTTGATGGTGAGAGCTAGAAAGTCAAAGTCAAAGTCATATTGTTAATTTTGTTGGTGAGAGCTAGAAAGCTCGTGGCTACATAATAATGATAGCCGTACACGTTACGATATACTTGCACAAGTTGAGACTTACACAAGTTAAGACTTGCACAAGTTAAGACTTGCACAAGTCTGTGTGACACCGAATGGCTCGGCAAATTGTGCTAATTGCTAAAAAAGAAATACCTTCTTAACTCTACTCTTAACGAGTTTTTACTTTATTAAAATATTGCACCAATCCGTAACATTAATTATCATGCCAACACGCAAGCACACCTCATTAAAAAAATAACAATTCTAAATTCAAAACCTGTTGAAAATGTGACGCTACCAACAGGTTATGCTTGAAATGCGTCGCGTGACCGCTACATAAAAGATATATAAAATTCATTTTACAGCCGACGCCTTTACAAGGTCACAGCCGTTGTACAACCTTTGCAGTGACACAGCCAATATGGAAGCTTTTTTTTAGAAATTTTCTTTTTTATGGGAATGAATAAATTTTATGGTTTTTAGCTGACTACAGCAAAGCTAAAGAAGAGTTATGATTTTGACAGGCTATGGATGTATGAATTTATGTATGTTATATTGTATGTTCATCTGTTCCCTCATAACTCATAAACTTCTCATCGTATTTTGACAAAGGTAAGGTGTCGTAGGAAGCGAAATGTTGTTTCGATGGTTATAGGTTATATGACGTCACATAAAGTCCAAGATGGCATCTTATAGCGGATGTAAAGTATTACCGACAAAATAAATAAAAAGGGAACCCTTATTGTTTCCCCATGTCTGTCTATCAGTCTGTCTGTCCGCGACTTAGCTCAGAGACTCTTAGTACTAGAAAACTGTAATTAGGCATAACAACTTTTTTTCAAGATTTTACAAAAAAAAAAAATGTTTGTGTCTTACCTCCCTTGTGCGTAAAGTGGGGATAATAGTTTTTTTCTCGTCTATCGCATGGTGTGGGGTACTGCTGGATAGGCCACTTAAAAATATTATGGGTTTGTGAAAAGAATTTTTCCATTCAGAGATCCGTTTGCGTAATATTAAGCTTTAAAGTGCTAATTTACAAGCTAAATGGTTATTTTTGGATACTTGAAAAAATTCATGGCAGTAGTATATATAACGAAGTTATAAGTAAAATTATCACATCTAAGTAGGCTTTACAAGTTAACGAGTAATAGTCGACCAACTTACATTTGCAGTTGGAGAATTGACCGTGACGTATATCGATGTTTGGAAGAACATGTTTTTCAACGGAACTCTTAAAAGTGCGAGGTCCGACACGCACTCGGCCGGTTATTCTAAAAATGGAAAGACTGGTTATTTTTTTTTACTACACTATGATACATTCTGGTTATAACGAAACGATACGACACAAGCAAATATAAAAAAAAAAATCAAGCAAAAATTTTCTTCAAAATCAAATCAAATCAAATCAAAATATTTTACTTCACATAAACCAACATGGGCACTTATGAAACGTCAGAAGCTAGGTGCACGGTTCCAATTGGTCGTTTCCTATGGCGAAGAGCCGGGAAGAAACTCCACGGTTACTCTTTTAAATATAATGGGCTTTTAAAATGTTTTTTTTTTTTAAACGTTGCCCCACACTAGGAATTACTCCTGTAATTGTGGGTGCGTTTACAAACATTTAAATTCACATACACAAACAGCCAGACCCGGAACAACTACTTGTAGGTCATACAAATATTTGTTCCGTGCGGGAATCGAACCCGCGACACGCAGCGCAGCAGTCAATCGCTTAACTAACTGCGCCAACCGTGCCGTCCACAAATTACAGTGTTAATAGGTGTGGTAGGACAATGTAGCCCCGTCAACAAGTACCAGGTACTTAACAAAATAGAAAATGATCTACAAATCTACAGTATAATATTAAGGCTACAACGTTCTCACATTCACAAATTAAAAAACCGGCCAAGTACGTGTCGGACCACGCACAATGAAGGGTTCCGTAGTTAGGATGAATTCATCCCAAAAACAAACTTAACATTGTAGTTGAAAAACATGCTCTCCCATACATCTATATACGTTACGGTCAATTCTTCAACTGCAAATTTAAGTTGGTCGACAATTACTCGTTAACTGGTAAACCCTACTTAGCTGTGATAGTTTTCCTTTTAATTTCGTTATATATGCTACTGTCATGAATTTTTTCACATATCCAAAACCAACCATTTAGGTGGCAGGGGGGGGCACACTTGACTCTAACAAAAAATAGCACTTTAAAGCTTAATATTACGCAAACGAATCGCAGAATTGAAAAATGTCTTTCACAGACCCACAATATTTTTGAACGGCGTATCCAACCACACGATGTATTAAACGAGAAAAAAATATCATCCCCGTTTTACGTGCAAGGGAGGTACCCTAAAAAAAAATGTTTTTCATGTTTTTATTTTACGATTTTTTCGGCGTGATTAATATGTACACCCATACCAAATTACAGCTTTCTAGGACTTAGCGTCTCTGAGCTAAGCCGGGGACAGACGGACGGGCGGACAGACAGACAGACAGACAGACGGACATGGCGAAACTATAAGGGTTCCTTGTTTACTACGGAACCCTAAAAAAGAATCTATATAAAATATAACAAAAAAAAAACCTATTTAAACCAAATGACATGATTGCCATAACAACTTTGAATCAATATCCTATCTACAAAAGCCACTTATAAATATTAGGAAGTGAGGGAGATTATATCAAGGAAGTATGTAAAAAAATAAAATAAACATCGTAATTTGGGAGCAGTTATTATAGCTAAGCCGTTAATGAGGTACCGGGAAGCCACATGTACAGAAATAATTATTGCTAAACTTCTTTGTCTTCAACGTAGTCTTTAATCTTATTATAATGCTTTTTTGATGTGGGTGTTAAACTTTCCATCGCTAAGTTCTATAAAAATATTAAAAAAATATTCTATAAGTAGACAATTCTTCCCCAATAATAATGCCTAACAGGGTACCATAATAGAGCCTTCTTGAATAGGTTGCCGCGTTTCCCATTAGACCCGATAAAAGATTCCCTATACAAAACCTTTGTATAAAGTTTGACAGTAATAAATGCCTTGGAGTTTTGCATGCGATTTGAGTTCAAATAACGACCAATGGCGATTAAGTATACTGTTTTGTATTGAGGAAAGCGTTAATAATTAAGATGTTTATTTGTTTGGCAGTTAGTAATTTAGTTATTTATCAAAATATAATTATAAAATATTGGAATTACCAATATTTTGTAATTATATTTTGATGTCAAGCATTTCCATGGAGTTTCTTGCCATTTCTTGTTCATATGAACCCACTGCGCTTTGGAATGGGCAACTAGCTTCATCTTAGTGACCTTCCGACTCCTTGACAATTCAAAAGTGCCTGTAATTGGTTTATCTGAAATAAATGCTTTGTGTTTCAGTTTAATTATTCTTTAAACAATACAACTGAATAAAATTGAAGTGTCTGTTCGTAATGTCAAAATGACAACGTTTTGCTAAATGCATATCAAAGTTGTACGGTACTTATAACAAAAAAGTACTTTTTCATATTTTTGTCTGTCTGTCCGTTTGCTCCGGCTAATCTACGAAACGGCTGGGCTGATTTTGACTGGACTGTCACTGGCAGGTAGCTGATGTTATGAGGTCAAACTTAGGCTACTTTTATTTAAGAAAAAGCCACGCGTTCTCCGGCGGTCAGCAGCTAGTAGCAACAGTGGCAAATATTAGTACATTACTGCAGCAGCCTGCAACAGGGGCATTGATGGACGAACGTGAAAATGTGGCCGAGGCGAAGCCGAGGCACTCATATGTGAGTCCATTAATGCCTGGTTGCAGCGAAGGCTTGTATAGTGCTTTTCTCAAATAATGCGCGGAAATTCAAACAAAGTAAATTATTTATAAATTCCAGATTCAATGACGAACAACTATAATTTTTCACGGGCCAATGTGTTCATTTGTTTTTTTTTCAATAAACAGCTTTATATTTATAAGCCAGTTCGAAATTTAAATAAAATCTTTGATAAGTTACCTCCTTGGTTGCCATGTTTCGGAGTAAAAGATCGTTCCATTTTGAAATTATACGATAGATATGCGTTTATTATGTAATTTATTTGGCCACTAAAGCACGACACTTATTGGATTTTCATACAACTTTTGGTGGCCGCTGCTCGCATGTATTTGGCCAGTACAGCAATTTCGATTTATCTCGAAGAAGGTTGTCAAAATAATGCTCGAATTTCCAAGCATGTTTGAGAAAAAGTAATTTTATTTGTCTTCTATACTCGGGAGAAAGAATTACCTTATTACCATAGCCACTCGTTGTAGATATTATTGAAGTGACTCAGTGACTCGTACCACTTCTATCAAAGATACCTAATTAGGTTTTTAACACAACACAGTCATCACTCTCCTGCCCTTATCTTAATTTATTTGTGGTCGGCGCAACATGTCCCTTTTTTCCATAATTCTCATCATCTTCTTCTTTATTCATGATTATTAGTCATCATCTCCCTTTCACACTGTCCCTCCATCGTTGCTTTGGTCTTGCCCTAGTCTTATAGCCGTCGACATTCATACTCATAATTTTCTTCATGAAATTTTCCTCATGCCTCCACATCACATGCCCATTCCATGACAACCTTCTTCCACACAACTTTTCAGTGCATGGTGTCACTTTCAGACTTCCTCTTATATACTCATTTCTTATTCTATCAATTCGGGATACACCACACACCCCTCTAGCATTCTCATCTCAGCTGCATGCAACTGCCTTTCATTCATCCCTTTTGCGGCTTTAATATTAATGTCTAAACCAACATTCTAGAAAGAAGGAAGTCTTTAAAAAACGTAACAACGTTATCATTTGTAAATGACGAATTCAAAAACATTGAAAATCAGTAAGGATTTTGAATAAAACATAACAACGTTATCATTTGTAAACGACGAATTAAAAAACATTGAACATCAGTAAGGATTTTGAATAAACATAACAACGTTATCATTTTGTAAACGACGAAATCAAAAACATTGAACATCAGTAAGGATTTTGAATAAAACATAACAACGTTATCATTTGTAAATGACGAATTCAAAAACATTGAATATCAGTAAGAATTTTGAATAAAACATAACAACGTTATCATATGTAAACGACGAATTCAAAAACATTGAACATCAGTAAGGATTTTGAATAAACATAACAACGTTATCATTTGAAAACGACGAATTCAAAATCATTGAACATCAGTAAGGATTTTGAATAAACATAACAACGTTATCATTTGTAAACGACGAATTCAAAAACATTGAACATCAGTAAGGATTTTGAATAAAACTTACTAAGCAACATAAAAATGTCCATCAGGATTTATGTAACTCGATTGAAATCACGGCCGATTAATTTTGTTATTTATTTGAAATCTTTTCCCATAAACACATAATTTATGACCAACGTATTCGGGTCAAACATTGTATCTTCCGAGAAAACTGCCTTTACTGTATTTAACAGATCATTAACTTTGACTACTCTTCCGTTATGCTTGTGTTATCGGATCACTTTTCTCAGAAAATCATCTTTCAGTGGCGTATCTTCGATAAAGTTTATTAAATAAAATTATTAGATTTATAAACTTATGGTTCGTGAACGGCTGTTTTAGAACAGGGGTATTCACAAATACGAATAAGAACAGAGTCATATGAAATGTGTTGTTATAATTAACCACCATTGGAATGGAAATCAGGTTACAAATGTTAAAAATAAAATACAAAAAGGTCGCGTCGCTTCTGCAAGGGGATGGCGAAGTAGACCGAGATGTAACGCACTGGATCAACTCAGGATGGATGAAATGGCGACAGGTCACAGGAACAATTTGCGACCTACGGATGCCCCCTAAATTAAAGGGGAAATTTTACAAGTCCGTGATAAAGCCTGTCGTACTGTATGGATCGGAATGCGGGGCCGTGAAGAAGACAGATGACAATAGATTGCATACAGCGGAGATGAGAATGTAGAGATGGGTGTGTGGAGTGACGAAAAAGGATAGAGTAAGAAATGCGTATATACGAGTATAAGGCAAAGTTTGAAAGTGGCGCCAGTGACAGGAAAGTTGAAAGGAAATCGTTTGGCTTGGTATGGGCATGTGATGAGGCGGGAGGAAACGCATGTGACTAAAAGAGTGATGAATATAAATGTTGATGGGTGTGTAGCGGCATTAACATCGCCACATGCGAACTACGCGTCACACTGACGTCACGCAAATCCTGCATCGCGCAAGCAGAGTTTACCGCGCAACTAGCATATATACAACGTCCCGACATCAACCGTCGGGCAGTTGCCCAACAGACACAACACCCGTCTGGTCGGAGGATCCTCCCTTTTCTATGGTGGATGAGTGAACTTTACACCCGGTTCCTCATACCACCAAAGGTGGAGAGGGAGAGGCCAAAGAAAAGATGGATGGATTGTGTAAGGAATGATATGAAAGAGAAGGGAGTGAATGAAAACGTGACGGCTGACAGGGGAGAATGAAAGAGGAAAGCGTGTTGTGCCAAACCCAAGTAACATGGTACAAGGGCTTGTCTCATGTTGCTTGGAGTCGGCGCAACACGTTATGATGCAACACGTTACAACACGTTATGACTGGAAGATGATGATGTCTTGGAGCACACGTCTGACTGGCATCATATTTTTCATTGTTAGTGGACAATGACCTCGACCTTATCGCAAAAACCAAGTCAGGGACGATTTCAAGAAAGGAGTGGGCTTTCGGCTTTGTGACTAGCATTGTTGTCAAAGAAGTATGTCGTCGAAGTCGCATCGTTTCCTAGTTAAGACATGTCGAAGAAACGCTTTGTCGGAGTACACTTGTGTCGGACTTAAGGTATTTCGAACTTAAGTATTGTCTGAAGCCGTATCAGAGTTTCATATTGTCGAAATAAAATGTTATCGTATTATGATTGTCGAAATTCATTTTGGTAGTCCTTGTGAACTCACCTAGCAACAGCGCTTGGAGTGGGGCAGACGCGGCAGCACAGCAGAGCGACGAGCAAAAAACAAATGAGCTTCTAGGCACATGTCTCGTTCCACTGTCTTTTCTCCTCAGAGACGTCTCAGGACATCGTATATATAGAAATTCTACGCTCGCTTTTTAATACTAGAACTTTATGACATACGCTGCGTAAAATTAAATAATAATACGTTTGTTATTTACTTACCCGAGGTTATCCTAGTACGAGAGAATCAATCTAATCGAGGGTTTTGACCCTAAAGCCTTTGAACTGCTGGAAATGAGTACACAATAATGCATAAACGTAATAAAATAAGCGTAAAAAGTTTATGTATATTTTGCTATGAAGATCAGACAATAGACTTTATCGGCTGATTAGATACGTGGTCGTAAAATAATTCGATTTTGGGAGAGTGAAAGAAGTTTATAGGTTATACAGGGTCAAATTAGCTAGTGAAACTCTGCAGACGTGATTGGTATCGAAATCTAAACACGATGCAACAAAAAAATAAAGAGATTTAAAGTCCTTTTTTGGGGTCAATGACCGCTGGTAGTGTAGTTACTTGAAGTATGAGTTGAGAAAATCAGTATTTTTTTTGTTTTATCGTGTTTAGATATCGATATCCATCACGTCTCTGAAGTTTATAAAAAAAAAAAACAGATTTTTTAAACGGATCTTTCAAATAACTAACCTTCATTGAACCCGGATTTTTTTTTCGTAACATTATTTTTATTTTTGTTCTGTCATGTTTAGATATTTATCATGTTTAGATATATTTGAGAGCAGTGTTGGCTCAGTGGTAACAGCCGCGACTTACGAGTGTAGGTAATAGGTTCGAACCCAGACAGGCGCTTTACTTTGTGTAAAATAATTTCATCACTACTGCTCTCAAAACGGTGAAGGAAAACATCGTGAGGAAATCGGCATGTCCTGGAATCAAAAATTAGAAGACATGTGACATCTACCAACCCGCACTGGGCCCGTGTGGTAGATAACAGCCCACTCCCTCTCGATGAGAGGAGGCGTGTGTCCCAGCAGTGGGCACATGATAGGCACTACTCTTCCCGGTTTATTGCGATTGCGGGCCAATCTTTTAAGAAGGAGTCCAGCTCAACCCGCCATCTCTTTCTGGGCCTGCCGCGTAGTCGTTTCCTGTTGATCCACTGAGTGGGGATTTAGGCGTATTGCTGCCCCGACATGCGACAGATGTGACCAGCCGCGTTCCACTTTAGTCCAGTAGCTGTGCAGCAAGAGCTTCTAATGCCGTCAGTGAGTTTGACACCTAGTAGACTTCGTTTCATAGCCCGTTGGCAAAAGTCCGCACGGAGTCCCAAGTGCGGACTTTTGACGCTTTGTAAAATACCATGTTTGCACTCCGTAGTGCTCATCATCATCATTTCAGCCAAAAGACGTCTACTGCGGGACATAGGCCTCCTCCAAAGGGGGGGTTTGCTATAATCGCCACGTTTGGCAGGCAAGTTGGCTATCGTAGTGTGATGTTAAAATGCATACAGAACGCTGCTGCCCATTCTCTAGTAAGTCCCTTAGTCGCCTTTTACGACACCCACGGGAAGAAATAGGGTGGTGCTATTCTGTGAGGCGTACCGACGTTTTCGTGGAAGGTTACGCGACACCAGCAGTGCAACACGACGCCGACACAGTCATCACTTCGTGTACAATAATTTAGAAGAACAACGCAGTCACGCGATTTTGCACTGAAAGTACTTCCTATTTATAATTTTTTAATGTAGGTAATACACAGATATTGCGTATTTATTTTAGTTTTCCATGAATCACAACACAACACAAAATCAAAATCAAAAGTCATTTATTCAAACTAGGCTGAGAATCAGCACTTTTCGAACGTCAAAAATTACATGAGACAGTCCCCCAAAAACGCCCACCCTTCACCACTTCCTAGTGCTTTAGCTGGGAAGAAGTGGCGCAACAAACTCCCCAGCAGCACAGCTGTCTGTTCGCATATAAAACTTGAAGCTATACAATACAATATAAAATATAATATAAACACACACACACACACACACGTATGTCACAACATTTTATTTTATTTACTATGACCTTTTTTATATTATCACTTTCAATTTAAAATATTGTATGTTCAGGTCAAGGTATTTATCTATGGGCCTGCGTCGCCTGAAATAAATGGATTATTATTATATTAGATGTTCCATCGACCAATAGTTCTTCTAGGCGTTTTCTGAGCGTCGGGCGATTTCTGTGTCCTGTCTCGCCTGGAAGGGTACTAACTATTTGGCCGAGGTAAATGTACTCAACCTTCACACCCCCAATTTCTACGTTACGTTCGGTGCTGTTCGTCATCAGCTTTGTAATGTTAAAATAAAGAAAAAAAAAACAGTGTCAGACCCTTCAGAGCAAGGCTGCAATCATCATCATCATTTCAGCTGAAAGACGTCCACTGCTGGACATAGGCCTCTCCCAAAAGGAAGGCGGGTTGACGATCGCAGTATAGTGTTAAAACGCATAGAAAATGGTGCTGCGGTGGTGCTGTTTAAATCTACGACTACGACACCCACGGGAAGTATTTTTATATCAAAATATGAAACAGTTTTCCTTGAGAAATATCAATTTCCACATGGGTGAAGTAACCGAAAAAAATCTTCCAAAAAATATATGAAAAAGATACTAAACATCCGCTCCAAAGAAATGTTCCTTTCAAATAGATTAGTATCTTTCCATATCTTTCCAAGTGCGTAAAAGCCAGTATTATTTTTCTTATAAAAATGTACTGAAAGCATTACAATTTTGCTGAAGAGTTCCTTAATTCGGCTTTTAATGTGAAAGTACTATTTATGAGTAGGTACTTGCTTTCAAAGTTAATGGAACTAGACAGTCTGTCATAATTATGGTAATTTGTGAATTTTTATCATGATTTTTTTAGTTTGTTTCTTGTTTTCTGTGTTGGTATTAGCAGAATTTCAAAACGAAATGGGTTCAATTTTTTTTTAAATATATTGTTAAGAAATAGGAAATATAAGAAATATAAGAGCCGATCCGACAGATGATGTAACATAACTACATGACGTACGCACTACGTGATGTATGCGTGTTTTAATTTTTACTTTATTTTATTTTTAGTTTTGTTCTGTCTTTATGAGTGTGTTTTAATTTTTATTTGTGATCTATGCGAGTCCCAATAAATGATTTTTCTTTCTTTCTAACTTACCGAAACAAAAGATAGCCCCCTAACACGTATGGCAAGGCAATATAATGAAAGGTCCAACTTGACAGATTGCCTTATTGATATTTTCTTCATGAGTTTCGCTGCATACAGGCGTTCCCTATTTAAACAGTGCGAAGACTGCACGTCTGTGTAGCTGAAATTGGTTTATTTTGTAGTGTTCTAGGTTTAGGTCTCCAGACACACTTTTAATTTTTCTCTTTTGTCTCTAATATCCATATGCTAATGATAATGATAATGATAAATTTATTTTCTATAAAAATACAGATGGGAAGGTGTACATTGTATACATTACCACCCCATACCATTTGCCACCGCCACCACCGCCACCGCCACCGCCATTTGTACCGGTTGCCATTGTGTGCATACCTGTTATTTGCATGGTTACTGAAGTGCCAATTTTAGATGTTATTTAATTTAGAATTGTAAGTTACTGTGCTGTTGGTGTGCTTATTATAAAAAAATAATAAATAAATAAATAATGTGTTTCGGAGTAACTATAAAATCGTAAAAAAAAAATTGTATTTTCCTAAATATTTATAAGTACACTATTGATAATAAAATAGGATTTTTAGGGTTCCGTACCCAAAGGGTAAAACGGGAACCCTATTACTAAGGCTCCGCCGTCTGTCTGTCTGTATGTTCGTCTGTCACCAGGCTGTATCTCATGAACCGTGATAGTTAGACATTTGAAATTTTCACAGATAAAGTATTTCTGTTGCCGCTATAACAACAAATACAAAAAAACAGAATAAAATAAATATTTAAGGGGGCTCCCATATAACAAACGTGATTTTTTTGCTCGTTTTTGCTCTATATTGATAATGGCAACAGGTAGACGCTCGAAATATTCACAGAATATTTAGTTGTATATTCACTTTAAAAATAAATAATTAAATTAAAATAAAACAAATATTTAAGGGGCCCATACAAAAAACGTGTTTTTTGCCATTTTTTTAGATAATGGTTCGTGCGCGATTCCGACTCGCACTTGGCCAGTTTTTTTTACTCTCAATATGATTTCGGTTTCTTCATAGTACAAATTGTAAACTGAGTAGTAGCACAATTAAGTTCAGCGAGAGCGGTGGTGGCCCAGTGGTAACGACCGCGGCTTACGAGTTGCAGGTCGTAGGTTTGAACACGACAGGACACGGTGGAGCATACGGTGGAGGTCTGCCCAGCTTGGGCGGAGCACCGCCGTGTCCTCACGGAGGCGATCGGCGGCGGCGATCTCTCGCGTCCGGCCCTAGTTCGGGCCATGGTTCGGAGCGAGAGTGCATGGGAGGCCGTCACCTCCTTCTGCGAATTAGTAATGCTTGCCAAGGAGGAGGCGGAACGCGTGAGGGAGAGGCAAGGTTCGCGCCCTCGCGCCCCTAGTCGCCGCAGGAGACGCCCCGGGCGTCGGGAATCGCAAGCCGATTTCCGGCAACCGAAGGCGCGGGCCTGCGGACGGTGAGCGATGGGTAGCTCACCATCCGATAACGACCAGGCCCGGGTCGACGGCGCGTCGTATTCCACGCGCGCCTCAAAGAGTTGTCAGCACCAACTGACGGGGTCCGCTAGGGCCAATGCCTGCCAGGGTTGCGAGTTTGTCCGAAAGGGATATCGTGGCCCTGGCACACAGGCAAATGAAGGAATACGGGTGGGTTTTAGTCAGTAAAAGTCTGACACGCCCTCCCGCTCCGCCCAGAGCGGAAGAAGTTATTCGATAATTTCCCACCCAAAAAAAAAAGGTTTGAACTTTGACAGGCGCTTTACTTTGTGTAAATTATATCATCACCACTGCTCAATCTGCTCTATAGAATATACGTCCTGTTATTACATGGGAGTTACTTGCGATATGTTAAAGTCACGTATACCACTGCCCACCCTTTCAGTGAATACAAGCATGTAATGTTATGTTTACATAATATCTTCACATTTAACAAACAAACCTTTCACCTAATTCTCATAACATAGATATAACTGTTACCTCCACCGTGTGTAGGAAAGGAAAGTTGTTTAATGAAACGCTCTACTGGTCGGTGCGCAGTTAACTAACTTTCAAGGGTTTACCTGAAGCTAACCTTATATTGTGCGACTGTAATTGTCTGAACTAGCTTAGCTTTGCGGTAAATATTGTTGTGGGAAATGAGAGGGAACGGAAGCAGGTAATTTTAATATCGGTAAAGGAAAACATCCAGGGACTCGTGACTAAATAATATAAGCCGCTTGGTTCGATCGGACTCAGCCCGGCGCTTTATTTTGTGTAAATAACTTCATCACCACTGCTCTCAAAACGGTGAAGGAAAACATCGTGCGGAAACGTGTTTGTTCTAGAACCAAAACTTCAAAGACATGTCACATCTACTAACCCGGATCACAGCCAACGACCTCTCACAGAGAGGAGGCCTGTTTCCCAGCAGTGGGAACGTTATAGTCTATTAATATACAACATTATTTTAAGTCTATACTAAACCTGAATATTGTTTGTTCTGAATAAGGAACTGAATCGATTACAATAATTTTTACACCATGTTATATTTTGTCCCAAAAATATTTAAGTGTGATGGAAAATGTTTTCACCATTTCATCATTATCATTTCAACCGAAAGACGTCCACTGCTGGACATAGGCTTTCCCAAAAAAGGAGGTCATTTGCCATAATCGCCACGCTTGGCAGGCGGGTTGGCAATTAGAGTATGGTTTTAAAAATAGATAAAGAACGTTGCTGCCCATTCTCTAGTAAATCCCTTAGTCGCCTTTTACGACACCCACGGGAAGAAATGGGATGGTGCTATTCTTTACGTCCGGCACCAAACAGAACCATTCAACGTTTACTTAAAACACAATCGCCGCACGGTTAGGTACCTACTGCCAAATTATTATCAATGAGCGCAAGACGACCCTGGAGGCGCGGGGACGCCGCGCCGTTTGCATGTTTTTTGTACGGACAACCCGGTAACATAACAACCTTATAACTTTTTGATTTTTCATGATACCGTTTTGAAATTTTGTACATAGCTTCTTTACATAAAAATACTAGACACGTGTTTCGGGTTTCACATATACTAAAACTAATATTGTATTTATTTATTTATTCATTCATTTATTCAGTTAAACAGTTACATTTTATACTTAAAAATTGGCGCAAACATAAACTCATTAGAGTTTTACCGTGCACCAAAATCATCGACCACATAATTTAGAGAATAAACCAACTTAAGTTTCTAATTAAAATTAAACAAGAACAAAAATAACAGCGAGGGTATTTAGCGAAATATTTATCTAATATTAAACAAACGAGCGAACATCGGTGACCAATTTGACCGTCCTTCAAACAAAAGTGGTAGAGGAATGTGACTTAGATTGATACAGGTTGTTCCTAAAAGTATAAATATTTTTAGCAATAATTATTTTCTCTTTATTTTTGTTTGCTGATATTGATAGGTATCATGTTTTTGACATGTGTGTATATATTTGATTATGATATCCTTATGCTACAAATAAGTTCAAAAAGCTTCTGTTAGCAACAAACAGCATGGGTACTAATACCTTTCTAATAACCGACTTAAAAGCCACCGCAAAGTTCCGAATCCCGTCTAAAAGCGCCAATTTGAATACCCATTAAAATATCCCATTAGTTTCATTCTGACCAGGACAAATGAATACCAATGAATAAATGGTATGGTCAGCAACAAAAGACTCTCACTTCACTTTTAAAATCTTAATTACTGACCAAAATATCCATAAAAAAATCTGAACTGATAGAAAATTCAAAAGAATTAAGTGTTTGTTTTTACATGAAGTGCTGACAAATATAGTATCGAAACATGTTTTTTAATAAAAATGATTATGTAAATCCTATTTCTTTCCCTGGGTGTCGTAAAAGGCGAGTAAGGGACTTACTAGAGAATGGACAGCAGCGTGCTCTTTGCATTTTAACATACTGCGATCGCCAACCCGCCTGCCAAGCGTGGAGATTATGGCACCCCCCCCTTTTTGGGGGAGGCCATGTCCAGCTGTGGACGTCTTTCGGCTGAAATGATGATGATGTGTCCATTCTTTTGTTGTAGACTGTACGACAAAGAGTTTTTGCGAAAATAATTTGGGACCAAGCATCCAATCCTTTTCTGATCGGTTGTTGATAGGTATTAGTTAAACCATTATTAGTTGTTAAGGGGAACTACTGTTGATCCGTTTTGAAATGGGTTTGCATAATGGAGGCAGCTTTTTGATGACGTATTTAGTACTGGTTTTTGCTCGCGGCTTCGCCCGCGCGGACGAGGGAAATTATTCCACGGGAAAGTACTACCGAGACTTAAGACGCAGATATATGCCAGTAACCTTGAGTGGTTAGCTTGCGTGTTCTGTACTGAGCTCACGTAACGCGTCGTACGTTCAGCCAGTAATAAGACTCGCCCATCAAGGAGCGCTGTCCCCAATTTGACGCATTATTAATTTATTATACTCAAAACAAAAGGTATTTTAATAAAACGCGTATACTAAAAGATCAATGATTAAATTACCTTTAAATTGGTGATGGTTTGAGAAAAACACGCTTGGTAGATTTTGCGCCATTCTTAGTTTTTATCCGCGTTAGACATAAATTTACAAATTAATTTCACTATGTCTGTGTGTATGTGTGTGTGTGTTTAATCTAAAATATTCACATATTAAGTTATTGAGAAAATGCTTTAAATAACATATTTTATATTTTTTTCAAATCATTAACACTACTCGTTTAGACGTGATGTTCAGTATAAAATCATTAAAAGTCGGTTATCGTCGCCTTAAGTAAGTTCTAACCCAGGTCATGGTCTACCTACCAGGCCCGGCTCGATGGCGCGTTGTGTTCCACGCGCACCTCAAAGAGATGTCAGCACCAACTGACGGGGTCCGTCAGGGCCAATGCCTGCCGGGGTTGCGAGTTTGTCCGAAAGGGATATCGTGGCCCTGGCACGCAGGCAACTGAAGGAACACGGGTGGGTTTTAGTTAGTAAAAGTCTGACACGAAGAGCGGGAGAAGTTATTTGATAATTTCCCACCCAAAAAAATAAAGATCATTGTCTACCTGTGTGCCAAATTCCATTGAAATTTGTTCAGCCTTTAACGCGTGAAAAAGTAACAAACAAAACTACTTTGGAATTTATAATATTAGAATGGAGAGTATGCATTATTTAGAAATTGACATTTTTATGAATCCTTTAATCATTTGTTACATCAAAATGTTGACTAGTAGAACAACGAGGTATTCCACTCAGAGCACTGATTTCAACAGCACTTCACCGAACCGCACCTGAGCACTTCCACAAACCGCACTGAAACAACATTTTGATAAGTGCGGTTCGGTGGAACAGTTTATTAATATTATTTTCAGTCCCCGAACGGCACTTACGTAAATATTTTTTTAGTGATGGGGTGTATTTTTTTGTTCAAGAAAACAAAATACAGAAACAAAATCTTATCTTCAGCGTTGGAAGTTAATAAGCTATTTCAAGTAAATACGGCAAAGAAATACTGTGGTACGGTAAAGAGGAATGCTCCAAGAATTACGACGCAGTTCGTAGCGTATCTGCTACGCGCTACGAGATCGTAGTAGCCGTAGCCTACGGTGGCTACGTCGTAGAGGTTGAATTTCAACAACAAACAAACAGCCCGTCTTTTATTTATTAATTTATTTACTAGTAACCCGCTCTGTTTGCCACGGTTTATGCAACTTGACAAAAACAAAGAGATTTCTTTATTATATGTAAGTTTAATTTAATAATAAATAATGTTTTATACATTAGGAATAAATTCTCAATGGCACCATGTGGTGCCGGACGTAAAGAATAGCACCATCCCATTTCTTCCCATGGGTGTCGTAAAAGGCGACTAAGGGACTTACTAGAGAATGGGCAGGAGAGTTCTCTATGCATATTAACACCATACTGCGATCGCCAACCCACCTGCCAAGCGTGGCGATTATGGCAACCCCCCCTCCCTTTTGGGGGAGGCCTATGTCCAGCAGTTGACGTCCTTCGGCTGAAATGATGATGATGATGATTAAATTCTCTAAATACAATTAGTGAAATAGCATATACTTAAATCATGTCAGTCATCAGTCAGCCTTCCTTACTTTCTTTTTTTTGGGTTTCATACGCCCGAATGAACTGGAACCCTTATAGGATCACTCGTGTGTCTGTCTGTCTGTCGGTATGTCTCTGTCTATCTGTCACAGCCAATTTGTTCCGTATGTAATGGACCGAATAAGTTGAAATTTGGAATACACGTATGGATTTTTGTGACCTAAATACGGACATAACACGTAAATAATGAATTATGAATATAATTTATGAGAGACAAATTAGAAAAAGAAAAAGTTTTTCAAACTGTACCATGTGACACATTCAATGAAAGGGCGTACTGTAAGGGATTCAAAAATAAAAAATAAATATTTTAAAAGCTATTTAAGAAATTTTTGTAAAAAAAATATGCATAAAATAGTTCTATAATTATAGATTACAGGAAAACCTATAAGTAGTCTATGGTCTTAAAATAAATATCTCAATATTGTGCGTACAAACTAACATTTGCAGTTAGAATGTATGGGAGAACATGTTTTTCAATTACAATGTTAAGTTTGTCTTTGGGATAAGTTCATGCCAACTACGGAACCGGCTAAGTGCATTTCGGACCACGCACAATGAACTGCGTGGTCCGACATGCACTTGGCCCGTTTGTAAATGTGTCCTTATAATCAGCTTGATGGTTAGTACAATTTTGTTCAAAGTCCTTTACCCCAGACGCGGACAGATATTTTACGTTCTGATTAATCTAAAACTCTAAATACTCGTCCTAACACAAAACGCTAATATCCTAATTTGTCAAACGCTTAGCCTTTTTAGGCCCGCAAAATTGATGAAGGGATAAACAAATTAATGATCGTCCTAATAGCGCCAAAAATCCTTTAAATGTGTCCGAACATTCGTCTTTTTTAAACTGACCCTAACACCACGAAATAAATAGGTACAGAGGGTCAGCTCCATACAACGAACGAAAACGCACGCACACATAGACACGCTTCACGTACACCGAGTGCAAACGCACTCACTGGCATTTGTTTAAGGGCGATGCGCTAAAGTAGCCCGCGAAATTCAAATTTCCTTACGTTTTTTTTGCAATTTGCAGGTAACAAGTTGTATTTTGATCTAAATATAATTCTTGGCCATAACAAATTTATAATCATTAGAATCTGCAATACAACTAACTCTCTTCGAAAAATCCTACTGAATGATTTTTTCTGAAATAATCATTCAGCAGGATTTTTTGAACTTAGAGAGTTGTAATGCTAAATATGATTCGCGGCCATAACAAATATGGCTGTAGAATTATAATCATTAGAATCTGCAATACAACTAACTCTCTTCGAAAAATCCTATTGAATGATTTTTTCTGCAATAATCATCCAGTAGGATTTTTTGAACTTACAGAGTTGTAATGCTAAATATGATTCGCGGCCATAACAAATATGGCTTTACAGAATTATAATCATTAGAATCTGCAATACAACTAACTCTCTTCGAAAAATCCTATTGAATGATTTTTTCTGCAATAATCATCCAGTAGGATTTTTTGAACTTAGAGAGTTGTAATGCTAAATATGATTCGCGGTCATAACAAGTATGGCATTACAGAATTATAATCATTAGAATCGGCAATACAACTAACTCTCTTCGAAAAATCCTACTGAATGATTGTACTGAAATAATCATTCAGTAGGATTTTTTGAACTTAGAGAGTTGTAATGCTGATTCTAATGATTGTAATTCTGTAAAGCCATATTTGTTATGGCCGCGAATCATATTAAGATCAACTTATAACCTGTTACTAACCTAGAAAACGTAACAATTTTTTTATTTCGCGGGCTACCTTAGCGCATCTCCGTTAAGTTTGTCGCACGCACGCGCCTATGTGTGCTGTTGTTGTTCGTTGTATGGAGTTGACTTTCTGTATCAATCTTTTTTGTGCTCTCAATGAAGGTCCTTTGTTATTTAATTATACTTAATGGTGGGTCCATTTAGTACAATTAAATAACAAAGCGCCCTTAGTAACCTTGAATTAGTGAATAGGAAGCCAGGGTTCAGGAAAGTTTGGGCGATTTAGTTTACTCGTTTATTTACTGGAATATGGGTTTAGCTTTCAGGTTTTGTTAGGCAGTTGGTAACTGTCGGGAAATAGGAAATCTAGACATTATTGTGGAGGTTATGTGTCAAAATATAAGTATAGTACTAATTAGGTTCTACTCTTGAGCGTTTAAGAAAGATAAGAAAGAAAGAAAATACGTTTATTTTCGATAAACATGACGCAAAGAAAGAACACAAATACAAAAACCGGCCAAGTGCGGACTAAGCGTCTCTGAGCTAAGCCGGGAACAGACGGACGGACGGACAGACAGACAGACAGACAGCCATGACAAAACTATAAGGGTTCCTTGTTTACTACGGAACCCTAAAAAGATCAAGTTAGGGGAAAGTATGCGTAAATATGCGTATGCGTGCGTGTGTGCACGGGTCGATCGATCAGGTTGAGCTACACCTGCTGCGGTTCGTCCGTGGATGGGTGATCATCTTTACAAACCAAGACGGCTTCGTGCCTCGGAAAGCACGTTAAGCCGTTGTTGGTCCGGGCTGTGATTTGTAGATCTATGACAGTTATTACAGGTCGTCGGAAACCAGAAAATGACAACCAGTCTTACCTAGGAGTATCGTATTACTCAGTAATTGGGTTCATTCATTCATTTCAGCCGAAAGACGTCCACTGCTGGACATAGGCCTCCCCCAAAAAAGGGGGATCTTCCAAAATCGATTGGCAGGCGGGTTGGTGATCGCAGTATGGTTTTAAAAATGCATAGAGAACGCTGCTGCCCATTTTCTAGTAAGTCCCTTAGTCGTCTTTTATGATACCCATGGGAAGAAATGGGATGGTGCTATTCTTTACGTCCGGCACCATACGGAATCAAGTAATTGGGTTGTGGAGGTCAGGTAGGCACTGGCTTCATGACAAAAAAAAAAAACTGGTATTCATCTGCATCCTTAGATTAGACTAGACAATTGACCTTGACAATTCAAAAGTGCCTGTAATTGGTTTATTTGAAATAATACGAGTAGGTTGGGGAAAAAGTTTCTTCGCATTTTTTAAGAAAATTCAAAACATTTTTTAATATAGTTTATTTACATTTAACTAAAATATGTAGGTACCATTTCGTTCAATAACTTTTTGCCATCTTGTAGGTAGGGACATGATCCCATTTCTATTGAAATTTTGGGACTTCTGATCAAAATACCGCGACATGTGGTTTTGGCAGTCCTCTCGTGATGTTAACCTGACACTGCCTAAAGAATTCTGAAGAGACCGAAACAGGTGGAAATCTGAAGGTGCAAGATCAGGACTATACGGCGGATGCTTTAACACCTCCCAGCCAAACTCTCTTAATTTTTGCTGAGTGGCTAAACATGTGTGAGGTCTAGCGTTATCATGATGAAAAACCACACCCCTTCTGTTGATTAATTCCGGCCACTTTCTCTCAACTTCTTGCTTTGATCTCATCATTTGTTCGCAGCGATGGTCCTGCCTGGTGGTAATAGCTCATAATGAATAATGCCCTTCCAATCCCACCACACACACAGCATCACCTTGTTGCGAGTTAACCCGGGTTTCACCACAGTCTGTGAAGCCTGACCGGCCTTTGACCACGACCTTTTTCGCACGTTCTTGTGGTACGTGATCCACTTTTCATCACCAGTTATCAGCTTCTTCAAAAATGGTTCTGTTTCATTACGTCGTAATCATCGTTTCATCGTTTCAGCCGAAAGACGTCCACTGCTGGACATAGGCCTCACCCAAAAGGGGGGGATTTGCCATAATCGCCACGCTTGGCAGGCGGCTTGGCGATCGCAGTATGGTGTTAAAATGCATAGAGAACGCTGCTGCCCATTCTCTAGTAAGTCCCTCAGTCGCCTTTTACGACACCCACGGGAAGAAATGGGGTAATGCTATTCTTTACGTCCGGCACCACACGGAAATTGTGTGATTGTGATTTTTTATTACGTCGTAATAAAGAATCACAAATGAGTACACGGTTCATTAGGTTTCTTTCAGTGCCCAAATATCGAACTTTTTTTTGTACCCAGTTTTTTTCAAATGTGCCAAAACTGTTTTGTGGTCAATTCCCAGTTCTTCAGCTACGTCGTAACTACCGATCAAGCTCCACTTTTTCAAAAATGGCATCCATTTTATCCGTAATAGGGCGACCAGAGCGACGTGCATCTTTGACATCAAAATTTCCGGTTTGAAAACGCTTAAACCAAATTTGTGCTACTCTCACAGACACTGCACTAGGTCCATAAACATCGCAAATTTTTTTCGCGGCTTGCGTTGCATTTTTACCTTTTTAGTAGTAAAATTTTAAAATGTATCGAATTTCTTCATTAGATAGATCCTGCCAAGCGTGGCGATTATGGCAAACCCGCCTTGTGGAAGGCCTATGTCCAGCAGTGGACGTGTTTCGGCTGAAATGATGATGATGACATCTCTGCCTAACCCTTTGGGGAATACAGGATTGATGTTATGTTATGTTATGTTGTTTAACAAATTATATGACAAGAGTTTATTCATGTTCGTGAACGGGCGCCGTCAGTTGAGACTGGTCTTCTCTTAACTGCCAGGGCTTATTTGTAATATTTTAATCTTATATTTTGAATTGTTTTTTAAATAAACAATTTTTTTTTTACATTGTTCTCACATATAGAAGCAACAAGAATAATGTACCCAGGATTATGTAATATCTTGCTTTAAAAAAGTGTCCTTGGAGTTTCTTGCCTATTCTTCTCCATAGAGATCTACGTTTTGCAATGGGCTTCAACTTTCTGACTAACTGACCGACTCTTTGACAATTCAAAAGTGCCTGTAATAGGTTTAATTGAAATAAATGTTTTGAGTTTGAGTTTTGAGTTTATTAGTATTCATTAAAAACAAGACAATACTTGACTTTGATGGTGTACATAATAAAGAGCATTCTATTCAATAACTAGCTCATACCACAATCCACTATCATCTTTAAAACTAACACCGTTTACAAAATATCACAAACTTAATCCTTTACATAAAAAACTTGAATAGCATTTAAAAAATTATAATTTCTTGTGAACGGGACAATGAAACTATAAGCTTGAAAATATAACATTTATACAGCAGTGAATGTTTAATGGGCCGCGAATCGTAATGTTGTCGTCTGTTTCATGTTAACATACACTATTTGTAATGTCAAGGGCAGTTTTGCATGAAGTAATTATCTTTGTGGGCTATGGAATGATAAACAAGGATTGTTTTCATGTTTTTATGTAAATTAAATCTTGTTTTTGCTTCACTCATTTTATTGTGCGGGTATTCCGATGACCCACAGTGCGATAGCTCCGTCTTCCCGTGGGTGTCGTAAAAGGCGACTAAAGGACTTACTAGAGAATGGGCAGCAGCGTTCTCTATGCATTTTAACACTATACTGCGATCGCCAACCCATCTGCCAAGCGTGGCAATTATGGCAACCCCCCCCCTTTTGAGGGAGGCCTATGTCCATGAGTGGACGTCTTTCGGCTGAAATGATGATGAATGATGATAACAGTGCAACTGTGGTGCCTTATGGCAAACGATGCCTCACCTCTTGTCGTGCTCGCTGTGTACAATACCAGCACTATGAAAGACCTTTGCGACGCCAATGGCAACCATGTCATTTGGTTTAAATAGTTTTTTCTCAGTGTATTTCAGTTTTTGATATTTGTCGGATCGTCAGGATTTACTCAGTTAGATTCGGACATCATGTGGGCAGAAGTTGGGTTTCGTGCAATGAAAACACGCTGGCTGCGATACACAACAATCACTGGCTAAAACCCACCCATGTTCCTTCCGTTGCCTGTGTGCCAGGGCCACGATATCCCTTTCGGGCAAACTCGCAACCCTAGCAGGCATTATTGGTCCTAACGGACCCCGTCTGTTGGTGCTGACATCTCTTTGAGACGCGCGTGGAACACAACGCGCCGTCGACCCGGGCCTGGTCCTTATCGGACGGCGAGCTACTCATCGCTCACCGTCCGCAAGCCCGCGCCTACGGTGGCCGGAAATCGGCTTGCGATTCCCGACGCCCGGGGCGTCTCCTGCAGCGACTAGGGGCGCGAGGGCGCGAGCCGTGCCTCTCCCTCACGCGTTCCGCCTCCTCCTTCGCGAGCATTACTGCTTAGCAGAAGGAGGTGTAACCGCATAGACTGAAAATTATTATAAACAGGTTGACATCTATCTTAAACTGCTTAAAGTTTAGTTAAAAAATTTGACCTTTTGAAAGTGTTGCTTTTGGTTAGGAATCGTGATTGGAATCAGCATTTCCAGATATTTTTTTTCTGGTAAACAGGGATTTTGAAACCCTTCGAGTGAAAAAAGCGGGATTCTGTACCAAAAGCGGGATATAATAAGAAAACGTAAATAATCAGTAATTTTTTACTACAATGAACTTATCCTTTTATTTGAGTTTCAAATTAACTTGACAATGATGATATAAGTACAATAGAAAATGTATTGTAATGAAAATACCTTACTTTACTAGGCAAATAACTGTCTGGTTTGCCCTATATTTAAGGCAATTCAATCTTCATAGGAAAATAAATAAGTAATACATTATTTACGAATCACTTATTTATTTTTCATTTTCTTAAAAGTGGGACTGAGTCTGTCCTGCGCAGAATATTTAATTTTGGGCTAAAAATCGGGACGTCCCACCAACATCGGGACGTCTAGCAATGGTAATTAAAATACAGACACACTTTTTTTTTACTTTTCAGCAATATTTTTGTACAACACGTTTTCTCCTATGTCTTATAAACAAGAACTAGTTGTATCACACGTCGTAAACGCAATAACGTGCTCTCCGTAATATCGTATGATGTACAACCTTCATACGCAATAAGGAACGGCGTATTGCTCGGTGTGGCGTGTCGCAAGCATCATAATACGTGCCGTACATCTTTGCATCGTTTATGGCAGGAATTTAATATTACTCTGGAGCTCCTTAGAAATCTTTTATTGCTATTTTGAAACCGTTGCAGTGTGAAAAATTAAGATGGGAATATTTATTGAAAAATACCTTCATAGCTAACATGACACATTACGGCAGTTTTCTCCGAAGGGTTATGCAGTTATGTTTTGCTAGTTAGGTTTAAGACCCATGTAACAGACGGTGAGCCTATTGCCATCAACCGGGTACAAATTCAGACTCCGGGCTGAAAAAATCCTGATTGCAAACTCCAATAACACTTTGCCCGATCTGGGAAACAAACCCAGGACCTTATGCTTATCAGTAACGCTTGCAATCAACCACTAGACCAACGACGTAGGCCAGTTCAGTCAAGGCATAAATAAATAGAAATTTTTCCTCGTAAAATAATATGAGTAATTAATCTAATCGCATTTTATCTCCACCGTGTGGGTCATATAAAGCTAAATTCCGTTATACATTGTTCATTCATAAGTGAAAAAAATCCCCTTTTCTTTTTAACCGACTTCCAAAAAAGAGGAGGTTCTCAATTCGGCAGTATGTTTTTTTTTTTTTTGTATGTTTGTTACGCGATTACTCCGTCAATTATGAACCGATTTTGAAAATTCTTTTTTTCTTTGAAAGGGTATACTCTCGAGGTGGTCCCATTGCCACCAAATCAGAATCTGATGAGGGAATCCCATGGAAATCGAGGGAAACCCTCAAATTTTATATGCAAACTTATAGCGATTTGGGAACTTTTTATAGTAACTCGTGCATTTGCTCTCAGAAAGCACCCTTTGTTGAAGTGGAACTGAGGAAGGAGACCACAGATGGCCACCGGAACAATATAATAATGATAACCTATTTAACGGGTTGCGATTAAGCAATTGATGCTCGTCATTATGCATATGGTGAGTGGCAGTTCTCCTGGTTCTTACCAGGAGAACTCCTCAACAATCAACGTCCCAGCATCTGGAAAAACAATATTTTATAAAAGGTGAAGGGCAGTTAACAATAAGCTATTGTAACTTTGATAAATTCAAAACTGACCCACTAAAAAGTGAAAAATAAATTTGGTAGTCGGTTACTATTTTTTTGTAAAAAGTTTTTTCTTCTACATAAAAACAGCACATAAAACAAAAGATAATCTCAACTTGTTCAAAATATCTTAATCTTTTCATAATACCTGTTGCTTGGAGACTGCGATAAAAACCTGTTGATATACTCTATAAAGAATAATGTAAATGTAGAAGATCCTTTCAAATCTCTTGATTAAAGTAAATGATACAGCAGTGAAGGGAGAAAGATGAATCTAAATGCCCAAGACCGGAAAAATTGGTTTATTTGTCACATAAACTCGTGCATACAATAATATAACTTGAATAATAAAGAAAAAACCGACCAAGTGCATGTCAGACCACGCACAATGAAGGGTTCCGTAGCTGGGATGAATTTATCCCAAGAACAAACTTAAAATTGTAATTGAAAGACATGTTCTCCGACACATTCCAACTGCAAAAAGTGTTTACGCACAATATTGAGAGATTTACCATCGTTAATTTAACACAAGACTTTAGGTTTTCCTATAATCTACGAGTAAAGAACTATTTTTAGTATGTTTTCAAAATTTTAGGCTTAGTAGTTACGGAGATAAGGTGGTAATGGTTTATATTTATTTTCTTCAATAGCTTTAAAACGAAATATTATAAAATTATTAAAAAAAAACATATTTGAGACCCTCACTTTAAGTTTTTTCATTTGATATGTGACACGGTACAGTTTAAAAACTTTTTATTTTAATTTTATAATTTACCCCCAAAAGTGACGCTCATATTCAAAACTCACTTATTTACGTTACACGTCCGTGTTTGGGTCACAGAAGTTCATATGTGTACCAAATTTCAACTTAATCGGTCCAGTAAATTCGGAGCAAATGACAGACGGACAGACAGACTGACACACGAATGATCCTTGATGGGTTCCGTTTTTTCATTTTGAGGTACGGAACCCTAAAAATAAAAACAAAATAGAATCACGATTTTTATAACAGAAATAGTCGGTTGCTACGTTGGTCTAGTGGTCGCAAGCGCGACTGCTGAGCGTGAGTTCCAGGGTTCGATTCCCAGGTCGGGCAAAGTGTTATTGTGTTTTGCCATTAGGAATTTCTCAGTAGCAGCCCGGAGACTGGATTTGTTCCCGATTGATGGCAATAGGCTCGTCCTTATTACATGAAACAAACATAACTAGCGCAATGTGGGTTTACTATAATAGGTCACCTCTTTCCCTTTAGGGAAAACCAGTCGTCCTTATGTTACATAGTTCAGATCTTTATTTAAACATAATCACACTAATATTAGGTCCTATGAAATCGTTTTGTATGGAGAATTTTTTAGAAGTTGCATTTGTCATACTAACATTTTCTTAATTTATATAACAACCATGTACACTAATGTTTTAAAACTTTTATAATAATATAATTCTTTATTTTCAGACCAAGATCCATAATATAATACTGACTACCATAATATAATGACTAAAACAAAAACAAATCTATCTCACATGTCTGACCATTGGTCTGTGAGCCGCCATCCAGTGAGATACGTTGCACTAATGTTTAAAAATAAGATAATGTAATATGTCACTTAGATTAAGCGACAAAAATAAGTTCTGGCTAAGTTTAAACAAATAGTCGTAATTTCCGCTAGCAAAATGAGAAGTCATTTTTAAGGTATTTTTGATGTTTAGAAAACTATAAGTAATATGGTTGTTTTACTATTGGTAGTTGTCTAGGATGGTCATTATTCGATATAATACCAAGCAATTGATGAATATTTTAAATCATAGAAGTGACGAGGTTCTCTACTTGTGAGAAAAAAAACGCCAATTTCATAGGTGGGAACCTAACATTATAAAGGCGAAATTTCGTGAGTGTGTGGTTGTTACTTCTTTACGCTCCAACGGCTGTACCAATTTTTATAAAATTTTGTATGAAGGTGGCTGACACCCTGAATTAACAATAAATAAATAATAAGTTTAAATTGCAATTTGTTTTCCAATTCTGTTACATTAAAAATGTATGGATGCGATACAAAGCTATAAAATGATGCTAGAGGTAAAGTATTTTAGTGAATATAAAACTATAATAAAAACAACACGTAATGGATTGCAATAGATAAAAAATAAAATAATTTGAGCATTACGGGGTCAAATTAAATGAGCTAGCAAAACTTTGCAGACCGGATGGTATCGATATCTTAACACGATGAAATAATTTAATAATAAAAATAGATGTGTTTTTTTGGGGTTAACGACCGCGGTTAGTGTTGTGAGTTGAGAATATCTATTTTATTTTGTACGATACAAACTTACTTTCTTTCATTTATTTATTTAATACTTTAAGCACACAAATGTACAGAGGCGGACTTAATGTCATAGGCATTTTCTACCAGTCAACCTTTGGGCGATGCAGAGACAAACAGTGGTAGGTGCAATAGCGAAAATTGATGAATAAATATTATTTAAATGTAAAGACATACATATAACTTTTAAAAACTATAAATATAATGTAAAAACGTAATTATACAACATTATTTTTAGTATATGCGAAACCTGAATATAGTTGGTTCAGAATAAGGAACTGAATAGATTTCCATAATTTTTACACCATGTTATATTTTTCCCAAAAATATTAAGTGTGATGGAAAATTTTATCACCATTTAATTACTTACAATACAATCGCCGTACGGTTAGGTACCTACTGCCAAATTATTTTCAATGAGCGCAAAACGACCCTGGAGGCGCGGGGGCGCCGTTAGCATGTTTTTGTACGGACAACCCCGTAACATAACAACCTTAACTTTGTGATTTTTCATGATACAGTTTGCGTGCGGCTGTTATTACATTATTACATAGCCACAAGCCTCTTAAACTATTATTAAACTATCTAAGAATTAACCATTATTTCGCGGACATTGATGTAGGTTACACGTTTACCTAGTTTTTACCCAACTGCGGCGAAGCCAAAAAAGGAGGGTTATATGTTTGACTTGTATGTGTATCCGCCCTTATGTACAAAATACAATACAAAATAGTTAATTGTCACAATTAGCATAATCAATTCATTTACACGTGTTTGGAGCCTTCTTTTAAGCAAAACAGTGCCTGTATTAGGAGACTATGGTCTCGTAACTACTAAACGGCTAAAATAATTTTGATGAATGATAAAATGTCGTTAGATTCGTTTATAATGCGCGAGTGTCACTGGGTATATTATAATTAAAAAATCTAAAAACCCGACTGCGTAAAAAGTGCATGACTGAATGATATTGTTATAGTATGAAGTTATATAAATCTTATAACCATCTTTTTTAAATTTCACTTTTTACGCAGTTGCGTTTTTGTATTTTCTTTTTAGGGTTCCGTACCAAAATGGTAAAAAGGAACCCTTATGGTGAGACTAAATCTGTCTGTCTGTCACACCTGGATATCTCAAGAATTACTAATGCTATCAACTTGAAATTTAGAATAGTTTTAGATGTTGTTTGGCCAACTATTTCGCAAACAACAAAAAATAATACATCTTTTTTGCAAAAGGGACTGAAAGGGGGTCTTAAAAATTTGAAGTGGGGCTACTAGGGAAATATAAGGTATCATATGAAAGAGCGCTGTTTGCACATTCTCAAACATTTTTTTTTTAGACAGCTTAGTTACAGATTTTTGATGAAAAATGTAAAAAAGATACCGTTCCCCCCTTTATGTCCGAAGTTTGCATAGATAAAAATCTGAAATTATTCTATGTGATAGAAGTGTATGTTAAGATTACAGGAAAAATAAAACGATGTCTCTAAATAGCACAGTTTTTCAGAAGTCATAAACATCATGTACGGAATCCCCGGTGCGCGAGTCCGACTCGCTCTTGACCGGTTTTTTAATTTAGTCTGTCACATTTAAATTGTAATGTGTAACTGTTTTATTTCCCAATAAAATAAAATAAAACATATTATGGTGACGTTTTGCTGCAAAATTTCCTCGCATCTGCCAAAACAAACCATAAAGAAGCTTATATACTTCTGTTTGTTTCTCAGCTGTGTTTCTTCAACAAGTTTCTGTGAAAACTTTGTCTACTTAAATGTTTTTCAAGGGTTTTAAGGGATTGGTTTCACAGCCATTACGGGACTTTATCCTAAGCTTGTGTTAGTAAACACTACTTTATATTTCGGTTCGTAAATATACAACATTATTTTTATTTAAGGAGGTTACTATCAATTTGGATACCTTTAAATTTCTTTGTATATTGTCTAAAGAAGATCAATAATAATGTCTTTATGTACCTGTTAATCAAATCGGCATTGTCAATAGGCTTACCGGCATTACTAAAAAGCCTAAGACAGTTCCTCCAGTGTTTCTGTATGGTGTGCCACTAAACAGAGTGTCGCATTTTAGGTACCTCGGCCACATAGTGAAAGAGGACTTGAATGATGACAGTGACATAGAAAGGGAGCGAAGAGCGTTGTCGGTCCGATGTAATATGCTGGCCCGTAGGTTTGCACGATATACTAGAGAAGTGAAACTCACGCTGTTCAAGGCATTTTGTCAGTCCTTCTACACGTGCAGCCTGTGGGTTAGACATACGCAGAGGGCCTACAACGTTCTTCGAGTTCAGTACAATAACGCCTTTAGGGTGCTGTTGGGGCTCCCGCGGTTCTGTAGCGCATCGGGCATGTTTGCTGAAGCACACACAGATAGCTTTCAAGCTATTATGCGAAAACGAACAGCATCCCTGATGTGAAGAATTCGGGGGAGCACCAACAGCATTTTAAAGGTAATTGTGAATAAACCTGATTGCCCGTTCCTGGGGCACTGGACCCGTATGCACAGCTGCAAGTCTGGTGCAGCAGGGAACGGACATACTTTTAAATATTAAAATTAGATTTATTATTATTTTTGTTTTATGGAGAAATGTTACTAACATAGTTTTATAAGGGTTACTAACAACAATATGAATCATGTGTTCGAATTAAATAAATAAATAAATAAAATATAGGTTTTAATTGGCAGAGGTAACGCTGCAGCCTAGTTTTGTGATGAGAAGGTGGTCCCAGGTGCTCCATCAAACCCTACATAGTAGTTAAAGGGCCGATTCCACTCACTGATAGAAATCTAAAAGTAAGCAATTTACTGCATTTTGAGGCGCTATTCTGCTCATCACACCGAAGATCCTCATTAGATCTTCATCAAATTTCTATGAGACCAACTTAAAGTTCCTACCTTTAAAATAAAAAAAATCATTGAAATCGGATCGCGTATGGCGGAGATATCTAGTAGCCCCTTTTTTGCCCCTTTTTACCCCTCCAATCAAAAATCCCCGAAGAGAAAATAAATCTATAAAGTTACAAAATCTGTATACCAAGTTTCGTCCAGATCGGTTGCAAAATACGACTGGTAGACGAGTGCCAACAAACTGACAAAGGAAAGCAAATTTTGCCAGACTTGAAGTAGAGACGCTTCGCTCGTTCGGTCATTTAATCCGTGGCACGAGAAATAAAGCAGCAGCCAGATCCCTAGAAATCAGAATTAAACGATAGCCTCTTAAAACATGAATCTCATCTAAATGCGCAAAAATGTGAATGTAATCCTTATGAATAATCCTGAAAATACAAAAACACAGGAATACATCTTTGAAATGAAAGCTGTTGATTGATTCGAGCTCCATTGCTTAAATAGCAAAGCATTTATTTGATCGTGTCATTAGCATCAATCTTCTCTGCCATTCTTCTCTGATTAATGCCATTCGCATCAAAATCTTATATGTAACGATCAGTGGAGTTACCATGCACGGCGTAGCATGCGTACTTCATACAAACGTAATACCAAAATAATTTGTAAATTAAACATATTCTTATGGTAGGGTGTATTTATTTCGATTGGATTACGGAATATCTATGTTCCCAAATATATATTTTGAAAGGACGACGGACTCTCCATATAAAGACGAGATATGATAAATTGAAAATTTGTATAGTAAACTTATTTTTCTCATAGCTCTTGTTTAAATTAGTGTCCATTCAAAATATATATTTAGGAACCTAGATATTCTGTATTCCAATCGGAATAAAAACACACTACCTTAAGAATATGTTTGATTTAAACATTATTTTGGTATTACGCACTACGCATCCAGCCAGCCTCTTAATGTTTTACCGTAAGTAAGCGATGTTGAGCCATACGCGGTGCAAATCATCACCATCTTCCTGCCCTGTCCCATGTTACTTGGAGTCGGCGCTACATGTTTTTTTGGGAATCCCTTCTTTTCGCATAATGTTTTTTTTACTAATATATTTTTGCATAACTGTTTTGGTATATCTTTTTATGCTTTAATTGTTTTTGGCATACAGTTGATGTAGACATAATTATCTTGTTGGATAATTTATTTTGGCATAACTTTAATTCGCATAATGTTACTTGGCCTACCCAATTTTAAGTAGTTTAAGGTGCGTAACCAATTTTAAGTAGGTTAAGGTGGCCGCCAAAGGCAACTCTTTATTTTTTTTTAGTGTGGTAATTATCACATAACTTCTCCCGCTCTGGACGGAGCGGGAGGGCGTGTCGGACTTATACTGACTAAAACCCACCCGTGTTCCTTCATTTGCCTGTGTGCCAGGGCCACGATATCCCTTTCGGACAAACTCGCACGTGTAAGCCGCCAATATGTTTTACATACATATAGATGTATGTAAAATGACATACATATTTCATTAGAGCAATATTGCATAATATGTAGTAGGGTCTAAAATTGTAGGAGTTAACTATTATGCGTATTTGTTATGCTTATAAAAAATATGTTTTAATGTCATTATGCTACTGAATGTTATGCCTATACATAATTATGATTAGAGAAATTATGCTTAAAATAATTATGCGTAAGCTGTTTTGCGTAAATAATGTTATGCGTAGATTTTGTTTGGATAAACAAAATTATGCCATGTTATAATATGTCTTAAAATTGTATGCAAATGGAATGGGAACCGTTTTTTTCTTCCATTCTCTCCTGTCAGCCGTCACTCTATCATTCATTCCTTTTTCGTTCTTATCATCTCTCACATAATCCATCCATCATTTCTTTGGTCTTCCTCTTCCTCTCCATTTTTCAACATTTAAATTAAACACTCTTATAAATGAATTACATGCGTTTCATGCGCGGTGTTACCATTACTTTCAAATTGATCTGCTCTGCCCTTAATCTGCCTTGCAAATGATTATGGTACGGGCCCAGGTCGTCTACCCTATGTGGCTGCAGTCTGTTCATTACAAAATACCAAACAGATACTTCATCCGTGACATTAAATTATTGAAACACGACAATATCCATTAAATTCACAAAACGTGACATACATTCTTGCATTTTCCTCTCAAAGCTGTTATTTCCAATGTCAATGACATTGTTGGAAATAAATAGAAACTATAAATTTAGCGTAGTATATACTAAATCTATGATGGAAACAGATAATGTATTCACCGGTTTAAAATTGAAATTACACATTCATGTTGTATTGCCATTCAAAATGTGCATTGCTTTGTCTGAATTTTAATTTTTCCTTATAAAACTTTTACGGCGTATGCACCAGCTATGAAGCTGGTGCCTATGCCGTAAAATTTACGATTTCAAAAAGTTTATAGTTTGTAGCCAACTCAAATATTAGGGGTCAGACTAATGCAGCTGTGTTTGACTGAAAATCAACTTCCATGTAGCAGATTTCAGTAGTTTTATGTTTGCTGTACTGTGGCTGTACGGTAACAGTAGCCTTTTTTTTTTGGGTGGGAAATTATCAAATAACTTCTCCCGCTGTGGGTGGAGCGGGAGGGCGTGTCAGACTTTTACTGACTAAAACCCACCCGTGTTCCTTCCGTTGCCTGTGTGCCAGGGCCATGATATCCCTTTCGGACATACTCGCAACCCTGGCAGGGTAGCCTGAAAGTGAAGTAAAATGAAGAATTATTATCATACTTTCAGGTAACCTGTAGCCTGAAAGTATGATAATAATTCTTCATTTTGAATAATGTTCAAATAACGTTGACCTTGGTTGTTGGTAAAGATTTAATGCGGTAGTTTTGTGAAATGTATTGAAAAAACCAGACGCGTGTCGCACCTCGCACAATGAAGGGTTCCGGAGTGGGGATTCATTTATCCTTCTCCGTTCTCCCATACATCGATATACGGCAAGGTCAGTTCTCCAACTACAAATGTAAGTTGGTCGACTATTACTCGTTAACTTGTAAAGCTTACTTAGCTGTGATAGTTTTCTTTTTAATTTCGGTACTACTGCCATGACTTTTTCACATATCCAAAAACAGTCATCTAGCTGGCAGGGGGGAGACTTGACTCTGACTAAAAATAGTACTTTAAAGCTTAAAAATATCATCCCCACTTTACGTGCAAGGGAAGTAACCTAAAAAATATTTAAATATAATAATATTTATTCAAGATTTTATCTTACCACTTTGTCGGTGTGATTAATCAGAAAGACGGACATGGCGAAACTATAAGGGTTCCTTTTTTAATACGGAACCCTAATCACAAAATGGCGGCGTTAGTTCCGATTTTAGCCACGCGCCAAAACATCCTTGACAGCTATACAGACTGCCAGCATTAATTTGACAGTTCCAAATTCAATTTCAAGGATTGCGTAATAGTGGAATTACTATATCTTTTGCGAATTAGATTTTGTAATGGATTGCGTTTGAGTGTTGTATGCTTTAGATTCATGGATATATAGGTTACTATTAATCAAAGATCATTGATCATGTCGGTAAACGTGTCTTGGGTAGTGAATTAATTACTTACTAGCGCTCTGTGACGTTCGAGTTACTACTCTGTGTAATTGTAACTGGTTCAGTAGGGATCCCTTCTTTTCGCATAATGTTCTTTGTCCTAATATACTTCGGCATAACGATTTTGGCACAATTTGTTTTGGCATAATAATACTTCGGCATAATCATCTTAAAGACTAATTTGTTTTGACATAAATTTGATTCGCATAACGTTAGTAGGCCCAATGACTATTAGCATAACGTTAGTAGGCCTAATGACTATTAGCATAATAATATTTAGGCATACATTTTTTCCTTTTCTAGTAGATACGTACTCCAGACTTTGGGTGGAAATGGTGGTGGCGAACTTGTAGTACCCCATACATAATTCTGATCAAACCAATTTGCTATAGTTTCTGTAACAATTAAATAATATTGTTGGTTAAAAATGTAATATGCTGTGCAACAAAAGTTAGTGACAGAACCGAATTGCTGCAAAACTGACTCCACGTAGTCTTGTTTGTCCTACCCCTAGAGTGTAATTTAAAATCGCGTAGGCGCGTAGGGGCGAGGTGGCCCGCAGGCTGAGGAGCAGGCGGCTGCGAGCGAGCGACGATTAGCACGCGTGGAGCCGCCGGAGGCCCGCAGCGCCGGAGCCGTGACCGAAACCCTGCCTGCTGCATGCTGCATGCTTGCTTGCATGATTGCTTGTTTGCTGCATGCTTGCTTGCATGCTTGCTTGCATGCTGTATGCAAATTTATGCTTTAGGATATTATGCTTAAAAAAGTTATGCTTTAGAACTTTATGCTTAATAAATTTATGCTTTAGAATATTATGCTTAATCATTATTATGGTTAGAGAAATTATGCTTAAAAAATTATGCGTAAGCTGTTATGCGTATTTATATTATGCGAAAATATAATTATGCCAAACAAAATTATGCTAAGTTATATTAGGTCTTAAAATTTTATGCAAATGGATAGGGAACCGGTTCAGTGCCATAGGTACCGTATATACAAGCGAAACAAAGTAAACTGTGGGTAAAGTCCATTTCACGAAAGAAGTCCCGCAGAAATAAGTGGAACTAATTATTATTATACGCTAAGTTAGCAACATTCCTAAAATAACCCATGCCTGCAGCGCCACGTCTGCGGGACTTCTTTCGTGAAATGGACTTTACTTTGGTTTCTGATTCCAGTGAAGGGTGTTTTTTTGCCTCGAAATGACACAATCCGGTTAATTTAACTCACTACGTAGATAAATTAGTATTAGTGGATAAAATTCCACAGTATTTGACTCTCAGATTTGTCCCTAGCCCGAAAGTCTGACAACCAATCTTACCAAGGAGTGTCGTTTTACCCAAGGACTGGGTTGTGGACAATGATTTTTAAGTAAAAAAACGTAGATAAGTTATTCAACATTCGATCTTCAAAAACGTTACAATGTCACACTATTAAATGACACGTGGAAATAGGACGGCATGTCGTAATTATCGGGAGCGAAAAAGAGACAAGACGTAAAATAAAAGTTTAGTTTAGTTTAGTGTAGTTTTTCGTGCCACTTGCGGAGCGCGTATAACTTATCTATCTCTTTATACATATAATATCATTGGTTGTGGCGATCAGATACAAGCATAAACTCACACCTTCTTCTCACGGGGGTAAGCAGAAACTATAGAACGCCCTGCTACGCTCGCTCCTTACATACTTCTTTTCCTTCGCCTACGTTCATACATCTATTCATACACGCACCGGTTGCGAGTACTACGCACCTGACCTTTCTGAGAACATCACCAATTTGGTCACTATATGTCCTCCTAGGGAGTCCCCTCCCATCGTTTCCACTCACCTCTGCTTTATAAATACCTTTTGTTAGTCGCCTTGCACTCATCATCTCATCATGACCAAACCATCCAAGCATACTCTTTTCAATTTTTGTCACTACATCTTCTTTTAAACTGCACCGTTGCCTTATCACCTCATTTTTCAGCCTATCATTCATAGTCACGCCAGACATGCTTCACAAGGAACGCATTACCACAGCATATAATCTACTCTCATGCTTCTTTTGCCACATTCACTTCCATACATAAGGCACCAGTATACCAGATAGGCAGTCACTATGTAAAATACTAGTAGTCAGCTGTATCCGGTAAGACTGCAAGCTGACCCTTATCATAGTTGGGAAAAGGCGAGGCAATTTGATGATGAATAGCGCGATTTTTTTTTTCTATTACGAAGCAAATGTTACTGTAATTCTATTATAAATATTTAATAAAACTTAGGTATTATATAAGACCAGATATTAGACTTATAATTCATTTATTGTTTTTCAAAGTATATGCCCTCACAATTTATAGATTTTTGGATTCACTGGAACCATTGTATAAAGCAGTTGGGCCAGTCTTCCTTAGGGACCTCTTCAATGGCTTCGTGAAACGCATTCACCGCCGATTTAGTTTATTAGATTTTTTTTTTTTTTGACATAGATTTTTAGATATTTTATGATTTGTGAATTATTTTTTATTTACTGTTGACATTTTATGCTGAATTCACTTTAATTTTTTGATATTGACTTGAAATCAATTATTAATAATCTTAACTATTACATTTGTACGCCTTAATAATTGGCAAACATGTCTGAACTTATTTTTTTCTTTGTAATCCTGCATGCATATCTCTACTATTGTATGTGTACAGATGTTTATGCAAATAAATATATTATCTTATCTTATCTTAGTGAAAAGAAGTCGTAAGGTGCGAGGTCTGGGCTGTATGGCAGATGTGTCATCAGTTCTACATTAGAAGCTTTAAATACACTTTTCACGAGTTAAATTCTTTGTAATAGCGACACACAATTTTCTAAAGGACGCCACAATGAAACAACAAATGATAGTCTCGCAAATTAAAAAGTTACATGTTCCCAGAGAGTTCCATTTCCGAATTCCGCAACAGCTTTTTTATTTTATTTTATTGTAAGTGGCCAATTCCAGAAACTTTCAGTATGCCCCACGTATATACTTCTCATTCCTATTCCATGCTTTATACCTGTGAGAAATAACAAGTTGATGAAACTTTTTTGTAATTTGTCACATCATTTGAGAGCCTTTTTTATGAAGGCGTGGTTTGACAAATGAGAAACGTTTTCTTTATGACTTTACAGGGCTGGCGGACGTCTAACTTTGGGCTGATTTTATGGAGCAATATTTTATAGAAAGTTTTAAATTTCGATCTGGGCTAGATCCTTTGAAGTCGTAAAGTGTATGTATGTAGATAGATGATGATTTATGTGTAGAGATATTGGTTTTTGATGTTTTGGTACGAAGGATGATAGGCATGTACTAAAAAAAAATATTTTTATGTTTTGTTTTTCGCTATCTTTTTACTGAGATAGGTACTTTAGCGACCATTAACGGTAGCATAACAGGACAGGTAGCAGTACCATAATCAGCCTATAACGTTCCTACTGCAGGGACACAGAGGTCCTCTCTGTGACAGGGAGTGGGTCTTAATACAACAAGAGGGTCCAGTGTGAGTTGGTACCATAAATTGTAAAAGAAATATACAGGGTCAAATTAAATTAGCTAGAGAAACTCAGCAGACGTGATGGGTATCGATATCTAAACATGATCAGTCAAAAAATAAATTAATTTAATGATTTTTTTTATCATCAACCACAGTTAGTGCAGACACTTAAAAAATCCGTTTTTTTGTGAATACCTCACAGACGGGATGGGTAGCGATACCTAAACATGATACAAAAAGAAATCATACTTTCTAAGTAATACTTCAATTAACAACACTATCAGGGGGTCCAAAAAAAATAACATCAAATAATTTTTTTTTTTTCGATCAGGTTTAGATATCGATACCCATCACGTCTGCTGAGTTTAGCTAGCTAATTTAATTTGACCCTGTATATATGAATGAAATATATAATAAAAAAATTAAAAAGGCATGCACTGTTAAAAGAGAAGAATGATACATATTTCAGTTTTTTTTTTGCTCTGTTAATCCGAATCTGGCCCTGTAAGCTACAATAGTCATAACGTCATACTCGTAAATATTACCAAGGTAACGACTAGCAGTTTTTACGATCACATATTTCTCAACTGAAATCACTTTCAAGTTATAAAAGTTAACACAAAGTTATTACATAATATGTAAGACAATATAATTTCATTTAAAATGATCTAGGGTTCTAATAAAATATAGTCCAAAATCAAACTGAAACTGCTGATTCTCAGCCTAATTTGGACAAATAGTTTTTGATATTGTCAAACAGCACAGATATTGTCAATAGCGTAACATACTATAAATCACAACTTGAATGATTTTAAAGGATATTGCTAATCCATTGCTTACTATGATAAGTAAAGTTTCCACATTTATAGGTATCTGTAATTTTTATGGTGTAAATAATAAAGATTATTCTATCTTCTATCTATCTAATAAATAATAAAAGTACATAATTATGCCTTCTATACTTACACTGTATTGTTTAAAAAAGGTGTTTTTAGGGTTCCGTACCAAAATGGTGAAAAGGAACCCTTGTGGTGAGACTAAGACTGTCTGTCTGTCTGTCACACCTGGATATCTCAAGAACTACTAATGCTATCAACTTGAAATTTAGATTAGTTTTAGACGACGGTGACGTTTGCCCAACTATTTTGCAAACAAGAAAGAAATTTAAAAAAAATATATCTTTTTTGCAAAAGGGACTGAAAGGGGTCTTAAAAATTTGAAGTGGGACTACTAGGGCATGTGGGTTATCACATGAAAGAGCGCTGTTTGCACATTCTCAAACCGTTTTTTTTTTGTTTCCGACTTTTGATGAAAATTGTAAAAAAAAATACCGTTCCCTTATCCTACCTTATATACCCTTATCACCGAAGTTAACATAGATAAAAATTTGAAATTATTCTATGTGATAGAAGTTTATGTAAAGATTACAGGAAAAATAAAACGATGTCTCTAAATAGCACAGTTTTTCAGAAATCATCAACATCATATATACGTACGGAACCCTCGGTGTGCGAGTCCGACTCGCTATTGACCGGTTTTTTTTTAATAAAGATCTCGTTTTACGGAAGAATAAATAAAGAGAGCCTATTGCGAGGGAGAGAATATTGATGTTCAGTGGGTTATCTCACTTATATCATGTCATCAACTTGAAATTTAGAATAGGTTTAGATGACGTTTGCCCAACTATTTTGCAAACAAGAAAGAAATTAAAAAAATATATCCTTTTTGCAAACGGGACTGAAAAGCGGTCTTACATATTTGAAGTGAGGCTAATATGTGGGGTATCATATGAAAGAACGCTGTTTGCACATTCTCATACATTTTTTTTTAAGCAGTATAGTTTCCAACTTTTGATGAAAATGTAAAAAAAAATACCGTTCCCCTCCGAAGTTTGCATAGATAAAAATCTGAAATTATTCTATGTGATAGAAGTTTATGTAAAGATTACAGGAAAAATAAAACGATGTCTCTAAATAGCACAGTTTTTCAGAAATCATCAACATCATATATACGTACGGAACCCTCGGTGCGCGAGTCCGAAAAAAGTATTTTCGATCTTGAAAGTCAATTTCAAGCTTGACTTTTTACTATCCATTCTACATCATTATTTAAGAGAGGTTAAAGAAATTTGGAACAATTTTTAAAATAATTATTAATAGTTTGCTTATCAAAATCAAAATTACTCTAAAGAAACGTCCGTAAGATGTTGTAACAATTTATCAACACTACTTATACATTTCATATCCAACAAGACATTAACATAACACCTAACACTAATACTGAAACTTAAAGGATTTAGACGATACATTAAAACAGCAAAATTCTAAGCAAAAATAAACATTTCACACACAAACTATGAGTACACACTTATGCATATTCAACAGACTACTAACTGGGGATGAATTTACACGATTTGCGGCGAAATTCATCCCTCTATACCCTCTATCTAGGGTTGAAGGAACGATTAACGGGGGTGAAGTATTTCTTGAAATGTAGCTGTAAAGTTTTACGCGGGAGCCGCGCTCATTGGGTTTAATTTACGCTAAATTTCCTTCGGGATTCTTGTAGGTAAATGTTAGACTGATTAATTGTGAATTGGTTTAGATTTGTGTGAAGTATTTGATTGGGTTCTAAGGGTTTTGCTCATTTAATGAGCGGTTACCATCTTAGTATTCTGTGATAATTTTCTTTTTGAATTCATTTTGTTTTGCATTGCGGTCGAATTATTAATTTACTGGAGTAATCAGACATGTGCTAGCTGTCACTGTGTAATAAAATGGCCATATTTATTGTAATGCTGATCGTATAGTAATCGATTTATCATCTTCATCATCATTTCAGCCGAAAGACGTCCCAAAGGGTCATAATCGCCACGCTTGGCAGGCGGGTTGGCGATCGCAGTATGGTGTTAAAATGCATAGAGAAGGCTGCTGCCCATTCTCTTGTAAGTCCCGCTAAGCGTCCACCGTGTCGGAATCGGAGCGTACGCAGTGTACGTGGCGTGCCAATTACAAAATCTCTAGCGCAGTTATGCCGATCCAGTGAACGCTGTACCATAAGAATCAATACAAAGCAACAAATTCGTTCACTCCGTACGCGCCGATTCCGACGCGGAGGACGCGGACCGACCGAAGGTTCGGTTTCGGTTTCAGTTTCAGCTGGTTTCGGCCAAAAAATCTAGTTTCAGCCACAGATTCGGTTTCGGCCAATAATTGGCCGAAACTTCGGCCCCGCCGAAACTAAGTGTTCGTAAATTGTCGCGCATCATTCGTGATCTTCGAGTGAGTGAACGTTATTGCCAGTTGAGTTCGCTAGCCGGCGCGATCGTGATGATTTCAGGTTATGTGGTTTTTCTCGCGCAAACTAGCAAGTAAGTATTTGTTTTTCCGTATGAATAATGATGATGTATTTTTATGGCATTCATTAGAGTCTTGTCCTACAGTGGAAAATAAATAGGTTGTAAGTTGTAATAGAATAGAATTCATTCGATATTTTACTTGGTTCTGTTGAGCTATTCCCTCGAACTTATACAATATGAATTTATGTAGAAATGAATGTAACACTTAAAAGATGTGTGAAGATACCTGTGATGTTTGATTCAAACATTACTATATTTGTTTGTATTGTTGTTGGATAAAATTTTGTACCCGTATTCGAACCGCCCCGTAAATCCGATACCGATGTCTTATTTGTCGGAGCCATTATTGCAACGCAACGCCGACATAAATAGTTATTGGAACAGCAGCCCATATCCAATCCTGAGAAAAGCTGTCTGAAAGTATCTTTTCGCTCCGCCTCCCAGTGTTCCAAGCGAACAGCTGTTTAGTGCCGCTGGACAAATATACGCAGATCGTCGGCGTAACCTGCTTGGTGAAAATGCTACTTTTTTAACTGCTTTTCTTAGCTTATAATATAAGACTTTTTAATTACGATTACTAAAAGATATGAGGCTCTTTAATTACGAATACTAACTGTTACTCTTTTTTTAAATTAACATATTTTTTATTATCTCTTTTTTTTAATTATCTAAAATAATATTAGCGTAGTAAGTACTTGATTGTCGTACAAAATATACTCATCTTTATACTGATAAATATTAATTATCACTGATAATTAATTAGAATGGTAAGATAATTCTTTAAATATTAAGTTAAATACCCGACCTCATTAGAAAATAACAACACAAGTTATCTAATCATTAAACCTATTGTAAACATAAGTAATGTTGATTTATAAAAAGTTTGACAAATATGTTGATTATGTTTTTTTTTTTAATTTAAATTGTTAATTAACAAATGAAGAACAATTTTTTTCATACTTTTATTGTTGCAATTTATTTTTTTACACGTGTTAACTGTCTATATATGCGTTAAAATACAAAAGATTTAACATGCTATAAAAATTCAAATAAGTTTCGGTTTCGGTTTCGGCCGAAACTGGGACCAAGACCAAAGGTTCGGTTTCGGTTTCGGCCGAAACTGGGACCAAGACCAAAGGTTCGGTTTCGGTTTCGGCTGAAACCGAAACCGAAACTTATTTGAATTTTTATAGCATGTTAAATCTTTTGTATTTTAACGCATATATAGACAGTTAACACGTGTAAAAAAATAAAATGCAACAATAAAAGTATGAAAAAAATTGTTCTTCATTTGTTAATTAACAATTTAAATTAAAAAAAAAAACATAATCAACATATTTGTCAAACTTTTTATAAATCAACATTACTTATGTTTACAATAGGTTTAATGATTAGATAACTTGTGTTGTTATTTTCTAATGAGGTCGGGTATTTAACTTAATATTTCGGACACTACTCTTAATAGTCGCCTTTTACGACAACCACGGGAAGAAATAGGATGGTGCTATTCTTTAAATCCGGCACCACACGGACAAATCGATTTATATAAATGTGAAAGTAAAGTCTAGAATACAATAAATAGGTAGGTACAATAAATATGACCATTTTATTTCACAGTGACAGCTAGCACACATGTCAGATTACTCCACTAAATTAATAATTCGACTATATCTGGACATAGATACCATTTGGCCGTCACAGTTTCTCGTTCTTGATATATTGTTGTCTGACTTTTACGACACCTTTATGTAGGCAAAGCTATACGAAACTTGCTACTAATGAGCAAAGTACAAATAAGTAATAGAAGATTGAATCACCTACCATTATCTCCTACCACACTTTGGAACAAAGTCTTTGACATATACGGCTACCTTAGTACTATGCAACTAGTCAGCGAACTACAATCAGTATTGACATTGATGATTTTTTTTAAACACATACAATTATATGAATATTTTTTCTTTGTAAAGTATTATATTATTTTAATTATTGTGAATGTCAAGACTATGTAGGTCATTGTTTTTTTATTTCTCTCTCTCGGTTAATTTTAATCTTGGTCTGGCAGTTTGAGTAATTTATGCGGCCTACCCAAATGTCCTTTCTTTGGTATTGTTCGTCGAATCGTTGAGTTCCTTAAGTTCTGAATTGAGCTGCACGTGACAAATGCGTGCACTGACTGGACAGGTCCACTCAATCCATGTTGTTCTTTCATCAAATACCATTGAGCTATTGTTCGTCGAATCTTTGAGCTCCTTAAGTTCTGAATGGTTTTTTTTCTGCACGATTACTGATAAATGCTTGCACTGGACAGGATCTTTCCTCAAAATACCATTTCAGACACGGATTTACATGCTACTCACGTGATCTGACCAAGATTATGTCAGGAATTTAAAAGAGACTTTGACCCTTGAGTTTATTTCGTTATTTCTTCTCAGGGGTAGTCAGATATGAAATGTCGACTACATCTAGCTTATTTTTAATATGACGTGTAAAAGTGATTCTGATTTAAAGAATAAACGATTTCATTTCAGACACCAATCTACATGATCTGACCAAGATTATGTCTGGACTTTAAAAGAGACGGGACGAGAGAAGTGACCTCGTGAGTATTTTTCGGCATTTCTTCTCAGAGTAGTCAGATAGGAAACGCCGACCTCATCTAGTTTTTAGGGTTTCGTACCCAAAGGGTAAAACGGGAACCCTATTAATAAGGCTCCGCCGTCTGTCTGTCTGTCTGTCCGTCTGTCCGTCTGTCACCAGGCTGTATCTCATGAACCGTAATAGCTAGACAGTTGAAATTTTCACAGATGATGTATTTCTGTTGCCGCTATAACAACAAATACAAAAAAATAGAATAAAATAAATATTTAAGGGGGCTCCCATACAACAAACGTGATTTTTTTGCTCGTTTTTGCTCTATATTGATAACGGCAACAGGTAGACGCTTGAAATATTCACAGAATATGTAGATATATATTGACTTTAAAAATAAATAATTAAATTAAAATAAAACGAATATTTAAGGGGGGCTCCCATACAACAAACGTGTTTTTTTGCCATTTTTATAGATAATGGTCCGGACCCCTTTGTGCGCGAGTCCGACTCGCCCTTGGCCGATTTTTTGAAATATGATTGACGTGTAAAAGTGTTTATACAAACCTACCTATAGAAATAAATCATTTATAAGTTACTGTTGACAAGGGGAACGGAGACGAGATTTTAGGTCTAATGTCCATTAGCGCATCATTATTAATTATATCAACGTCTTTCATAAAGCATTGTATGTACCGTCAGCTTAACAAAAGTATCCCGTCTAGTCATCATATCATAAATAATTTAAACTCAAATTATATTACGTAAATTACACTGAAAACCGAAGATTAATGTTTCTAGAAACTTCTTACGTTGTATAATGACAGAAGTTCTCCAAATTATTTTCCGCTTACAGATATTTTCAATAAGTTTCGTTGAATTACTGAACCCATTGTTTGAACGAAGGTAATAAGTGAGATAAAAGTTTAATTTGTGATCTGTACCTACTTAATGATGCGAAGTTAACTTTTAAAGGCTTTTTAACAATCGGTTTTGAATAAATTATAAAGGTAAAAGCTTTGGTCTTTTCATGGTAATCAGTGTATCTCGTCCATAAATAACTATTAGGTACCTACCTGCTATAGGTGCGCCTGATCTCTCTCCGGTCGTGTCTGACTATAAGAGGGATATGAGAGTACACCTGTGTTTGCGCAAACACTTGTGCATTATAATCAGGGACCGTACAACCCCGGGATAAGCCTTTCGAAGGGGTAACCCATTCAATGGGTTACCTTTATCATGGTGTAACCCATTGAAAGGGTGTTATACTAGAAACCCATTGAAAGGGTTACATGATAACCCATTGAATGGGTTTTATACTTGAAACCCAGTGAAAGGGTTACATGATAACCCATTTCAATGGGTTCTATACCTACTTCTAACCCAGTAACATAAAAAAATCATAATATTATGTTATTTTGATATCCGCCTAGCACGCGTAGCAAGCCAATTCTATCTCTATTCTACCCAGGGACCATTTTGGTTACCATTTTAGAAAAACCCATACAATGTGGGTAATTTTGAATGGCTTAAATTAAGCCGTTCAAAAGGGTTACCCACACCGTATGGGTTTTTATCGAAAATCCTTTCAATGGGTTACCAAAATTTAATTTAATCCGTTCATAAGGGTTACCCTTATCATATGGGTTTTTGTTTAACCGCTTAGAAAAAACGCTATCGAAAACCCTTTCAATGGGTAACCAAAATGGTCCCTGATTACAATGTCTCCGCTGAGATTGGCCGACATGGCCGAAATTCTATTTTATTAGATATATAAACAACATTAGTTTTAGTATATGCGAAACACGGGTCTAGTATTTTTATGTACAAATTTCAAAACTGTATCATGAAAAATCACAAAGTTATAAGGTTGATATGTTACCGGGTTGTCCGTACAAAAACATGCTAACGGCGCCCCCGCGCCTCCAGGGTCGTCTTGCGCTCATTGATAATAATTTGGCAATAAGTAATATAGGTTTATATAACCTAACCGTACGGCGATTGTATTGTAAGTAATTAAATGGTGATAACATTTTCCATCACACTTAAATATTTTTGAGACAAAATATAATAAAGTGTAAAAATGATTGAAATCGATTCAATTGCTTATTCTGAACAAACTATATTCAAGTTTCACATATACTTAAAATATTATTGTATAGAAAACATCGATTATCATTCTCTGATTGAATAAAAATCTTATTCTTTTCATAAAACTCAATTATTCGAAAATAAGGGATTTATAACAAAATAAAAGAAAGAAAGAAAGAAAATACGTTTATTTGCGGTAAACATGACGCAACAAAGAACATAAACACAAAAATAAGAAAAGGTTGGGGGAAACATGCGTCACATCCACGCAAAACGGCTATCGCTCAGCATTACCTGCGACCCTATGCAAGACAGAGCCCCAGCGCTGGTTTTCAGCGACAGCCGGCGCCGACGTATGACGTCGTACGGTGCAGCAAACAATTAATAGGATCATAGATAAAGAAACATAATATAATAATAAAAATAAGTGGTAGAATAAACTAAACAGAAATATTAATAAAAATAGACATACATAAACATGCATAAAAATAAACTGTTGTAGAAACCTACTCTTCAATATATCGAGCCTGAAAAGGAAGAACATCGTAAGCGACATAATGTAGGTATTTCACTTTTTCATTAAGTAATTAAATAAAATCAATAAAAAACCTCTCCTGTAATTCCTTTCAGGCTCGATATTTTAATACGAACTATTTTTGTTTAACTTTTTTACATTCGTAAACAACGCATTATTCAGAAAGCGCATACAGACCAATAAAAACTCCTCTACATTAAAACAATAGATAACGTTACTAGAAACACTACTATGAACTGCAAAACATTACAACTGCTATTTACTGAAACGTTTTTCACGGTACGTAGCGGATAAATACCGAAACGATGTAGCTTTTAAACTAGTAACGAGTATCGGGAAATAATGCATTAAGGCGACGATAACCGACTTTTAATGATTTTATACTGAATATCACGTCTAAACGAGTAGTGTGAATGATTTGAAAAAAATATATGATAAATTAGAGCATTTTTTCAATAACGTAATATGTGAATATTTTAGATTATGTTTATATTACATAGTGAAATTAATTTGTAAAATTATGTCTAACGCAGATCAAAAACTGAGAATGGCGCAAAATCTACCAAGCGTATTTTTCTGAAATCTTCACCAATTTAAAGATAATTTAATTATGAATCTTTTAATAATCGCGTTTTATTAAAATACCTTTTGTTTTGTGTATAATAAATTAATAATGCGTCAAATTGGGGACAGCGCTCCTTGATGGGTGAGTCCTATTACTGGCTGAACGTACGACGCGTTGCATGAGCTCAGTACAGAACACGCAAGCTAACCCACTCAAGGTCACTGGCATATATCTGAGTGTTAAACAAGAACATAATAACAGTATCTACCTATAAGATGCTCTTTCGATGAGTCTATGAAATATTTCATAGACTCAGAGATAGACTACGATAACATGGCCCGGCCCTCCTAATTACTGTTTCAATGTATGTAGTCAAATCCTTACAAAAAAATAAATAATTGGATTTATTTTTGTTTGATGGCTGTCTCAGTACGCACACAATGCGTTGTGAGTCTTGGTAGCGCTTTGTAAATACCGTCACAAATACTTTCAAACGTTTTGAATTTTGGAAGGGCGCGCCATGTTATCGTAGTTTATCTGTGTCTCTCTAATCGCTCAAAAATAAATTGCTAGTCTACAAGGCCATCATAAAACCAATTTGGAGTTATGGAGTTGAACTTTGGGGATCTGCTAGCAATTCTAACCTAGAGATACTTCAGCGATTCCAAAATGTTCCACTAAGAACGGTCTCCAGCGCACACTGGTTTGTAAGAAACTCCGAGATACAAGAATACCTAGAAATGCCGACCATAAGAGAGGAAGTAAACAACTACAGCAAAAAGTACAAAGAAAGACTAAACAACCACAGCAACGCATTAGCTAAAGATCTACTTCAAGACCAAATAAAACGCCTTAAACGATGGTACATATTGGACCTCGACCAAAGGAACTGAATTGTTCCGACATGTAATTTATGCTATTCACTGGAATGGCAATAAAAAAAACAACCCCACCCCAGAACACATCTAATTATGGCTAAGCAGCCGATTGTAGATAACAAGACACAAAAAAAAAGATATCTCTCTAATGACGTTCAGAATGTGATTGACTGGCAGACATTAAATCCTTTACCACAGAATAGAAACATGAAATTAAGAAAACAATTTGTAAATTACAAAATTAGGATTAAGGAGCTCTGTAATAACAGCCGCACGTCTCGATCCATCAGGTTAAGCTACGCTTGCCGGGGTTGGTCCGTGGATGGGTGACCATCTTTGCATACTGAGACCCTCCGTGCCTGGGAAAGCACGTTAAGCCGTTGGTCCCGGCTGTCATTCGTGGCTCTTTGACAGTCGTTACGGGTCGTCAGAAGTCCGAAAGTCTGACAACCAGTCTTACCAAAGGGTATCGTATTACCCAGTTAATGGGTTGTGGAGGTCAAATAGGCAGTCGCTCCATGTAAAATACTGGAGAACTACTCCGAAGATAAATCCGAAGTATCGGTCGAATGTTCGGCCGTTTCCTGACTACGGCTGATGATGACTGACTACGGCGAAAGAAAAAAAAATTAACGACGGTCAAAGAGACAAGTCAAAGTCAAAAACATGTCTTGAAGTCGGGTAAGGATTCAAAGTCAAATAAGGAACTTTGAAAGTCAAGAAATGGCCGAACATTCGGCCGATACTTCGGATTATCGCTTCGGAGTATTTAGGTAGTCAGCTACATCTGGTTAGATTGGATGCCGACCTTAACATTGTTGGAAAAATACTAGGCAGATTGATTGATAAATAGCTAGCTAGCCTTTAGCCCTTTTTAGCTAGCTTTTGCCCGCAGCTTTGCCCGCGTGGATATGGGAAATTATCCCACTACCGGCATAAAAGTAGTATCATATGTCCTAACCCAGGGGTCTACTCCGAACATAAAATCACAACAACAACAACAATTAAACACACAACATTGAACATTTAATTATTTTTTCTTTTTTTAAATAAACGTTGCCCCACACTAGGAATTTCTCCTGTATTGTGGGTGCGTTTACAAACTTTTTAATTCACATACTCAAACAGCCAGACCCGGAACAACTCCTTGTAGGTTATACAAATATTTGTTCCGTGCGGGAATCGAACCCGCGACACGCAGCGCAGCAGTCAGTCGCTTAACTAACTGCGCCAGCCGTGCCGTAATTGTGTGTAATTTTCCTTACTGTTCATTTATTTTGTATAAATCTGTGTAAGTAGACATTGTGACTTATAACATCGCCTTGGATGAATCTGTAAAAGGTGTTATAATGGTGATTTAAATAAATAAATAATAATAATAATAAATAAATAAATCCGAAGTATCAGCCGAATATTCGGCCGTTGCTTGACTACGTTTAAATACAGCGAAGGAAAATAAAGACGACAGTCAAAGAGATAAGCCAAAGTCAAAAATGTGACTTTAAGTCGGGTAAGGATTCAAAGTCAAAAAAAGGAAACTATGGAAGTTATAAAACGGCCGAACATTCGGCCGATAGTTCGGGTTAACGCTTCAGAGTTGACCCCCTGGTCATGCTCTACCCACGTTTTAGCGTGAAAACGTGACAAACAAACCCACATTCGCATTTATAATATTAGTTAGCTTTTAGTTAAACTGCGACAGTAAACCACAGTAATCCGATTGCAATTTAACTTTCAAACAACAAACAATGTGTCACTGAGGAGTAAAACGTTTTACATAGACCGTTGTTCCAAGTTGTAAATTGTCCTCATTGTAAATGCCTAGACGGCCAGTTTATTTACAAACGGGATTTGTTTACAATTTATTTTGTTTACAGATTTTTTTGTTAAAACTTTCTGAGACAAATGTTAGGGTGGAAGTGTACTTGGTGCATTTAATTTGTTTGACGTAGTAGAAGCATAGTCTTTTATAATGCGCACAGCAAAAGAGTGGAACTCTACCTGCGTCTGTGTTTTCGAGCGCATACAACCCTAATCTCTTCAAAGTTAGAGTGAACAGGCTTCTTCTGGGTAAGCTCACTCCATCGTCGACTTTGTCTCTGTCACCTCTGCCCTAGACTAAGGTCAAGAGCAAACCCATCCTAAATAAAAAAAATAAAAAAATAGAAACGTTTATCTTGTTTAAAATTAATTAATTAATTAATAATTTTCTTTCAACAATGATACTTAAGTACGTCCGGCGGATTCGGCAGTTGGCCCCTCTACCTTGTTGACTTTAGCAAGCTATGAATAAACATCGTATCTTGGTCCTCGGTTAAATTTATTCATGTTTATGGGCTGATGTTTCATTAGTCAGATAACTTTTATCAAAACGCAAACTCAAAGCATTTATTTCAATTTAATAATTTACAGGCTCTTTTGAATTGATATTATCTGATGCAAATCTTTGAAGAATAAATTATGACAGTTTGACATGTTTTCTGTACGAAAGCTAAACGTTATCGGACTATTGAAAAATCTGCTATTACTAGTTATGTCTTTTTTGAATTCATGGACACTGAACTTTTTTTAAAGACGGGAAATAAAAGAGTCTCAACAATGATACTTAAGTACGTCCGGCGGATTCGGCAGTTGGCCCCTCTACCTTGTTGACTGGATAATCTTTTCACTACGACAAGAGCTATTGTTGAATAGCCGTCGAAAAGAGGGTGATAAAAGAAATACATATAACAAAGTAGGTAAGTTTAATCAAACTGTATATTTATTTCTTTTCATTTAGTTTTAAGATTTGCTGAGATGAATCGCGAAAAAAGCAACCTTGCTTTTTTTACCGAAATAAACACAAAAGTAAATTTTTTTGTTCTGCAACAAATTATAATAGTTTTTCTGCGTTCAGTGTGTCTCCGCCTTTACACCATATTAGTGTCTTCACAATCAGTATTATCGTATTCACACAGATAAGGTTAATTAATATTTATTTTGTTTACACAAGTTTTACTTTATTTGATAAGTTTATCGAAGATTTCGAATTATAATTTCTTATCATACTTTTTACGAACATTTGATCTTCAGACTTTTATAGCTGTTTAAATAAGCTCAGATCTACGTATTGGAAATTAAAAACATTCAAAGTCATACAGTGTCAAAAGTCTTTTTAAGTACAGTCAAATTATTTTTAAGCAAATTGACACCGTACGTCAATTTGCCGTGTTGCCATTTTATGCAAATGTCATAGAATTACCTTTGCGATTTGAATATACGGAATGTACAATTTAAGTTGGTAGTCAATTTGCTAAGCAATTACATTCCTTGACCTAAGGGTCAGATAATCGCCGTTGACCTTGGCCATACAAATGCACGTCGCACTCACGCCGCACAACCATTAACTTTCATAGGGTATATTTAGTTTTAGTAACGAAAATATGAATATTTGAAAAAAATCACAGACATAATTATAGATAACAAAACAGTCTATTCATACAAAAAAAATCATGAAAATATCTTAAGTAGTTTGAAAGTAATACGTTTTTCATGCTTTGAGTAGACATTACTTCCTGAATTTATTTCATACAGCAATAAACTACAATACTTAAATATTCACATATATAATTTATGTGTATGCGTTCTAGTTTAACATATATTTTTTGCATAACTTACTTGCATTATATGAAGGCGTAATAACGGATATAAAAGTCACTAAAATCATATATCTGCGCCTTAACTTAATTTTGTCCAGTCAGTCTCATTTTCTGACACCGGGTCACCTCCGTGGTGAATCTTGGAGCCTATATAACTTTGCTGTAAACTATTTCAATAACTATAAAGTAATAATGACATAGGCTACGTGATCATCAATCCGTGTATTAGGAGTGTGGTGATAGCAATCTAACTTGTAACCGTAAATTGTTGTGGCCATTGTGAGGTCTGTGTTTAGCTGTAAACTTATAACTACTATTCTACTAAGTTATTTTAATTATGTTCTATTACTCTCGGAGTACCACGAATCGGTTTCTTTACAATGACATCCCTTTAATAATATGCTATTGAGATAAAAAAATTACTATTTCTCGTTTTTTTCCTACTTCTAAAACATATAGGCATATAAAATTCATCCATCACGCCCGCACTCTCTGAACGGGTATCCAAGATGCAGATATATTTGATAATACACCCAATTTACGCCACTTACTTAAGTAAAATATATCTTTAATAAAATGTAGTGTTATTATTAAAAAAAACTGCATTTGTAAGTTTTATTGTAGATTCATCACGCCCGCACTCTCTCAAGGGGTATCCAAGAAGCACAGATATTTGATAATACATCCAATTTATGCCTCTTACGTATGTAAAAACATATTTTTAATAAAATGTTATTATAAAAAAACCCAGCAGTTGTAAGCTATAACGTAGTATTCAATATTTTAAATTATTATTATTTGATGTTTTTACAAAATTGTATTTTTTTTATATATTTTCTTTGTATAATATTCTAGTACGCTAATTGATAGTGCCGCGCTTTCGTATTATTTCGATACATGCGAGTTCCATACTATGGCAAAGACTTTGGGTTAATAAGTACAAAGACTTTGGGTTAAGGTACTCACAAAAAAAAAACTGTTAAACTCAAAGCATTTATTTTCAATAAACCAATTACAGGCACTTTTGAATTGACAAGGGGTCGGTCAGTCAGAAAGATGAGGCTAGTTTACCGTTCCAAAGCGTAGTAGATTCCTATGGAGAAGAACGGGCAAAAACTCCACGGACACTCTTTTAAATCAAAATATTGTTACAAAATATTGGTTTCATCATTATAGGAGAAATTATACATGTGATAACAATATAGAAAGACGTGCTTGTTAAAAGCGTCCGTCATAAAAGTACGAGTAGAAAAAACAATTTAAAGAAATTAATAAGCCGTGGCAGCTACCAGATGACCAGTCCCTACTAACGGCGCCCGTTCACGAACATGACGCTTGGATTAACACTATTCAGCTCAACCATTTTGAAGGGAACCGACGGGGTGTACTACCGGTGGAGCATGGAGTACTCGCTGATATGGCGGCGTGTACCACCGGTGACCACATCACACTAGACTAAGAAATAAATAAAATTCGCGCCGTCTTCGGTGCAATTTTTTTTTTATTTCACTCAAGGAAGAGAACGTGTTGTAGTTAACGTTCCCGCCCTGTAAAATTGACAAATATTCATAATGTAGTTCAGGAGTTGGACATTAACAGGCAGGACTTTTGGTGTATGGGGCGGTGGTGTACTACCGGTGGCCATGTGAAGATTTTCCCCGTAGGACAGCATAAATATAACAGTTCATGTTGTCCCGGACTGAACGCGTTTGATCCAACACGCGTGTGTTAGATTAAACGCGTTCAGACCGGGACCACACCATCAGCGAGACATGTTACGTTATTGGTGCTCAACATTGTTTCCAATGAATAGGGGGGTTTACTATACCTCATCATCTGCCCAACCCTTTCGCTACTATGTTGGGGTCGGCTTCCAGTCTAACTGGAGCCAGCTAAATTGTATTTTACATGGAGCGACTGCCTATCTCCACCACAACCCAGTAACTGGGTAATACGAGATAAGGGAACGGTATTTCTTTTACATTTTTCATCAAATGTCGGAAACTATGCAGCCTAAAAAAAAAATGTTTGAGAAAGTGCAAACAGCGCTCTGTCATGTGATACCCCACATGCCCTAGTAGCCCCACTTCAAATATTTTTTAGACTCCCTTCCAGTCCCTTTTGCAAAAAAGATATATATTTTTTAATTTCTTTCTTGTTTTCGAAATAGTTGGGCAAACGTCATCTATAACTATTCTAAATATCAAGTTGATAGCATTAGTAGTCCTTGAGATATCCAGGTGTGACAGACAGACAGACTTAGTGTCACCGTAAGGGTTCCTTTTTACTATTTTGGTACGGAACCCTAAAAAGGAAACTTTGGAAGTTATAAAACGGCTGAACATTCGGCCGATACTTCGAATTATCGCTTCGGAGTAGACCCCCAGGACTCGTCTGTCCAATCGGGGATCGGTCCGCGGCAAACATGGCCAGCCCACTGCCATTTCTGTTTGCTACAATAGTTTTTACAATACCTAATCTATAAAACATTTGATAATAACCAAAATATGCAGCATAAATAATTCTGCGATGAGACGCGTGTTACACCGAACACGTGTTTACCGCATCGGCAGACAACACTATCTAATCAATGTCTACTATCAGCCAGACAGCTAAATAGACACCTACGTACGTATATAACAATAATGTTGACAAACTGATACACGGTTACTATGTTTTGATTGTAGGGCAGTTACCTTGTGTAAGGTCAGGTTTGATTTTTTCATTTGACTAGGTGAATAAAAGTCCCAGGATTGCTTTGAGGGCTCTTACCGCTCTTGGTCTTGAATTTGTTATTTTACTCCCGGTTTCTGGTTCCATACCAACTTGGTTCACATATTATTTGGATAGCCTTCGTATAGGTTTATGAGACAACCTTGTGTTTTTATTAACACGCTTTTATTAGCTGCGCCTGTGTCTACGTATCTATGTATGTATGTAACGGAATTTTTGAACTCGATTTTTGACCACTTCAAAAAGTCGCATTAATTTAAAATTTTGCGCACTTATCAAAGACCGATGACAATACAATCATTTAATAAGTTTGTTCCATTATCTTTACCAAGGTCATCAGGATTATCGATTGTTCATATTCAGAGACACGGTAGTGATTTGTACCAAGTACTAAGGCATACATGAATTGAACTTTGAGCAAGCATATGACTAGTTGGCAGGATCAACTGGAGAGTATTGTAAACTCAACAAAAAAAAAAAAATGTTTGCGACAAATCTCTTTTCACATGTGATACACTAAAAATAATAGTTTAAAAAACTAAAAAACACGCTGTAATAGAAAACCAAACTAAATATTTATTAAAACCGCGATACAGAAGAATTTCCTGTGACGTAGTTTTTTTCATATAAGACAGAATTTCTGAACCATCGCACTTCAGTATCGCTACTAACTTTCAAGCAACAATACCAACTCACAATTCAAAGTTTTAGTACCCGGCACTCAGAGTTAGTGATAGTTTCCACTGACCGCTTGTTATATGTGAAGTAATAAAGTTCGGATCACTCGCATTCCGGTTTACCGTCCAATTGGAATAGTTCTTTATACCTTTGAAGTTAATGTCATTGTGGTTGCTAAGACCCCTGAAGTTGTGTTTTGTTTCTATGAGTGTACAGCCAAAGCATTCTGGACCGTCAGCTCCACTATTAGGTACCTTAATGATTTGCTAATATTGTGCCGACGCCATGAGATATTCCCGTCTGGTTTTTGCCGAAACGAGAGCAGACGAAGGTAGGAAACTTGCAATAAAAATTCTTCGATTCGATCGTTATTACCGCTCGATTTATGCTGTTTTGGCTACTAATCATTGAATTCTATAAATTTCCACAATTTTATAATTTTCCATAAATAGCGGAATTAAATGTTAAGCTATCTTCGAGTACTGTACTAATCTAACCTATTTTTGTTGTGTAACCGTCGGGTCGCGTAATGTATTCTAATTAGAAATAAGTTTTTTCTCATAAAAGTGAATGTAATTAATTTTGAGAAATGAAAGTCTTAAACCATAAACCAGAAATATCAAGGTTAAAATCGAGACAGACGTCGATAACACTTGTTGATTTTTCCGGTCGACAAAAATACGATAGTCGATTGTCTATTGCTTTCATTATTTATCCGATAATGTTCGATCAAATGTGTCGATCGTCAAAAATCGAGTGAATGTTTAATGTTAAGGCTTTATGTAACCTTTACGTAAATCTTCATAAATAGTGCAAGCATAAAAATCATTTATGAAAGTTTCAAACATTTAGGGTCGAAAAGCACTTTATAAATTCACGCATTTTCCCAAAAGAATAACTCGACTTGTGTAATTAAGCGTTTGTGGTATCCTCTCGGTTTCACCACAAAATTCATTATAAATGCGTTTTAAGTTTCACCAGAGTGTACTTGATAAAACCGTATCATACATTATTTAAATACTTGTCTTTGTTGTATGCAGTACTGCATAAAATTGTGATTTTACTGGTAGTTTTGCGAATTTATAGTCCTTTGTGCTATAAAACATTAATTAATAAAATATCAAAATTATTTTTTACTTTAGCAATTTGTTACATCAGTTTGTTTAAATGCTTTAACATTAACATTTTTTTTACATTAAACTTAAAAGCGGTCTTCGGGCAAAGTCCTCTTCTCTCATAGAGAAGAAATTGATTGATGGCCATTCTTGGTCACTGCATAACCAGCCTATTACATTCCTACTGCTGGAACATAGGAGTCCTGTCTGTGCGAAGGAGTGGGCCCAGTGCGGGTTGGTGGGTGACACTTCAAATATTTGGTGACGGGTGCGTCCGAGAGGTATACCGTGGCCCTGGCACACAGGCAACTGAAGGAACACGAGTGGGTTTTAGTCAGTAAAAGTCTGACACGCCCTGAGCTTCACCCAGAACGGGAGAAGTTATTTGATAATAACCAACCTAAAAAAAAAAACTGAAATATTTTTTTAAATTTCTTTCTTGTTTGCAAAATAGTGGGGCAAACGTCACCTAAAACTATTCTAAATTTCAAGTTGATAGCATTAGCAGTTCTTGAGATATCCAGGCGTGACAGACAGACAGACTTAGTGTCACCATAAGGGTTCCTTTTTACCATTTTGGTACGGAACCCTAAAAAAGGACATGCCGGTTTCCTACGCCGTTTGAAGAGCAGTGGTAATAAATTACTCAAAGTAAAGGCCGAACGTATGGCCTACAAACTCGTAACTCGGGACCACCACTGCCCTCAGTCGGGACCAATACCACTGGGCCACCACCGCACACCCTTGGTCACTGCGTGTTGGTGATTTATTTATGAATACTTTGTCACGTATTTTGCTTTTATATGGACTAAAATGTACTAATATGGACTAAAATGTACTAATATGGACTAAAATGTACTAATATGGACCAAAATGTACTAATACGGACTTCAACTCAGCCTATAGCAGTCCACTGCTGGAGCCTGACCTCCGCCTTCCGCATCCAGTCTGTCCCAGCCACCTTTTTAAGGTCGTCGGTCCATCTAGCTGGGGGGACTAATACGGACTAAAATGTATTAATATTGACTAACATGTATGCTCTTAATTATATTTTTAAAACAACTGTAATTATACACCATGTATTATGCAAATAAAATATTATTTCTATTTCTAAAATGAACTCGCAGAATGATGCTAGAAACATTGTTCTACATTTACTGCATAATATGACATTTACTACATTTACTGCATAGAAGACTTTGCATATTGATGCTTATACCAACTGTCACATAGGGTTGCAAGCGTTATTGCTGCAAAGTAACGCTAGATAAGATTTTTAAGATAAGATTTATTTTCTTTTATAAGATAAGATTTTTATTTCTCACCACAATATTACAAGACACATATTACAAGCTATCAGAGTCAGACAACATTTTAATATTGTGGGAGACTGGTGCCTAAACTAAGCTCTAGGCCTGTATTTCAAATCACCAGGTCTCCGCCCTTTTACAAAATTATACATTTAATTTTTTTTTATGTACTTGTACACTGACAACCTAAAAGAAAACAATATCATAAAAAGATTGGTGCCTCGAGTGGAAATTTTTAAACTTTACATAAGTAGAAACTATACTTTTGTCAAAGGTTATTTGTGTGTGGAAGTGTGTGCATGTGTGTGTGTGGAGTGTCGAACGACACGTGGTTGTGTGTATGTGTGTTAGGCGCTTTTCCGGGCGTGCGTGACTGAATGATAGTTTATTTTTATTATGTGACTTATAGGTAATTTGAAGACTTGAGAAAGATGACGTAAATAGGCGCAAACGTAAACGCTATTAGGACTGTGTCGAACATGAACTAAATTTTTTCAAGTTTAGGTAAGTAAGGCAAATAGAATATTGTAGCAGATAACTGACTGTGTCACTGCGAACTGTGATTGTTCGATCTTAATGCCTGGGGTTCTACTCCGAAGCGTTAATCCGTAGTTTTATAACTTCCATAGTTTCCTTTTTTAGGGTTCCGTAGCCAACTGGCAAAAAACGGAACCCTTATGGATTCGTCATGTCTGTCTGTCCGTCCGTATGTCACAGCCACTTTTTTCCGAAACTATAAGAACTAAACTGTTGAAACTTGGTAAGTAGATGTATTCTGTGAACCGCATTAAGATTTTCACACAAAAATAGAAAAAAAAACAATACATTTTCCCATATTTAGAACTGAAACTCAATTTTTTTTTTCATCAATCCTATACGTGTGGGGGTATCTATAGATAGAAAATGATATTGAGGTTTCTAATATATTTTTTTTATAAACTGAATAGTTTGCGCGAGAGACACGTGCAAAAATTGTTTGTTCTGCACAAACAAAACGCACATTTCAACAAGTAAACATAATTAAAATACACACACACAAAGAAGCCAAAAACCTCGTATCCAATACACTAAACATTTTGACAATCTTATCCATTGGTTGCGATTGGTTGATGTCCTGGGGGCCTAAAATGGACGCTTTAGCAGAATCATAATACGATCTGCGTACAATTCATACATCCCGCAATTCATCTGTTTGACAGCTGATATTTGACATTAGACTTCAGTAGAGCAATTAATAACTTGTGGACCATTTTACGAAACTCCATACAAACTGTCAAACAGATGAATTGCAGGATATGAATTGCACGCAGTTTCATATTATGATTCTGCCAAAGCGTCCATTTTAGGCCCCCTGACACCAACCAATCGCAACCAATGGATAAGATTGTCAAAATGTTTAGTGTATTGGATACGAGGTTTTTGGCTTCTTTGTGTCAAAAAAAGATGTCAAAAAAAAAAACTTCCACCGAAATTTGGTTTGAACGAAATCTAGTAAGTAGTTTTTTGTAACTTAAGAAAACTGCTGTAATGATGATCAAAGTTACACCGAACTACAAGAACTTTTATATTATGTTACTTGCTGCTACGGAACCCTTCATGGACGAGTCCGACTCGCACTTGGCCGCTTTTTGACTTTGAATCCTTACCCGACTTAAAGTCACATTTTTGACTTTGGCTTATCTCTTTGACTGTCGTTTTTTTTTCTTTCGCCGTAGTCAGCCATAGTTAGCCGTAGTCAAGCAACGGCCGAACATTCGGCCGATACTTCGGATTTATGTTTGGAGTCACAGGGGGTCTACCTGTCCGTTGGTGCCGGATGTAGAATAGCACCATCCTATTTCTTCCCGTGGGTGTCGTAAAAGGCGACTAAGGGACTTACTAGAGAATGGGCAGCAGCGTTCTCTATGCGTTTTAACACCATACTGCGATCGCAAACCCGCCTGCCAAACGTGGCAACCCCCCGCCCCCCCCATTAGGGGGAGGCCTATGTCCTCCAGCAGTGGACGTCTTTTGGCTGAAATGATGATGAATAATGATGAGACCCTCTGGTTCGGGAAAACTGGTATTGGGTTTTTTCCATTAAATATAATTCTCAATAGCAGTAGGTACTGAGTCTGGTAATGGTTTACGTAACTAGCGAAAATAAATGTTTTTGAAATCAGACTAAATAGAAAAAATATTGTAAATTGAATTTCATTATGGAAAACTATTCTCTCCTTCAAAGATAAGAAACACAAACTGAACAGTCCTACTTTTCTAATGTAATTATTATCTTTAAATTTATTTCCCCAATTCAAACATGAAACGAAATTCATGAATACACCTGGGGATTTCATCTAAATTAAATGGTACACAAAATAATTACATCAATTCAATGTCGTCTACAGACATTGTATTGTGTTGCTATTCCGCTGCCTACATTTTGTACTAAGGGGCGTAACGTAATGCCAAAATAATTTGTAAATCAAATATATTCATAAACTAGTGTGTATTTATTTCGATTGGATTACAGATTATCTATGTTCCCAAATATATATTTTGAAAGTACAATGATATAAAGACGAGATATTATTATGATTTTTTTAATATTTCTATAGAAAACTTATTTTTCTCATAACTGTTGTTTAAATCATTGTCGATTCAAAATATATATTTGGAAACCTAGATATTCTGTATTCCTATTGGAATAAAGACACTACCTTAAGAATATGTTTGATTTACAAATTATTTTGGTATTACGTTTGTATGAACTACGCATCCATCGCCGGCCTCTTAAACCATGGAAATCAGTATAATGACAGAACAATCATTGTAATTCGCATTGTGGATGCCTTTGATTATATTTTTAATGATAAATGATAAATGATAAATGATTTTATTTCTGTAAGTAGGTTTGTACAAACACTTTTACACGTCAATCATATTTTAAAAACTAGATGAGGTCGGCGTTTCCTATCTGACTACTCTGAGAAGAAAGGCCGAAACAAACTCAGAGGTCATAGTCTCTTTTAAAGTCCAGACATAATCTTGGTCAGATCATGTGAAGACCATGTAGATTGGTGTCTGAAATGGTCTTTTGAGGAAAGAACCACACAGGTTGAGTGGACCTGACCAGTCAGTGCACGCATTTGTCAGTAATCGTGCAGCTCTACTCAGAATATAAGGAGCTCAACGATGCGACTATCAATACCAAAGAAAGGCCATTTGGGTAGGCCACTTATATGACTCAAATTATTATTATTAGGATACTAATTGTTTACAGCGAGTCCGTCCGCGTGGTAATCGGAAAACAATTTTGGTTCGTAATTAAGAGAAAGTGACCATAATGTTTTGTTTATGTTAGAGAAGCAAACTAATTTAATGATTAAACATGATTGGTAATGACTTTATGATTTATGATGAGCCATATGAGTTTTTCCCACTAATCTAAAGGTATTTAAATACAAATGTTTGTCCAGATTCAAGTACGGTATACGCATAAATTGCTATACGGATTTTGATGAAGTTTGACACACAAGTAGATCATAATAACCAATATTAATATCCAGGCTGGATTTTTGAGATGTGGCAGTAAGGACAGGTACCGCAACCTTGTCGCTACAAGGAAGGAAATAGGAGACTGTCCTTAACTTTTTAAGATAGATCTGCATTCACAGATTTTGAAAAAAAATTACAATCAACAAGTAAATGGGCAGTTTTCACAAAAACTTTTTTTTAATCATCAATCATTCAATGATGATCAATTTGATTTTGATCAAAAAGCTCTATTGGACCAACTGAGGTTTGAGTACTAGAAAAGTCAGAAATCGCAAAAAACTATGCTTTTTATCCGGGTAGGGTACATAAACTATTTCCACTAAGATGGAAGAGAAGCAGTACAAGGTACGTACAACTGATTCTATCAAAACATAAACTCAGATAAATATTGAGGAAAATAATTAAATTAAAGATAAATATGCCATCAATTTTATCGTCTCTTTGCTGACAGTGACATTACAAACGGGAATGTTTCATGGAAATACGTCGCTTACAGCCTTGAGCCTGCTTCCACATATCTTTTCACACGTAAGGGTGACGCGACCCTGACAAACTATATAAAATTTGCTAATACTCGCTCTTATCATTCACACCTTTTAAAGGTTCCGGGCAAATAGTTATTCATATTCCTGTCATAATGGTATCGTGAGTGACATTTATGGGATCGGTGTTATGAGAGCGATACAAAAATAAGCTAAGTAATAACAGGCGCACGGGTCGATTGATCAGGTTAAGTTACGCTTGCCGCGGTTGGTCCGAGGATGGGTGACCATCTTTAAACTCATTAAAATATTTATTTTACCTTTGGTCAAATATTTTTTTTTCCTTTATTAATGATTAGTAGTTATTGGATACATGAAGTGGGCTGCCGTTGGATTAAAATGCCGCGGTGTATAATGTTTTTGCGCTATTTCTTAAAATAAGTTTGTTGAAGGAAAAATTGGGTCATATCAATTAAAACCAAAGAGAGAAGAGTGAATTAATTACATTTTCTTTCCTTCTTACTTATTACTGATAACGAATTCTGACTGTGTTTGTTGTAACTTTTTATTTGAATTATGAAAATTTATTCAACTTTATTTATTTATTATGAGCAAGTCTCAACATAATCAAGCTGTCAAATAATTTGTGTGAGGCATTTTATTTGTTAAATTAATAAGTTAAGGCAGTCATCATTTCAGTCGAAAGACGTCCTGCTGGACATAAACCTGTAGCGGCATCAACATCGCCACATACGAACTACGCGTCACACTGACGTCACGCGAATCCTGCATCGCGCAAGCAGAGTTTACCGCGCGACTAGCATATATACAACGTCCCGACATCAACCGTCGGGCAGTTGCCCACCAGACACAACACCCGTCTGGTCGGAGGATCCTCCCTTTTCTATAGAGGATGAGTGAACTTTACACCCTGTTCCTCATACCTCTAAAAATCTACCCCAAAAAGGGGGGCTGGGGTTGCCACAATCACCACGCTTGGCAGGCAGATTGGCGATCACAGTATGGTGTTAAAATGCATAGAGAACGCTGCTGCCCATTCTCTAGTGAGTCCCTTATCCACTTTTTACGACACCCACGGGAAGAAATAGGATAGGCAGTCGCTCCATGTAAAATACTGGTATCCAGCTGCATCCGGTAAGACTGGAAGCCGACCCCAACATGGTTGGGAAAAGGCTGGGCAGATGATGACTGTTTTTAAGAATCCCTAAAATATTTACAAGAGATTTTGTTTCAAAAGCGGTTCTAATCCGCCTTTTTTTTTTTTGGTGAAATCTAAGAGTTTTCTTTCTTGTGACCTCGTTTTAAAGAAAAACAACATTCTTAGGGTTTGCTCTCATTTTCTTGATTTCTGATATTTTAATTAGGACTTGGTTGTTTTTAAGTATTCAGTTTTTAGGGCACCGTTTTAAGTTGTTTACAGCGTTCATGGTTTTATTAATTGTTTTTTTATTTTGTGTCGTTGGGTACCTTAAACATCACGCCTGTAATCCCCTAAGGGTAAGGCAGAGGTGCACCTTTTAGTACACCCATATTTCACCAGTAATGCTATAGCAATCTATAGCAATCTGGAGTCTGGATTTGTGGTCACCCGCTATAGCGGGCGACCACAAATCCAGACTCCAGATTGCTACTGAGAAATCCTACAAAAATCCCAATAACACTTTGCCCGACCTGGGAATTGAACCCAGGACCTCATACTCAATAGCGCTTACGACCACTAGACCAATGAGGCAGACCTAATGGTACCTATATGTTATCATAAACAGTTAGTTCCGCCTTGTTTAACCTAGTAATGTTTAACCTAGTAATGTTAAACCTAGGAATGTTTAACTTAGTAATGTTTAACCTAGTAATGTTTAACCTGGTACCTAAGTCACGTCTTTCTAAGTCACTAGCTTTTGCCTAAAGCTTTACCCGCGCGTAGGTCGGAAATTATCCCATGGAAACTTACTTCTAAGATAAAACATATCCTATCCTATCAAATTAAAATTATTTTACTTTCTTTCTTTCTATGTCCAACCAGGTCTTGGTCTATCCATGTGCCAAATTTCATCGAAAACCGGTCAGCCGTTTAAGCGGAAAAGTGTAACAAACAAATAAACTCATTTTCGCATTTTATTACTACTCATATTACTAGCTGTCCGCCTGTTGCCCATGACTTCCTCCGCGATTCAGGATGAAAAGTAGCCTTAGTTCTTCTCCATATCATAGTCTGCCCATGTGCTAAATTTAATTCAAATCCATTTGGCCGTTTTAGCGGAAAAGTGTAACAAACAAAGAAACTCACTTTCGCATTTAAAATATTAGTTAGGATTACTTTGTCAAAATCAAAATCAAAATCAAAAATATTTTTATTTCACATAAGCCTAAATGGGCACTTATGAAACGTCAGAAGCTAGGTGCACGGTTCCAATTGGTCGTTTCCTATGGAGAAGAGCCGGGAAGAAACCCCACGGTCACTCTTTAAAAAAAATTAAATTGGCTTTTACAATGTTTTCAAATTACAGTGTTCATATGTATGAGAGGACAGCGTAGGCCCGTCAAAAGTACCAGGTACTTAACAAAATAGAAAATGGTCTACAGATCATCTACAGTCTATAAAGCCTACAACGTCCTCACATTGATAAAAAAAAAAAAAATATAAAATATGATTAAAATAATAAAAGTTAGAGCCTTGTTGAAATTTAAATTGTAGGTATAATAATGTCACATAAGAAAAACATTATGTCAGTGAAGTTTGTAAAAGAAGATAAAATTAAATTACAAAATAACTTCGTAATTTGGGAGCAGTTCATAGACATTTACATAGTTTTGCCGCTAATGAGGTACCAGGGAAGCCACATGTACAGAAGGAATTAATGCCAAACTTCCTTGTCTTCAACGTAGTCCTTAATCTTATAATATGCTTTTTTGATAACGTTTAATGTGCGTTTTGAATTTTCCATCACTAAGTTCTGTAACCGATTGTGGCAACTTGTTATTGACAGATGATGTTGGGATGTTGTATATTGCTAGTTGCGCGGTAAACTCTGCTTGCGCGATGCAGGATTTTGCGAGATGTCAGTGTGACGCGTAGTTCACATGTGGCGATGTAGATGCCGCTACGCATACCGTATACGCATACGGCCGTAAACCACCACGCTACGAATTTTTGGTTCAAGGACATACATGTTACCGCACGATGTTTTTCTTCATCGTTTTGAGAACAGTGATGAAATAATTTACACAGAGTAAAGCGTCTGTCTGGGTTTGAACCTACGACTGTAACTCGTAAGTCGCGGCCTTTTACTACCGGGCCACTACTTCTCACAATTATTTCATTTTATTTAAAATCAGTTTTTGGCAAACACAAAACTAATCTGTTTATAACAAACACTATAATATATTTTCACTTTATTGAACTATTTGAAATTAAGTTTCATTCAGTTTGCTAGAGCGTTTATTTCCAGTTCGATTCGTCCTTTGTTGTAAACCTGTCATCCTTTAAATATTGATAAAGGTATATTTTAGGCACCCTTCGCATTTAGCTTTGACGTTTTTCAAACGTGTACGCTGCGTTTTCGCGATGATAATGCTCGGAACACTACATTAGTTTTTAAACGACTTCATAAAAAAGGAGGAGGTTCTCAATTTGTCTGTATATTTACATTATTTTTTGTTCATCGATATATTTGTCAATTACGGACCGATTTTGAAAATTCAATTTTCGTTTGGTAGAGGTAGGTTGCGCGGTCGTCCCGTATAAACATTAACTTTGCTTGGGTAGTTTTTCAGTTAGCTTCTATAATACGTACTTTTTCCACTTAGTGTAATTTGTTATAATGTTGATGATGTTATAATAACTTCTTATTTCTGATATTTACATAGCAAGAAGTGGTATACGAATTTGTGGTACCACAACTAAAAAGTGAAAAATAAAAACTTTTTTACAAATGGCGCAAAAAACGAAAATACAGAACGAAAGATGACATTTTAGCCTTATTTTGGAAATCGGTTTTTTTATCATCTGTTTACGCTATATTAACGCAACGTCAACGCGTCGTAATCGCAGTGTCTACGCGGCTTCTATGGGGCGTAAAGTAACGCTAGATGCGAAGGCACTCTTATATGTAACTAACATACAGGACCCAATGTCTTATTGGGTCTTGTATATTTTATTGGGCCCAAGAATAAATGTAATGTCTTTTGTCAATCTAGGGAAGCGACATCTTGATCCCAGGGATAGGAATCATAGCCCGGGATACGAGCCGAATGAAAGAACTTGCTATTTTTTGACGCATGTGAATTATTTGACGAATTTGATCTGTAATAATGGTGAAAATTGTTTGTTTTATATATGTATATATATTTATTTTTTATTATATATATTTGGCTTACAGAAAAGGTGTTTTTATCAGAAAGTTGACTCCATGGTAAAATGTGGTTAGGTTAGCCCTGATTCCTGTTCCAGACATTGAGACATCTGGAAGCTAAATTGATAAATTTACACCTTACAACCATATTAATATTCTATGTATATATATCCTACGTATTACGGCACGGTTTTATAATACACACAAAAGGTTGTAAGTATCGTTAAAGCTACGGCTTATGCGACCTTTCATCATAATTTTGTTGTGTCTGGGATCTTGCGTCATATTTCACAAATAATGAGGTCTTTACAAGTACCCACATTCGGTATCCTTAAGACAAGGCTCATCTTGTGGTCCAATTAGAACCCAATTTAGTGTAAATTATGTTATTTGCGTGGGTGTGTAAAATTAATTGTTTGTACGACTTTCTTGGAATCGAGGAAAATTGGGGTAGGACGTGTGTTGCGTGGAATAGTTTGTACAAATCCTGCAAGCTAATCAAATATGATAACGAAATCGCTGTCTGAAATCTTGATTTTTTTGAGTAAATCCCTACATGTTTACTTACCCGATAAAATTATAAGTTTCAACTAAACTTGACGACACGGTTGGCGCAGTGATTAAGCGATTGACTGCTGCGCTGCGTGTGCGGGTTCGATTCCCGCACGGAACAAATATTTGTATGACCTACTAGTAGTTGTTCAGGGTCTGGCTGTTTGTGTATGTGAGTTTTAATGTTTGTAAACGCACCCACAATACAGGAGAAGTTCATAGTGTGGGGCAACGTTTTTAACTAAATAAAAAAAAAACTTCACTTAGATTAAGACCAGTCTGGCTACTCATTGGTGATTCGAGTTTGTAACACATTACTTTGAGTAGCGTCGTGGAAGATGGGCCTAACACTACGCGCTCAGACGTGGAGTTGCGCATATATACCAGCCCGATATAAAATAAAATACAACACCATCATTTGCTTTTGGTATAGCCCAACTAAAAATAATATGAAGACGGACCTGAAATACTTACAGTCTAGCGATGCCCTTCGAATGCACCCGGTTACGTAGACAAAGATTGACACTGATTGGATGTCTGAGGGACATTGTTAGCGTAGTGTTAGCACCACGCGGTCAGACGTGGAGTTGCGCTTATATGCCAGCCCGATATGCTATACAATACAACCCCATCATTCGCTTTAGGTATAACTAAACTAACAAATAATATGAAGAAACAATTGCCAGGCTGAAATACGAACAGACTAGAGATGCCCTTCGAATGCATCCGGATACGTAGACAAAGATTGACACTGATTGGATGTCTGAGGGACAACATCGTAGTCGAGGTCGCATACGTCGTAAGTGAGTCGTGACAGTTCGGAAGTTCCTATTTAAAAAATCGTCAGAACTAGCACAATATTGGAGGAAGGAGAAAGGACAGGGTTTTTAGTACCTTACTTGGTCATCTTCTGTGTAAAGTGCTTCAAACTCTAATAATAATATTACTTTGCTTACTAACACTTGCTCTATGGTATTACTAACATGTCGCAGAAGGAGGCTGCGGAAAGGGAGCGGGACATCTCGTCCGCTCACCCGGCCCGCAGCAGGCGCACCGGGCGTCGGCGGAGGGCCGATAACGCCCTCTTCCAGCCCCCATAAATGGGTCCAGGGACGGCGGACTTGGGGACGTCCGCCGCCCCCTATCACATTGGACCCGAGGTGGCGGCGCGTAGTGTTCCACGCGCGCCCCTAGCAGACGTCACGGGGGGGGGTCAGACACCTCACCCCCCCAGACTTGAGGTGGCCCGCAGAGGCAGGCCGGCACTAGCCGGGGATTGCGGAAGGAATAACAGATCCCAAGATCCCCGGTGCAAGTGTGGGAGGGGAACACTGGGGTGGTTTTTAGTCAGTAAGAGTCTGACAGACCCCTCCGCCCGCCCCAGGGCGGAGGACATCCATGAGGATTTTCCACCCCGTGAACAAAAAAAAAAAAAAAATGGTATTACTAACATTATGCATCTTTGTTGTCTTTATAAATAAATGTGCATTAATAGCAATACTTGTCAAAAAATAAAAGGCCCGTTTTGACGTTTAACTTGAATCGATTTATCGGGAGTATCGAGTACCGAGTAGTATGGTTACTTCACTAGTTATTATTTTTTGACAACTTTAGATATATAGAATATGATTCATTGTATAACAAAATTAACATTATTAAATTCTACACACCACACTATCCATTCATTCTTAAATTTTTGTTTGACTCATTTCCATAAATTGTATGGAAAGCAGCATATGAAATAAAAATGTTGTATGGCGTTGGTGTAATTGCTGTATGGCGTTCCAGTGGGAGGATATATAAATAAATAAAATAAAAGCTACAACAAAAAAAAACCTTGGTATCACAACTTTTACCGGTAGGTATCTACGCCCGAGGTGTCCCTGGCCACGGACTAAAAGCAATAACATTGAACTTGCCTGGGAATAGAACACGATAACTGCGCAGATTAAAAACGCGCTGTGGGTCACGATAAAACTATTAAATAAACTATTTATTCATCAATAATACCGAAAATCTACGAAGATTTTTGAATTTATACAAAACGTCAAACGACTGACATCCATTTTGTCGTCTGTTGATACAATATTCAATCAAAATCAAAACACACGAAATTATTATTTTCCAACAATAAAATGCTCTGCACGTTTCGTTACGTTTCGTATAAAACGCAATTTTCATGGAAAATTAAATATCGATTCTCGTTAATTGGATGTAAACAAAGCCTTGAACCATAAACTGTAATCGATATTCGAATATCGAATGTCACGGTATTGTTGTAAATTATTAAGTGCTACCCCGAATGTTACAGGGTTTAATTAAGGTGGAATATTTCCCACGTATGTTCTGAGTGATAATTAAGGTGGAATATTTCCCACGTATGTTCTGAGTGATAATGTAGATATACATAGTTTGTTGCGGCAGGTCAGTGATTGAAAATCTCGGACTTGAAACTTTAAGTTTTATTGTGCTTTCGTGATTTTTTTTGTAACATCTTGACTATTGCAATATTAGGTGAGTGATTGAATATAAAATACATAAAACAGCATTAAAAATGGTTTTAATACTTTGGTTTTTTATTCATATACTTATTACTTATAAAATTGTACAAATGCTTAGTGTTAAATGTTCAATTTACAGCTCAAACACATCATTCAAATGGCAATTAGCGCGCCCTCATTAAATATGAAGGAAAAGCATTTATATCGTATTGTTCTAAAACAAATGTGGTCCTCTGCCTAACTCACACACTCCGAAAATTCCTGAAGGATTAAATGCCGATTTAGTTAATTGTTCTGTGAATAGGCTGTACCTTAAGCTTTAAGTCTATATTTACGCATAACAGTATGCATAATTATTTTATGCATAATTTCTCTAATCATAATATTGTATAACCGTAACATTCTACAGGGGTCCTCGGGGAGGGGGGGGGAGGAGGGAATCAAGCGGTTGCCCGTTCCAAAGCGTAGTAGGTTACATACGGAGAAGAACAGACAGGAAACTCCACGGACACTATTTTAACTGAACATAATAATGGTTACAAAATATTAGTTACATATATTATACATGTCAGAAGGATGCAAAACGTCAAATGCGTCCATAATAAAAAGATAAAAAAAACAATTAAAAAATTAAATTGTATGGGAAGATGTCGCAGGAACAGCTAGTCTTAAACGTTTTTCTATTGTTCCCAGGAGTGTGGCCTGCCGAAAGCTTGGAAGGCCAGGCGACGGTGCGCGGCAGCTCCGTGGACTACGTAGCAGCTCTGCTACTGGCTGCGATGGCCGCAGTTCTCTTGGCTGCGGTTGGTTACCAATGTGCTGCTACATGGAGGTGGATTGTTGGAAGGTAAGTTGCACCAGGGTTGTTGGAGAAAAGATGCAGCAGAGATCTATATTGGCAGAGATAGGTGTACTTTGGGCTGCCTTGAAGTGGAAGGAAGAAGGTGGGTAGAAATAGGTGAAGACTCTGTTCTGCGTACTGCTGGCTGCGGTTGGCTACCAGAGTGCTGCAACGTGGAGGTGGATTGAAGGAAGGTAGGAAAAACATTCGTTTTCTCCTTTTAAAGGCGAAAGACGATCCTACCTGATGTTGACTGGTCACCGCTGCCTATTGATATCTGCAACATTTCAGACATCACAGAGTCAAAGATGAAATGTGTCATGTGCCAGTAATTATATCGGTACTCATAATAATTATTATCCTTCATGCCGGAACATATGACGCTGCTTGGAGGCAGAATTTGACTATGTAACAATACAAGTGCATGGATATGTAGGAGAAAACCAGGTGGGAAACTGAATAATGATAATGCATGTAATGACCATCTTAGCACTTCTACTGGCTATAACTGCAGGTACTATTAAGGAGGAGAGTTTAAAGATCGGTATCTTACGTAAAAACCTCGCCGTGAAAGGATGAGAGTTTCAACATTAATGGTGGAGATGGAAAGAGGTAAGGGGAAAGAGGTCGGATGCTTGAAGTGAGCAACAATTGTGTGAATCTCTAGCATCAGCATGTCGATTCTGTAAATATCTCACTGTGAATTCATGCGTGGAGTGAGCTGTCAGTGTCATTCCTCTGACGCTAGGGATTGACCAAGGATTACATTTACAATCATAATCGAGATTTTAATAATATTTTTATGCTAATTCTATTGATCGTTTTATATTATTTCAAAGTTAGTATTTATGTGTTTTAACATTACTATTTAGGTGGATTTAAATAAAATAGCAAAACAGAAATTTTGTCAAGTTCAATTTAATGTAAAAAAAAACTTTTTACAAAAAAATAGTAACCGACTACCAAAAATAACACTACAAAGTGAAAAATAACTTTAATATCGGAAGTCGGTGGCAAAAAACTCAAATACAGATCCAAAGACACTGACTTCCGAAATTAAAGTTATTTTTCACTTTGTAGTGTTATTTTTGGTAGTCGGTTACTATTTTTTTGTAAAAAGTTTTTTTTACATTAAATTGAGTTTGATAAAATTTCTGTTTTGCTATTTTATTTTCTTCATTCTTTGGATCTGTATTTGAGTTTTTTGCCACCGACATCCGAAATTAAAGTTATTTTTCACTTTGTAGTGCTATTTTTGGTAGTCGGTTACTATTTTTTTGTAAAAAGTTTTTTATTTTTCACTTTTTAGTGGGTCAGTTTTGAATTTATCTAAGTTACATAGCCTAATGTTAACTGCTCATCACCTTTTATAAAATATTGCGTTTCCCGATGCTGGGACGTTGATTGTTGAGGAGTTCTCCTGGTAAGAACCAGGAGAACTGCCACTCACCATATGCATAGTGACGAGCATAAATTGCTTAATCGCAACCCGTTAAATAGGTACTCATTATTATATTGGACCGGTGGCCATCTGTGGTCTCCATCATCAGTTCCATTTCACCAAATGGTGCTTTCGGAGAGTAAATGAACGCTCGCTATAAGTTTGCATATAAATTTTGAGGGTCCCTCGATTTCCATGGGATTCCCCCCTCATCAGATTCTGAATTGGTGGCAATGGGACCACATTGGGAGTATACCCCGAGTAACAAACATACAAAAAAAAAAACACAGCCGAATTGAGAACCTCCGTTTTGGAAATCAGTTAAAAATAAAATTGAGTTTCTGTTCAAAATTTTGATTATGATTGTTAATGTAATCCTTGGTCCATCCCTAGCATCAGGTGGGATGACACTGACAGTTCACTCCACGCTCACTTCATCTAAGTTTTCACGGTGAGATGGTTACAGAATAGCAGTGCAGATGGAGATCACTTCAAGCTCACTTCACGATGAGATTTTTACATCTTAATCATCTTTAATCTTTTATATTTATATTCTCCCCCTCTCTCCATACGCCCTCTTTTCTTTTCTCTTTTCTTTTGTAACCTCTTCTTTTCTTTTTATTATTTTGTTCTTTCTTTCTCTTTTTTTTAATTTAAAAATGTTGGTCCACACTAGGAATTTCTCCTGTATTGTGGGTGCGTTTACAAACATTTAAAACTCATATACACAAACAGCCAGACCCGGAACAACTACTTGTACAAATATTTGTTCCGTGCGGGAATCGAACCCACGACATGCAGCGCAGCAGTCAATCGCTTATCCACTGCGCCAATTGTGTCGACTACTTACTTTACTCTCATCTTTACTATACCTGCACAGATAAATAAATCCTTGTAAAGCAGATTTTGCAAATGGAAGCTTCTATGTAGCACGGGTACATAGAAGCTTCCATTTGCAAAATCTGCTATACGGCAGTCACAGTCAATATCCGTATTTTTAAAGGCTTCCTACATAAGTTCGCATTTCCTCACATCCATTTTTCGTTTAGCACTTCACTTTCCTACAAACTTGAAAATATTTAAAACAGACTTCAGGCGTCGGATGTAAGACGTTAACGTTGAATGCATGTTTAGCAGACATTTTGCAGTCTCCAGTAAATTACATTTTAAACATGTGAATTTCCTGAGAAGTGCCTTTCATTTTAGTGTCTTTGACAATTTAAACTTGGACTTGTTTAGTATTTTGTTTGTAAAACGCTCAACTAAACCTCTCAAGGAACTTTTCATACAATGTTTTGTTAGAAATCAAGATTGACTTATTTTATTTAGTCACTGTAGGTATTAATTTAATAAATATTTACAACATTTTAGACAGTAGTTTGTAAAGCTAGTACGCTATATACTTATTAAGTAGTTATTGTACCTAATATTTTGACTCACTTTAAGCTCAGTCTAATCCTGCACAATTTTATAGGTCTTGAACTCCGATTAAATCTAGAGGATCAAATTAAGTTAGCTGGCAAAACTTCACAGACATGTGTACTTTACACAAAAGAAAACTGATATTTCAAATAACTACACTTATAGCTGCGGTCGTTAATCCCAATGATAGTAACTATCATCAATATTTTTTGAAGTGAAAACTTCTTTATGCGCGTTGAGCACTTTTTGGGTGAACAAAAATCATAGAACTCGCGTCATCGTCACCGGACGCTTTCCATGAGCTATATGTATACTGTTTTCAATTCTATCGGTTCCCCCAAAAACTTCCCCGCATGTTTTTTTTGTTTTCATGATGTTTTGTGATCGACAACCATCAAGTCTGCGGAGTTTTGCTAGTTATTTTAATTTGACCCTGTATTTTCTATAACATTCTCTTTTCATCCAAAACCAAAACCACTCTTTTTTCTTGATCAACCATTATCATCATATTTCACCTTTCTTAACAGATCCCTTTGGTGCAGGGCACGGAGGGACTCTGAGGAAAGCAACTGCGACTCCCTCTCCCGCCAAGCTGCCATCCGCATCAGTCACTCTCTGCCTGATCTGCAGACTGAACCTCTGAAGCAGGAGTATGTGCAGGAGCATAAAGATCCTGCTAAGAAGGTAAGAATTAAGGTAACAATTTGCTCTTTGCTTGAAATCATAGATATAAGAAAAAAGGAGATATGCCCCGGTAGTTGAAAATGTATCGGAACTCGGTGTCTCCAGTTTGTCCCTACCACTCGCCACAACTACACATGCAGTTCAGTAAAAGCAATCTATACGAAGTCGCGCACATACTCGCAAGGAACGTACTGATTGACTAAATTGGAAAGTTATCGTTCGTTCCATTTATCGTTGTCCTAAAGCTTTTGTGGGGTCCTAAAAATAAAATAAATAATAAATGATATACTGATACTAATATAATATACATAAACAATAATGTAGCTAAAAATATATATTATTAATTAATAAAAAATAAAAAAAAACAATATGAGCAAATCAAAAGGACAAAAATCATTATTTTTGATGAATTGAAGAATAAACTATAATAGCAATATATTCATTAGGAAATCGACATTGTTGTCGATAGCCTACGTTAGTGGATCTGCACAAGGTCATCACTAACTCGTCGCAAGATACAGCGCCCGTACTACGCGATGCATCCGTATAAACAAAGTATCGTTTTGTGATGTTTACATTGATTGTCCAGTCGGTTAGCGACATATTTAGGTAGTGGTTAAGAAGCAATGTATTTCCTGCAAAGATAGTACAGTCGCTGTGATGTATGAACAAAAAAGTGACGTAGTACAAGCAAGGATGTTTTTCATGATTATAAAGACAAATACAGTAAAATACTATTACATAAATATGTTATGTGATTTCATGATTTATAAAGTACTTATTTTGACTTCGGTTTTTACAAGAAACCATTGAACAACACAGCATTCGTATATGTTGTCACGACTGCGGTCGAAAGCGCACTAGTTCGCAGATACGACCATTTGCCTGGTACATGAGCGTTGCGATCATGTCGCGCGGACACAGACACGACCCCTTGCCACTTTTCCTGTTTATTATATTGGCTATGATTTATTATATATGCTTGAAATACTTGACAAGTGTGTTAAGAAAATGTGCAGTCAACAAAACAGACACTTATGCAGGCAGATGATAACTATGTATTACTGATTAACCTTTGTTGGTACAGACGACTGCATAAATTGACGATTTTAAGGGGTTATAGTAAAGTACTTCATTAATGCAGTTGTTTTTAAGTGACAAGAGAAGTTGCAAGTAGTTTGCAGGCCTCCTCTCGGTGAGAGGGAGTGGGGTGTAATCCACCACGCGTATTCCTTCCGTTGCCTGTGTGCCGGGGCCACGATATCCCTTTCGGACAAACTAAAGTAAGGGACATGTGCGCCGACCGCAAATAAATTGGGATACGGGCAGGAGAGTGATGATGATGATTCGAAGCCACTTAGGTAAATAGGTAAACCGGGCTGGTTTCCGCAACTACAAGTCAATGTGCGCGTATTTTGCGTACGGGTGGAAAATCAATTATTCGATTCACCCCAGCCCCTCAAGGTAGGCCAGGAACGCCTTGGTAACACAGAGGGTACCTTTTTTTTTGGGTGGGAATGTATCAAATAACTTCTCCCGCTCTGGGCGGAGCGGGAGGGTGTGTCAGACTTTGACTGACTAAAACCCACCCGTGTTCCTTCCGTTGCCTGTGTGCCAGAGCCACGATATCCCTTTCGGACAAACTCGCAACCCTGGCAGGCATTGGTCCTGACGGACCCCGTCAGTTGGTGCTGACATTTATTTGAGGCGCGCATGGAATAGAACGCGCCGTCGACCCCACCACTCACCGTCCGCAAGCCCGCGCCTACGGTGGCCGGAAGTCGGCTTGCGACTCCCGACGCCCGGGGCATCTCCTGCGGCGACACGGGGCGCGAGGGCGCGAACCTTGCCTCTCCCTCACGCATTCCGCCTCCTCCTTCGCGAGCATTAGGTATATAGGGTACCGAAGATGGATTACCGAAGTACTTTGTCCTGTATGTGGCGTCCACCGGGCATTATAGTAGCAGATGCGCTGCTGTCTCGTCATCCTCCATGCAGGCCCTGCACAGTGGACTCGGGGTCTGTGACTCCTATGACAAAGAGGTGTTTATTAAATGACCCGTGGCCAGTTATAGCTGCTGTCACTGTACGCAGCTGTTGCTTAGTTAGTCGGAGAACCTGTTTCGTGAGACGGCCATCAATTGTAGGATATCGAAGCCACTAGATATCTTATCTATACTATGTATAATATAATAAAGCTGAAGAGTTTGTTTGTTTGTTTGACCGCGCTATTCTCTGCAATTCCGAGTCTGATTTGAAAAATTCATTAGGTATTTGATAGCCCAATTCTCTGAAATAATTGGGGTAAATCGTTAATATAAACTAAAAAGAGGAATGGACCCAATATTGAACCTTGAGGAACGCCCATTGCCATTTCAGACCCCAATGAGTTTACGCCGTTCACTTGAACTTTAACCTTTCTATCTTTCAGGTATGATCTTAGTAAATCAAGAGCTGTATACCTAATCCCATAGTGCTCTAGTTTCAGCAAAAGTGTCTCATGGTTTACGCAATCGAACGCCTTAGAGAGGTCGCAAAAGATTCCAATGGCATCTTGTGCTTCCTCCCAGGCGTTAAAAATGTTCTTTATTAGGGAGACACCGGCGTCAGTGGTACAACGCCCCTTGGTGAAACCGTACTGTTGTTCATGAAAGATGGAATTTTTATTAAAGTGACGTAATATTTGATTGAGAATCAACTTTTCAAACACCTTACTGAGAACTGGCAGAACTGACACAGGCCTATAATTGTTGGGTTCTTTACTATCTCCGGACTTGAACAAAGGAACTACCTTACTGTGGTTCATGAGATCCGGAAAGACTCCTTGGTCCACACTGGTGTTAAATAAAAAGCTAAATAGGGCGCAATGGTTTCTATGATAGATCTACAGACTTTTGCAGACATCCCCCAGAGATCTTCTGTTGATTTAATTTTAAGATCTTTAAAAGCTTTTATAACAGCCTCGGGGTTTGTATGCTGAAACCTAAACTCCATAGGGCAAGCCTTTACATTCTTTCTTAGTAAGGCAGCAGAAAGCGCGGGTGAGGAATTTAAAGTTTCAGTAGTTTTAAGGGGAATATTAGCAAAAAAGTTTTCGAATTCCTGAGCTATTTCTACATCTGAAGTGATGGGCCCATGTGCAGTCTCTAAATTAAATTCAGTATTACGCTGTTTTTTCCTACCTGTTTCATTATTTATTATTTGCCAGGTAGTTTTTATTTTATCATCAGAAGATTTTATTTTATTGCTAATATAAAGAACTTTAGCTAATTTGCACACACTTTTAAAAGTTTTAGAATATTTTGCAACATGCTGATGAAAGCTAGTATTATTCATATGTTGCTTTAGGCCATAAAGTTCAAAAAGATTTTCCCTGCTTTTACGAATACCTGGAGTCGCCCAAACACTAAATAAGAACTTTGTGTAAATACTTTTAGTCTTTAGTGGAAAAGTGTCATTAAATTGCGTCTTTAATATTGAAAAGAACTCGGCGTAGAACTCATTTGGGTCACAAATATGATTAAAACTCTGAACACATAATTTACTGGCCAAAGAATTATTTAATTTCTCTAAATTTTTACTTGTGATTGCCCTAAACCTTATTTGAATTTTTTTACAAGGGGACGATAACCAACTTTTACTGATTTTATACTGAAGATCACGTCTAAACGAGTAGTGTTAATAATTTGAAAAAAATATATGATAAATTAGAGCATTTTTTCAATAACTTAATATGTGAATATTTTAGATTATGTTTATATTACATAGTGAAATTAATTTGTAAAGTTATGTCTAACGCGGATAAAAAACTGAGAATGGCGCAAAATCTACCAAGCGTATTTTTCTGTAACCATCACCAATTTAAAGGTAATTTAATTATTGATATTTTAGTATACGCGTTTTATTAAAATACTTTTTGTTTTGTGTATAATAAATTAATAATGCTTCAAATTGGGAACAGCGCTCCTTAATGGGCGAGTGCTATTACTGGCTGAACGTACGACGCGTTGCGTGAGCTCAGTACAGAACATGCAAGCTAACCACTTAAGGTCACTGGCTGGATATATCTGCGTCTTAAGATAAACAAAAAATTATGAGTTTGTTTGTTTTCTAGTTCAATATCAACATCAAAATTTCCTTTTGGCTTTTAGTATATATTATTTGTTCTTGGCAAACTGGGTCTTTTCTTTGTAATGTTGACAGATCAAATATTAGACAGGTTTGGTGTGGTCTTGACATCATTCATGTATTTTTAGGATTCCGTACTTCCAAAATCAAAATCAAAATCAAAAATATTTTTATTTCACATAAGCCTACATGGGCACTTATGAAACGTCAGAAGCTAGGTGCACGGTTCCAATTGGTCGTTTCCTATGGAGAAGAGCCGGCAAGAAACTCCACGGTCACTCTTTTATAAAATTTAAAATTGGCTTTTACAATGTTTTCAAATTACAGTGTTAATAGGTATGAGAGGACAGCGTAGGCCCGTCAAAAGTACCAGTTACTTAACAAAATAGAAAATGGTCTACAGATTAATAAGCCTACAACGTCCTCCGTCTCTCTCCAATACTCTGTCTCCAAAACTCCGTCCAATATAAAATATGATTAAAATAATAAAAGTTAGAACCTTGTTGAAATTTAAATTGTAGGTATAATAATGTCAAGTAGGAAAAACATTATGTCAGTGAAGTTTGTAAAAAAAAGATAAAATTAAATTAAAAAGGAAACAAAAACGGATCCCTTATAGGATCACTCGTGTGTCTGGCTGTTGGTCCGTCTGTCTATCTGTCTGTCACAGTTGATTTGCTCCGAATCTACTGACCCTTAAGTTGAAATTTAGTACACATATGAATTTCTGTGACCCGAACACGAACGTGTAACGTAAATAAATGAATTTGGAATATGGGGTCTTTTGGGGGAAAAATTACAGTATACTAAAGTTGTGCATACTATACCGTGTGACATGTCAAATGAAAGGACTTGATACGAGGATTTAAATTTTTTTTTAATTTAAAATAATCATTGTTTTTATTTTATCATGTTTAGGTATCGATATCCATGACATCTGTGGAGTTTTGCTAGCTAATTTAATTTGACCCTGTATACTAAAGAATTCCAATACTACTAAATGGTAAAAGGCCAACGACAACGGCGCGTGAGGTCATATGTTCGATCCCCATTTAACTTTTGGCTTAAACTTTTACCTCTTAGCCTTTATATTTAGCCAAAGAAATAAATTATATTTTCTAATTCTAACCAGGATAAACCGATTCGACCTAGGCTAAAATGGTTTATCCTATCGGTAACAGGATGAACGAGTTTGGCCTAGGCGATACTAGTGTGTCCTATCGTGTGTAGAGAGAACTGGTTTGGCCTAGGCGAAACTAGTTCATCCGAAAATCGGGTTTGGCCGGTAACATAATATATAATTCTTAGTATTGTGCAAAACAAATAGCAATCTTTAAAAATGGGTACCTGAAAAACCTGTAAGATGTGCTGTGCTGTGGGTCCCCCATAGCACAGCATTATGCTGAGTGCAAGCCTTCTTGTCACAGTCATGACGTGCAGCTGCCAACTATTTGTTTATTTGTGCTCGTGATTAAAATGTAGATGTGTTTTGTGTAATGTGTACCTACTCAAGTTTATGTTTTCGTATGCACGTGTTTCTGTGACAGTTTTTTTTTCTTTCTTTCTTTCACATCTGGTTATACAAAACTGTAAAATTTTTCCAAGTCATTTTAAACCTTAAAATGTTGATGGTTCAAAATCGAATAAGATTCTTTTACAGTTTGTGGTAACTTGATGTGCTGCTGTGTGTACTTGAAGAAGTAACTACCATTTAAAAGCTTGCTAAAAGTAATTTATTATTAACATGTCCACGTACGGAACATTTATGTTCTTATAACTCGTTAAAATGTAGGGAACATTTATGTTCTCTTATCTCGTCAAAATATAGGGAACAGCAAAAATTTTTTAAGCGGTTTCAGGTTTGGTTCCATAGTAAAAGTTGTTAATAATGATGAGTACAATGTCCCCTTAAGAGGTTGTGCGTTAATTCTGGGACATGTTGTATATAAGCGCGTATAAAAGTTTTATGCTGTTGTGTTGCAACGCATCACGAATGACTAATTATCAATGATATTATATTAAACAGAGATATGTTGTGAGCGCGCAATCGTGAAGACTCGAAAACGTCCTAATTGGGACGTATTTTACTTGTAGTGAAATGTCGATGGTTTTGTGAGTGTATAACATATCTGTTTAATATAATATCATTGCTAATTATTCAAATAAATATGTAAGTATTAAGCTTTTTTAAATTTTTGAGGTTAATTTCTGACGCTGCTCAATTGCTTATTACTAAGGTGAGATGTCAGATGTCACACATCATATGCGACTACTGTAAGGCTCGCACGTTTTTTTGTTTCTACTCCAAATATGGCAAAAAACAGATATGGTAATATAAATTTACCTAATTTAAAAAAAATATATATTAAGAATGAAAAATAGACCGCTTTTTGATTGATTCATCTAGTAAAAGCTTATAAACTAAAAAAAACATAACAATAAAACGTACAAAAAAGAGACTGGGATCGCACTGATGAGACATAATAAAAGAAACATTTTAAAAAGCGTTTGTTATATAAACTTTTAACATTAACGGCTTACGATCGATCCTAAAATCATCTATCAACAGAAAGTATCTCATTTTTCGCTAGAACCATTGAAATACCTACAATATTAAAGAAAGTTGCCTATTATTTACCCAGTGCGATCTTCGCACTTGTTTACCGAGAATTCTATTGAAAGGTTTTCTCTGTCGGAGTGATTTATCTCACGAGGGCTGGCTCTTTGTTTTGTCGCCGCCTTACTTTAAGTGAGAAATGTATAGTTTTGATTTTAAAGAGGTGTGGAAGAATCTGTACGTTATGTTTTTATGTGCCCAGTTACAGATAGATTTTCGGTGTTCTCCCATCATGCCCTATCCATTTAACTGTCAATTATTGAAACTGGTTACATGATTGCTATGGAAATATTCTGAACTGTCCTAAATTACTTTAAGCAAGCTTTTAAATGGTGGTTACTTTTTCAAGTACACACAGCAGCACATCAAGTTACCACAAACTGTAAAAGTTTCTTATTCGATTTTGAACCATCAACATTTTAAGGTTTAAAATTATTTGGAGAAATTTTACAGTTTTGTCTATCCTGATGTGAAAGAAAGAAAGAAAAATAAAATTATTTATCACAGAAATACGTGCATACGAAAACATAAACTCGAGTAGTACATTACGCAAAACACATCTACATTATAATCACGAGCACAAATAAGCATAATTATACTATACGTCTATATATTTATGCGTTTTATGGATTACAGAGCGCTGCATGCAGCACTTATTTCTTACTTATGTTTTCTAGCTTCAAAATGATGTGTGTTTTTAATTGGAACCTGATCAAAATCTGGAACTTTCACCAAATAAATAGAAACCCTCAGTTATCAATGAGATTTTTTATGAAAATCACGCCACCAGTTGGCGCCACTTTGAGGAGATGTCTTCCATTTCTATAATGAATATAAATAAAATATATGATGACGTTCATCATTCGTTTCGTTCATTCAGTCATCATTCAGTCACCACTAAAGAAAATATAGGCGCTTTGACACTTTTGTCAGGTCCTGACCTGACGTCTTAGTGCTGCCAGAAAACCCTCATTGAACAGATTTTTCCGATGTCGGTAACTAGGTACGTAGGTACGGGATATGAGTAGGTAATTCCTCTAGTGTAGTTTTCATAAATATGTAGTTTGATAAATAAATAAGGCTCGTTTTACCCTAGGTTTCGTTTTTCGGTTCCTAGAAGTGAAATATTATTCCCAAAAGTAAATACTCATCTCCCTCTTACATATTTCTGTAGAAGTTGTTGAAAGTAGAGCCATTTAACCTTTTCATGTAAGAGGTCCTTTAGTTAGTTATTGGTTTCCAGAGTGGGTGTTACATAAAAACCGGCCAAGTGCGTGTCGGACTTCGGAGCATGAAGGATTCCGTAGTTGGGATGATTTTTTCCCAAAAACAGGCTTAAAATTGTAGTTGAAAGATGTTCCCTCAAACATTCCAACTGGAAATGTAGGTTTGTACGCACAATATTGTGTGATTTACAATGTTTTTTTAAGACCATATACTTCTTATAAGTTTTTATGTAATCTGTAAGTACAGAAATATTCTCTGTATTTTTTACGAAATTTTAGGCTCAGTAGTTTCGCAGATCAACTAACTACTAACTAACTTAAAATAAACTTTAAAGTAACTAACTTAAAATAGCAATCGTTTAGAATTAAAATTATTTTATTTGGTTAATTGCTTTAATTAATAAGTTAGTAGGTACTAAATTAGGTTGATCTTGCAATATTTTTTTATGTTTTTATTTTGAATTTAATTTTTTGAATTTATTTTTCCTGGGTTCCTTTATCGATACTGAACCTACCTGAGCTAGCTGAGCTATGACACGCAATATCTTTAACACCCTGTAAATATGGACAAAATAAAAAAAATCCCTCCCATACCTTCTTATTGCACATACCACGCGCAAGAAACTGTTACTATCTGTTTTTGTCAATAAGGTAGAAATAACCATCGTCCAGCAGTTCATGAAACGCCTCTCAAAAGTCTCAAAGCGTTTCTTCGACTCTGCTATAAAGCACCGCAATCCCCTGATTAGGGCGGCCGCCAGATACACTCCCTGCCGCATAAGTAGAATTCACCGACCGAGGCATACTCTCTCCATTCCCGACGACGCCACAACTCTTCTCCGGGAGAGTAGTAGGGCCATCAACACTGTTCACTCACACAAAATCCGACCATCAGCGTCGTTTCTCCTCGCTGAGGCCCGCCGCTATGCTCCAGTCCATCCCCGCCCCGACCCTTGCTCAAGCCAGCCAAGGCCGCTGAGCCTGTAGCTTTAAATTCGTCCCCAAATAATCTTAAACCGATCCAGCCTGTCACTTGCGCTCCCCCAGCGAGGCCCTAAGCCGAAGTCCGTACCCCACAGGGGGTGCCCTTAGTGTGTAGTCACTTAGTTTTTAGGTTTTATGCCCTGGCTGGAGGCCTTAATTTATTGAGGCACCCACAGGCAAGCCTGGTTAAGCAGCCGAAGGTTGACTTGCGAGATGCCTAGATGGAAATATAAAAAAAAATCAGTATTGAATTTCTATTGAAAATCTTTGTGTTTTTAGGGTTCCGTACCCAAAGGGTAAAACGCGAACCCTATTACTAAGGCTCCGCCGTCTGTCTGTCTGTCCGTCCGTCTGTCACCGGGCTGTATCTCATGAACCGTGATAGTAAGACAGTTAATATTTTCACAGATGATGTATTTCTGTTGCCGCTATAAGAACAAATACTAAAAAAATATATTAAAATAAAATAAATATTAAAGGGGGTTCCCATACAACAAACGTGATTTTTTTGCTCGTTTTTGCCCAATATTGATAACGGCAACAGGTAGACGGTTGAAATATTCACAGAATCTTTAGTTATATATTCACTTTAAAAATAAATAATTCAATTAAAATAAAACAAATATTTAAGGGGGGCTCCCATACAACAAACGTGTTTTTTTTGCCGTTTTTATAGATAATGGTACGAAACCCTACGTGCGCGAGTCCGCCTCGCACCTGGCCAGTTTTTTTTTTCTTTTTGAACCCCAATGTAAGTCATCTAATAAATAAATTGTCAGTGGCTACTGTATTAGCCAATGTTTGTATCTTGGTATCCGTGTATCCAAACTTTATTTTTTCTTTTAGCAGATATTTTTTACTAAAAGCTCTTTTGAGACGGCAAAATAACGAGACCCTCAATCATAATTAAAAAGTGTTGCTTTTAAAAACTTTAGCTGTGTTTACTCCTAGACATTTTGGAAGGCAATGGCCTTATAAAATTGAGATTAATAAGTTAGGCTACTTTAGTTATTCCCAGTTTCTTTAAATTGCAGTTTTTTTTTTAAGGTTTATAAAGTTAGACCCTCAAATCTCATTACGATTTATTTATTTATTTTGGAAAAACATGCACAACATTACAGACCTGTATCCAAGTTATTGCACAGTAAAATTTCAATAAAAAATAGTTTTTTTACACTAAGAAATGAAACAAAAAAATAACAAACAAGAAAATCAATTAAAAACTGACAATCAATTAATACTATACTTACATTTTATGTAGATGACGTAACCTAGATATTGCATAAAATAGTAAATATTATATTAAAACTATAATAATAGTTTTGTTTGCTGTCTATACAACATGTCCCGGAATTAGCGAATTAGGTGAATACAACGACCCCTCTTAAGGGGTCGTTGTATTCATCATTATGAACAACTTTTACTCCATAGTAAAAGTTGTTCATAATGATGAATACAACGACCAGGATTTCACGATTTCAGGTTTAGTTCCATAACCAAACCTGAAATCGTGAAATAAAATCAGCTGTTCCCTACATTTAGGTTCTCATAACTCGTCAAAATGTAGGGAACAGCAGATTATTTTTACAATGACCCCTTAAGAGGTTGTGCGTTATTTATGTTACACCTTGTATATTCTTTGGATGATCCAATTTCCTAATCATGACGGCAATGTCAATTGATCATGAACATCAGTTAATTGTCTGCCATTGTCGAACTTTTTGGTTTGGCTTTTTGCCCCTATGATAATTTCCCCTCCTTTTTTATATACTTGTACATATGACTTAGCTTTATAAATTACTAGCTTTTGCCCGCAGCTTCGCTCGCGTTAATTTAGAATTTGACAATCATTTCGGGTTGTACTCTGCATTTTGAAATTTAAAGTGCTATTAAATACATCCCATAACATAACTCAATCATGATTCGAAAGACACGTGGCGCCATCTATTATCGTAAGAACGTTATTGTTGTTTTGCTCGGGAACCGTACTTGTTTTCGGGATGAAAGGTGCCCTATGTCCGTTTCTGTACACTTGACAACTTATATGCAAAAGTTCGGGATGACCGGTTCAGTGGTTTAGGCGTGAAAAGGTAACATACAAACAAACAAACTTACTTTTGCATAAATAATATTAGTTAGGAAATATTATCTTGGAAATTGAAATAAATTGTCTGCAACGGGCAGCCAAATTGCTTGGGGTTATAAAGGGTTCGTAATTCTTGGCATCTCCCAGACAACGACGTAATACAGAATACAGTCATCAATGAAACAATGAAATACGTGTTGACATTCCCCTTCATTATACAAAGGGCATTTTTTGTCATATTTATATATGTAGGTGGTTAATGCATAGGAACATTTTGTTTTGTTAATAATAACCGTGTACGATCTTTTTGGATAAAATGAAAATGTACAACTCTGATTCCCAAGATACAGACTCACGTCTAGTTTGGGGATCACCGTTAAAATTGATATGTATGATGTACTCGATTATTAATAAATTATTTCATATTTCATATTAAACAAAAATAAATAATATAATAATAATAATAAATAAAATAATAATAATAATATTATTATATTTATTATTATATATATATATAATAATATAATATATTAATATATCTTTATATTTAAATAATATTATTTTATTCCTCAATTCTCACTATTGCACCTACCACTGTTTGTCTCTGCATCGCCCAAAGGTTGACTGGTAGAAAATGCCTATGGCATTAAGTCCGCCTCTGTACATTTCTGTGCTTAAAGTATTAAATAAATAAATAAATAAATATTTATAATATTCGGGATCGGTGCTCGTACGGTAGACAGGAAATTCTACTTTTACAGAATTCCAGTACGCAAATATAGTATTCATCGAATGTACTGTTTCACATATTTCATCCCAAGGGATCAATGACCGACCTCCTTTCATCTGAGTTATGTGTATGAAAATGATGGAAACCTTTTTCTTAGCATTTATCTGGCGTTCCCTCCGATGTTATTACATACCATTATAATTTTTGGCATGTTTTATCCCTTAGTGCAAGACTATGAGACCAATATTTTTTCATTTTTGCGTAAGTCTATCGCACACCGTTAGATAGTATGGGGAACGTACTTGGAAAAAAAAATCGGTTTAAATAAATAAAAATGTTTATTTCATCAACTTATTAAATTACATTGTTATGTTTGGAGTCACCTTTTAAGCAAAGATTTGCTTGTATTAGGTGGTTCCGCTTTTCCAGTTTACGTTGACTATACATATGTGAGAGAATAAACAATAGATCATTTTGAAAGGATGCCAAAGGTTTTTAACAAAACTTATTAGAAAAATAAAAACCAAAAAAGTAATTAAATAAGGAATGCGCACAGTGTTATGTATGCGTGTGTGTGTTGGGGTTAGTATGTGTGAGGTGACGGTGTGTGTGTGGTGTAGGGGTGTGAATGTTGGTGTGGAAGGTGTGATTTGTGTACTTTTTGTTTTAGTCAGCGACAAATTGTATCTATAGATTATATTGATTTTATTTGGTTTGGTATTAGAAAATCAAGATTACTATACTATACTTTACTGTATAGTAATCTAATAATATAAAAAAGTAATTGGTATTGTGTATTTTTTTTTCTTTAATATATCAATGATTTTGAATTGTGATTGCTTAGAAAAATTTAATTGTAATTAATTATGAATTTGAAATGTTTTTAGATTGCTTATAGTATTATATTATTTCCTTGTAATATTCAAACAACAAGAAATAAAAGGCTTTTTTATTTTTATTTATTTTATTTATTAGAAAATCAGTTGTAAAGAGAAAATGCTACCTATTTAGCTGTTAGAGTAATATTCTAGTGGTTAACCCATTTAATATCGAGTCCCCTCCGTGTCTCGGAAATGACGTTATACCGTTGGTCCCGGCTGTCATTCGTAGAGCTTTAACAGTCGTTACGGGTAGTCCAAAAGTCTGACAACCGTAGTCTTACCGAGAGGTATCGTGTTACCCAGTAACTGGGTTGTGGAGGTCAGCTGTATCCGGTTAGGCACGAAGACGATCCCAACATAGTCGTGAAAGGATTTCTAAATGACAATACATTGACTCACACTATTTTGTAAAATGACTAATTTGTAATTTGACATAAGTATTATATCTACTAATTTAATCTTAATGTTTGCATGATAATTTGATGTATTGTATTTGATCTATGTACCGAACTTATGATATTAATTTTGTATGCCTCAATGGCGGGTCATAGCAGACTTACTTGTAACTAACACAACATCTTATGAACCTATGATCCAATTTGAATTTCAAGGGCTTGCCAAAGTTTTTGGTACTTATCAGTCAAAAAATATAGGCAGTCATGGGGACTCAACGCGCCTAAAGAAGTTTTAACTTCAATAAAATAATGATTATCTAAAACACAATTTAAACAATACACAGTATACACAAATTAAACTTTTCACGTGGTCTATTTAACTTCACTTACTGCTATTACAGCATGTCGGCGCGGGCATGTCGGTGACGCGTGCCCAATAAGTTTTTCCCCTACCAAAAATCGCTAGATAAATATAACCCGGCTCTCCACTATTCTAATGCTTGCTGAAGGATGTATATCCGGTAGGCTCCAATAATCCTTCCATATACCAAGGGCACGTCTTCGGTGACGCGAACCAAGTTTTGCCCCACGTGACGCTGGCAGAATTGTCGACACCGGCTCAATTGCCAAAGAAAAAAAAAAAGTTTTGCCCCTACCAATCCTCCTTCAACGCGCATTAAGAAGTTTTCACTTTAAAACCGAAATGAAATTGTTTATTCTGTAAATAGGATATCGGAATCACTTTTACACGTCATGTTAAAAAAACCGGCCAAGTGCGTGTCACGTACAAAATGAAGGGTTCCGTAGTTGGGATGAATTTATCCCAAAAATAAACATAACGTTGTTGTTGATAAACATGTTCTCCCATACATCGATATAAGCCACGGTCAATTTTCCAATTGAAAATATAAGTTTGTAATCGCATAACTATATTTTTTTATGTGATAAAACTACAAATTAATAATTTTCGGACCTTTTCCTTTACTTGTGCTGTCAGACCTTACTTCATGCCAAATTTCATGATTCTAGATCAACGGGAAGTACCCTATAAGTTTTGATTTATTTCTAAATATCAAAATATGTCGCATAAATCACCGTATTTTTTTATTGCGGTGACTTAGAAGCTTAATTTTTTTAGAGCTCTAAGGGACCGTAGTCCTACGTATTTGAAATTAACTTCTACTTGATACCTTTACGCGTTCCTGAGAAAAAGGGTCTTGACAGACTGACAGACAGACAGCCTTTAAATCGTTTAATGGGAAATTAGTGAGTAAGTTATTTAGTTGGTAAGTTTGAAGGATATGGGTACCGCTGCAATGAGAGGCGTTTGACACATTTCAGCCCTGCCTCTGAGATGGCAACGCATTTGCACTGGTATTCCAGATATCCGTAGAGGGCAGTAACCAATTAACATCTGGCGGGCCGTCAGAATGTTTCTTATCTGAGCATTTCTTAAATTTTTTGACCTATAGAAACCCCGAGAAAGTAACAAACACAGAAGTAACGAAACGAAGGTTTTAGATTAAAAAAAAAGAAAAGTATTTTGCATTGTTTTTAGACTAAACATACGTAGAGCTTCTTATAATGTAATGTAAATAAATGAGTTCGAAATCACTGCGGCCACAACGGGACAAACTATTATCAATACTACGAAAAATTCAGTATTATCAGATAATTACATTTTAAAATGAACTTATTAATTTGAACACTGTTTTGAAATTTTGTCTGATAATTTAATAATATCGATGCAGTTACGACAATCATGATATTACTTATAATATCTCAGTAATAAAATAATGCAAATACAAAAACATGGGACTTCGACTTTATGGATCAAAGGTCAAAAAATTTGAGAAATGCTCATCTAATAAAATAAAGATCTACTTAAAAAAGCTTCGTACGTAGGATATAATATTTCCAATATGCCTATACCAATTACGTAACTGGAACTACAAAATTGTTGAACGAACTTACGAAATAATGATGTAAGTATACTTCTTTAACTTTCCTCACTTATAAAGTTAACTGCTCACGTAACAAAAGGATTTTCTGGGAACTTCTACAAACTGCTTGGAAACTTACGTTTTACTTTCAAAGGTCGGGACGGCTAGACAAGGCGGATTGATCGATTTCTAGGTACATTCATAAGGCACCTTAAGTGGCAGTGGGCAGGGCACATTGCTCGCAGAACAGATGGCCGATGCGGCCGAAAGGTTCTGGATGGGCTACCGCGTACCGGAAGACGTAGCGTTGGAAGGCCTCCTACAAGGTGGACCGATAACCTTGTGAAGGCTGCAGGTGTCCGCTAGATGCGGGAAGCACAGAACCGGTCTAAGTAGCGGTGCTTGGGAGACCACTTCACTCCGTCCACTGCTTATCTCCAGCAGTGGACGTCTTTCGGCTGAAATGAATGAAAGAATGACTTAAGGCACCTGTTCCACTGACTAACTATTGACAACTTTTCGCTCAAGAAACGTACAATCGACTAAGGTTCAGTAAAACAGATGAATAAATTAATAGTTGATCGCAGGCTGTTCAAACATCCGGCGACAACATTACACAAACTACCATGCGGTTGACACACACACAGAAGTGACAGAGCATGGAATAAGTATTAAGTACTTTTTAATAGCATGGCATTAGTGTATTCATAGAATTAGTAAGTACTATAAAGATTGTAAGTTGAGGGTGTCGAATTTCGAACAGTGGGCGACCACTAGTAATCAAAAATAAGCTAGATGGAGATGACATTTCCTATCCAACTATCCCTGAGAAGAAATGGCGAAACAAACTCGACCCCGGTCCCCCGAGCCCTCGGTCGTCTCGGTGAGTCGACTCACCGAGACGACGATTACCAAAAAGAGAGTAGAGCTAGCAACAGACTGACCCCTGAGTCGATCGACAATAATACGTACCTAGCGCCACTCCTTTAAAAAAGTATTATCTCGTGACTGAGAAGGAATTATGAATAACGGCTAGTAGGGGTACCTGGTGTACCGTTGTACGCCCTCTTTTAAAGGGAAAATAAGGTTTCCGAGCCATGCTCGTAAATGTGTTACTCAGATGTTATTTGTGACTAATAGGGCTTCTGTAAAGAGGGAATGATAGTTTGGGCTCCATGGTAACAACTTTTGGTGAGTGGGATTGAGAAATTAATGTTCTGTTAACTATCTAGTGGGGGCTTTGTAGTTATGGTGCAGCGTAATTTTCACTCATTTAGGGGTTTATGTTCGCATAAAATAAGGTAATTGAGGTAGGGTAACGCTCGGACCGACGAAGGTAAGTAAGTAGTAAGTAATTATTTATTTGTTAGAATATTGTTGTTACAAAGGTGTTACACGTAATATAATGTCCATAATATTCTGCTGTTTCCAGCGTACAAATTACAGTATTAGAACAATATGTCGAAATTAAACCATACAATGGCAAGGTCAAGGAAAACGTTAACTACTGTCAAATACAATGTCAAGGATTATTAATTATAATGTCAAGAATTATTAAATACAATGTGGAAAATTATTATAAAATACAATGTCATAGAAATGAAATTCCATTCAATTAATAAGAACCCAAAGACGAGTCATCGGTATGCTCCAATATGCTCCAGCTTCTAAAACCCCGAACAAAAATCTAACCTGTAAACCTGCTGGGAAATCTAAGTGCGTTGACAACAATTCGTGTAGATGACAATTGCAACTGCTAATCAAATCACAAAAAAATGCATACACATACATTATTACCAAACAACAAAAAAAAATATACATATAATTAAAAATCACAGCACATTTAATTAATTATGCTTTCGGCTTTGTTCATCATAATCAACCTATAATGTTCCCACTGCTGGGACATAGGACTGCTCTCTGAGAGGAGAGTGGGTCGTAATCCACCACGCAGGCCCAGTACGTTCTACGTTGAATAGGATATCTTGAACAATCGTTTTAATAGAATAAATAAAATAAAATAAAAAATAAAAGTGCTTTTAATTTCAGCTACCCTAACACAATAAGTAGTTTAGATGACTGTCATAACACACTATTACTTTTTAAACCTATTATACACCTATTAATTATTTACATAAATTTATAAAACTATACAACGTGTTTTTTTTTATATCCCATAACTCTAGGGTATGATTGAGGCCATATCAAAGAATCAACTGGCATATGAGTTAATTTCCAATCCTTCGTTATTTTTTTTTTTCATTTTTCATACAAAATAATTCAGCAAAGTCACGATTATTAATGTAAAACACCCTTACGTGAAATATTACATGTCGACAAGGTAGCTTTCCCTTTACTAGCTGCCGCCGGGAAGCCCCGATACCAACATACCTACATATTTTATTTTACTATTTATTTTACTACACTACTGCGAAGTTTGGCAACCTCGCAAAAGTAAAGATTCGTCATACTGGTGAAAATTTTTGACCTAATTTAATTATGATTGATGATATCTCCGAAACGATGCATTTTTGGACCACCTATTCTAGGAGTTTTAGTATTATTTTTACCAACAGAATATAACCCTAGAGTTATGAGATATCAAAAAAATACAGGTTGTATATACGTAGTTGTCGCTTCTGTGGCGTAGGCCTCCCCTAAATCTTTCCACTTGTCCCTCTCACGCGATTTCCTCGCGAAATAGAATACGTATCATTAAATATTTGAATGCCAACCCATGGCGTAACATGTCATATCATAATTCTATTAGAGTCTACAATACCTCAAATTACTTAGCATGATCATCCGTTATACCGAAAATACTGCATTAATTTTAAAATAAATATATGGTAAAGTTGAGGATTAATTAATAAATGAAGACATTTGATTAATGACGGCATGGTTGGCGCAGTGGTTTAGCGATTGACTGCTGCGCTGCGTGTCGCGGGTTCGATTCCCGCACGGTACAAATATTTGTATGACCTACAAGTAGTTGTTCCGGGTCTGGCTGTTTGTAGTTAAATGTTTGTAAACGCACCCACTATACAGGAGAAATTCCTAGTGTGGGGCAGCGGGTTTTGAAAGAAAAAAAAAATAGGTTAGGTTATATTTGCCGAAACCATGATTCAATAAAAACTCTAAAGAAAAAAATTACAAATTTACCTCCAAACCGAACAATAAACCGTATTAAAAAATACTTAAAACTTAATCATGAAATTTTGCATAATAATGGAACTAAATAGAAAGCAGATACCATGTTCTTTATTTTTTTATAATTACCATTATTTTCACCGTCAAAACAAATTACGTTAGCTATCGGCGTCTCGGAGTCTTCTCCCTGTCGCCTTGTCTCGCTTGCTCGCGTGATCACGAGCAGTAGTGTGCGAGCGAGATAAAGAATGAGGTGGCGCTGAGGTATTATGGACTCTTCATCATCATCATCATTTCAGCCGAAAGACGTCCACTGCTGGACATAGGCCTCCCCCAAAGGGAGGGTATAATATGGACTCTTAATAAAACCTTAATGTACCATAATATAATGTAAATAAACATATTATTATATTCTATGTATTATATGCCTGTAATAGCGAAGGGTTGGGCAGAGAAGAGTCCAAAGTAAGAGCAGGCAAGTCTTTAGACTTTCTTGACTTGTCGGAATCAGATTGTTTACCTTGTTAATGACTTATCATTAATATAGCAAAAATACTGATTCTGACTGTGAAAAACTGAATAACACAATGCCTTATATGGGTAAAGTTTTCAGTTGTTTCATAAGACTCCTTTGAATAGAACTATAGAACAGACTTCTGTAGAACAAATAAGACGTTCTTGTTATTAATTTAATACCAACCGTAAGTACGTTTATATTTAATACAGATATTTTGGATTGAAACTCAAATTAAAGGGTTAGTTTACCGTTAATTTGTATCGAGTTTTTTTTTCTAAACGTGTTTTGGTAACAACGAAGTTCTGAGAAATATGTTCAAGAACAACATATATTTTTTCCGCTACCACAAACTATACAGATTAGGCAATTTTTTTGTTTAAGACATGCCTACTTTTATCATTTGCCTCTTGTCAGCGCCTTAATATTAAATTTCTGTCAGTCCGTAGTAATGAAAAATAATTTTATCTTACTACCAGTATACCTTAATACCAGTATTTTTTATCTTTGATGATGACTGCCCTTCCGAGGATTTATACTCAGAAGAGGAAAATAGATTGTGTGACTCAAGATGAAGTCAGAATTAATGTCAATGACGAGATGGTGGGTCACGTTGAAACATGGGAAATGTTATTAACCTCTCCATTTCAATATATTTATTATAACCCTCAGATGTAAATAACGAAAACCAAGAAGTACTTAAAAATAAATTAACCCCACAAAATCCGGACATCCCTCAATACAATTCACCAAAAAAATAAACGTAAAAAATATCCTTTAAGACCTTACACTTTTTCTCAAGCAGTTTCCTGTTGAATGAATGCCAAAGACCCTATAAACTTTCCTTGATAGTTCGTTGCCCCTGCCCATAGGGTTGAGGTCATTTTGACCCCTGAACAAATAAGGGTTGAAATGCTTCGCGATCGAAATCGACCTTCACGACGACGGTTGAGAGGTTTTATAATTGTTTGTTTTGTGAGGGAATTCTAATTGTTTGGCGTTTTTAGAAATACGTTATTTTAAAATATTATAATAAAAACGTAGCGAAATCAAAACTGACTTTATTGAATATTATTGAAAAAAAAATACCTATTAACGATTCTAATGCCAAAATGTAGTGATTAGAATTTTTGCCTTTTTGTGTGAACGCATGTTCCAGCATCGCCCAAAGACTCATTTCAGCTGATAGACGTCCACCACTGGACATAGGCTTCCACCAAGGGGGGGGGTGACATAATCGCCACGCTTGGCAGGTGGGTTGGCGACCCCAGCATGGTATTAAAATGCATAAAGAACACTGCTGCCCATTCTAACAAAATAAAATCAATTTATTGACACACACAAGTTAGGAAACATTTGTAAACAGGAACAATGTTAATTGAAGGAGTGCTTATGTACCTAGATACAGCCGTGGGCCCCAAACTAGGCACAGCCTGTATCTTGGTGGCCCAAGTTCTCTAGTAAGTCCCTTAGTCGCCTTTGCTCACGAGAAGAAATAAATAAAATAAATAAATAAAAGCATTTATTTGACACTTAAAATACATATTACAAACAAGTAGGTCGAAATAATATAGCACACAAATGTATTGCCAAGAATCTGATCCTAACCCCCAAACTAGGCCTGGACCTGTATTTTGAGGGTCAGCGTTCAGCCATGAGCTCTATTATTGCTCTTAAAACATCGTGGAGAAGTGTCGCTACATAGTTGACAGTCAAGTGTCATGATATAAAACATAATAAGGTAGTTAAAATCAGTATCAGTAGACGGTTAAGACATAAGACTTATTAACAGAAAAACTAAAATATAAAAAACACGGTAAAACAACAGAGTTATGAGTATGTCTGAGCGTGTATGTGTTTGTGTGTGTGATGAGAGAGAGGGGGTGGGAAATAGGATGGTGCTATTGTCTACGACCACACCACACGGAAAAAACAATGCCCAAATACTATCGGATAGATTTTGTTCCAATTTTACATAGATTTTCCTATAATCTCTGCCTGGTCAGTCTATACCGGCTATAGGTTATTTTATTTATTAATAAAGGTACACCAACAGCTTCTGAATGCAAAATATCAAATAAAAGTAGATACCAGTCATGGGCTTCTACAGTTGCCAATAACAGGTGAACCAGCATTCTTAAATACAGTGATAACCTAAGGTAAGAACGAAATAAAAAAAAACTTATAAAAATAATAAATAAAAATGATGTGGTTTCAAACTTTATGAACAGAAGTACAATAAGAAATAAGGGTCGCAAGAAATACCTACGTATTAACACAATGAATCTTTAGGTTATGTGGGTTGCGAGCTTTGGGACCTTAAAATTTGGGATTTAAAAATGTTTACGGTGTCATGATATATGTCAACATGTGGAGTGGATTTTATATAAGAATTCATCTCTCGGCTCGATCCTATTGAGAGGTGAGGATAGGTTATAAATTATCACGCTATATGCTATGGTGGATGAGCAATATTGCTTTAAGTTCGTATTCTCCTATAGTTTAGACAAGACAAGACAATTGTACAAAGACAAGCCAAAAGGTTAGAATATTGTAGATAGTTGCAGATTTATTCTTTTAAATGATTATCATCACGCTATACCTTTATGGACCTAAGTAGTCAATCATGACACATACAAGGTGGATTTTTGGGATGGCCCAATAAGAGGAAGTACTTAATCTCTAATCGTTGTTGCTACAAAAACACAGTCTTAGGAGAATGTCCTTAACTTTAAAAAAAAAAATGTTATGCGTTCCCAGATTAAAAAAAATACATGTGTGTGATTCTTTCATCAAAAGACCATTTTAAGACACCAATCTACATGATCTGACCAAGACTATGTCTGGACCTCAGGGTTTGTTTAAAATTTTTACAGCAAATTGTAAAGAGACAAGCCAAAAGGTTAGTATATAGCAGATGATTACAGATTTAACTTATTAAATTATTATCATAATTATCTATATTGAGCTTAGATTTATCTAAATGTCAAAGTAGGTACATTAACTTTTAACTTTCGTGTCTCTGTTTCATTCAAGTTTAGCTAATAGTTTGTGTATCGTCTTTGGTATTACATTTATATTTGTATACTTATATATATATATATATATATAAATTAAATGATATAATTAGGTATATGTTGTTATATGTACATTTAATTTTAATTCTGAATAAACCATCACTTTGGTATTAAATCTTTAGCTCGTTCATTGGCTTTTATACCTAAGTGTGGCAATTCAATCAGTTTTTAGGGTTCCGTAGTCAACGAGGAACTCTTATAGTTTCACCATGTCCATCTGTCTGTCTGTTTGTCTGTCTGTCCGTCCGTCCATCTGTCCCCGGCTTAGCTCAGAGACACTTAGTACTAGAAAGCTGTAATTTGGCATGGGTATACATATTAATCATGCGAAAAAAGTCGTCAAACAAAACCAATTTTTTTTAGGGAAACACCTTACACGTGAAATGGGGATGATATTTTTTTTTCTCGTCCATTCCATGGTGTGGGGTATCGTTGGATATGCCGTTCAAAAATATTGTGGGTTTGTCAGAATCATTTTTCAATTAAGGGATCCGTTTGCGTAATATTAAGCTTTAAAGTGCTATTTTTTGTTAGAGTCAAGTGTCCCCTGCCAGCTAAATGGTTGGTTTTGGATATGTGAAAAAAAATCATGGCAATAGTATAAAGAACGAAATTAAAAGAAGAACTATCACAGCTAAGTAGGCTTCACAAGTTAACGAGTAATAGTCGACCAACTTAAATTTGCAGTTGGAGAATTGACCGTAACGTATATCGATGAGATAGCATGTTTTTCAACTACCATGTTAAGTTTGTTTTTTGGATAAATTCATCCCAACTACGGAACCCTTCATTGTGCGTGGTCCGACATGCACTTGGCCGGTTTTTAAAGACTTGAAAGGTAGAAGAAGCACTGATATTCTTATAAAAAAAATCTTGGTCGATAATCTGCTTCGTAATTTTTATAAATATCACAGGCCAAAGCGCTGGCAATAAACTTTTAATGATGAATGTTTGTTTAAATTTGAAGGATGTCATGTTTTTTTTAGTATGGAAAATAAATAAAAAAGTTGATAAATATTCCCTACGCAATAATCTTTACATATATCAAAAATTTATATTTAAAGTTGCTTTTAGAGTCTGTCTGTGTGTCCACGTTATTCTTATAAACGAAGCAAATCACTACATGGTCCCCCAGCCGCATCTGTCTGTCAGTCTGAACGCGATAAACTCAAAAACTACCGAACCGATTTTCATACAATTTTCACCAAAGGGCGGAGAGATTCATGAGACAGTTTTAAATGTATAATATATAAAGGTTTTGTGTAAATTGACTGAATGATGACGAGGTAAAATACTCCAAATAGGATGATCATCAGTTACATTTTAATCTAACCTACACGCTTGACGCAACTGGCGGATACGACACTACGACAGTATTTTCTTTTGGCATTTGTGCTCTGCTACCCGTGTATTTTATGTACCCGTGTGAAGCCGGGGTGGGTTGCTAGTGTAAAATAGAAATGAAGATGAAATAAAATCGTTTATTGTCCAGATATACACGAAAACAAATTAACCACTGCGTAAATTTTGACAAATTAAAGTTAAGCGAGTTTTATTAAACATATATTTTTATTTGGATATGTCTTAGTTCAAATAAATAAAGTTATCGTTAACGAAAGATGTTTACTTTGAAGCTGGTTTTATGGTGACTTGCCAGCCGGTGCGGGTCCGTGGTATAGAACTCGCGAAGGTACCTAAACAGCTGTGCACTCGCTCGATTTGCGATTTGTAGGTTTTTAGGTACTTTATTAGGATTCAAGTAAAAAAAAAAGTATAGAACAAAAAATAGAAATGTGTTCTATTACTGATACTGAACCACCAAAAAAAAAATTGCGCACTGGTTAAAAACAATCCTATACATCCAACTTACAATACATACTTATATATAATAACACAGCACAGGAACGGACGAAATCAAAGAGAAGAAAAATTTATATTATTAAGAATTTAATTTTTTCTCGAAATTCTATGTAGTCATTAAAATCGGGTAGTAGCTTAACCCGGTCCGGCTTCGCACGGGTAGCACTAAGTGTCTATAATAACCTAACCTACCTACCCTACCCTACTCTACCCTACCTACCCTACCTACTTGCCTACCTACCCTACCTACCCTACGTACTCTACCTACCCTACCTACCCTACCTACCCTACCTATCCTACTTACCCTACCTACCTTACTTACCCTACTTACCGACTCTATCTACCTACCTACCCTATTTCATCCAAATCCTATTACTAATGATTGAGATACTATCGTGAATTCCTGCAACCCTAGTACTTTTTGATAGGTTCATTGCTCAGAAATTGTGCAGAGAGATAAGGTAGGCGTCCGTGGCGTGAGCTGTCAATTACGGAAGATGGCGGAGTTCCAAACCTAATTTACATAAAACTTAATTTCCTGTATAAATATTTTCTGTGAATTTTTCCGATATTTTAATACTTAATATCCTAATCCGGACGAAGACAAACCCAAAAACATAAAAATCGGATCGGGTAATGTTGGAACTAACACGACTTTGTTTATTGAGCTCAGCTCAGAAACTGAGAACTGACTAGCTGGCCCAAAGATTTTTCGTACAGTCAGATCAAAATAATCAACCCGATAAGGCCAATGAACTCATTCCATTCGTTTTTATAGAAGTAAACTCTTAGAATAAAAATACATTAAGTACATTTATCTAAGTTTATTACGGTCAACAATGAGAAAGGCTACTTAAAGTAGATGCAGAAATACGGGGAACCCATAAGGACTTAGAATAATAGAAATCGACTACAGTTTAAGCTGATTGGGTGGAGTACTTGCAGAACTTAAGCCAGGAATATTGGAATATTGAGTGCTTTGATTTGATTCAGAATCAAAATATTTTATTTCACTTAAATGGGCACTTATGAAACGTCAGAAGCTAGATACCGATTCCAATTGGTCGTTTCCTTTGAAGCTGGCAAGAAACTGCAATGGCTTTAATATTATCTGAATAATTGTTTTACGTAATTCTAATTTGACTTCATGATAAAATTCTAAAATAATTAGGTATAGGTCAAGTATAGGTACTTACTATAATATTAGCAAAAATCTGACTGAAGCATTTTTTAATTTTTTTGTTGACATAGTATTGTAGATAATTTATGTTTTTGTGAATTGTTTTTTATTTACTGTTGACATTTTTATGCTGAATTCACTTTAATTTAATGATATTGACTTAATCAATTATTAATAATCTTAACTATTCATATTAGTACGCCTTATTATTTGGCACACATGTCTGAACTTATTTTTTTCTTTGTAATCCTGCATGTGATATATATAAATATAATTAATATATGTTTAATATTTTATACTCGTTTGTTAAAATTAATTAATGAATGATTTTTATAACAAACTTATTTTTTCTGTTAGTCAAACACTGATTTGACTCAACCGTCACTTGTGAATCATACTTGTTTGTTAACGGGTATAAAAGAGCGGAGCCACAGTGGGGCGGCGCAGTTGCTCTTCGACTTTCAAGGCGTTAACATCTAAGGTATGACATTATTCCGATTATTGTTGATGGTGAATTATATTGTATATTTATTATGAATAATCTAATGTTATTATGATGATTGGTGTATTTTAAATACTGGTCATAATATCTAACTTATTATTTAATTATGGTTGGAATATTGTAACGAAACATTGTGTTATATACTACAAGATAAAAGATAAATAAAATGTTATTGTGAATTGAATCCTGTAGTTATATTTTCCCTTAATACCTAATAAGTGACGCTAGATTAAATATAACACGTACATCTAGGTACATATCTACATATATACAAAATTTATAACATCAGAAGTGGGATTGACTTCACCCCTATTAAGACGTTTATTTATAAGTTTCAGAATGGATTCTACTGTCCTGGAAGGTCTTCTCAAAGCAATCAGCGAAGCTGTTTCTGGTCGTCGCCGTACTAATGACGATGTGGCACTCCCGGTCTTCGACCCAGCTACTAGTGACAGCGGTGCGGAAGACTGGTGTAAAAGCATCGAGGAGCTATCAAAAGAATTTGAATGGAGCAGTATCACAACAGTCGCAAGAGCTGGTAAGGCCTTAAAAGGTTCCGCTTTGTTATGGTTTGAGTCTTGGGTACCATCTGAAGGCCGAACTTGGGAAAATTTCCGTACAGACCTCACAGACTTGTATCCAGAAAAACGGAACCTGTCTGAAAAACTATCCAAGGCCGTGTTATACAATTCTGATTCTGCAGATTCCTATTGCGAATACGCTAGGGAAAAGGTTAGGCTGCTACGTAATACAAAAATATCATTTACGGAATACCAATTAATCGAGTTGATCTGCGGTAGCGTTACCGATGTGAACGTTAGAATGGCTGCTTTCAACAGCAATGTTAAAACTACTTCTCAATTAATATCCTTATTCTCCAGTTACGTAAAACCCAAAAAACGACCAATAGAGCACAATGATTCTGACAGTATAATAGGACAGGGAAAAGCCAAACGCCCAAAGTTAGAGATCCGAAATAACACTTCCGAAGAAAAAAAATGTTACCTGTGTGGTAAAACAGGTCACATAAAAATCCACTGCAATAGAAACCGAAATCCACCATCTGAAACAGGGATCAGTATTCTAGGAAATAAGGTTCCCGATAGGGTTATTTGTACCTTCTGTAAAAAGGTTGGTCACAATGCCTCGGTGTGCTGGTATAAAGCACATTCTGATTTAGAGAAAACCAACACTAATAAAAATGAGGTTAATTTTTTAGGCAAGGCGAATTAAAGCTTACAGTTGCATCTATTCACGATATTCCAATTGAATCCCTTATAGACACAGGTGCCAATTGTAGCCTAATCAGACAATCCATCGCTAAACAACTTGGATGTAATATACTACCTTGTTTCAAATACCTTACAGGAATAGGTAATGTTAAATTGGAAGTCTCTGGTAAAATAACTGTCCCTGTAAGATTCGATGACATATATATTGAGCTTGATTTATTTGTTGTTAATGATCAATCTATTAATTATAATCTTTTAATTGGAAGAAATGCTGTCGAATACAGTGATATTGAGATAATTACAGATTGTGAAGGAAGTAGAATTAGGAGGAAAACTCCTAATAATGTAGACTTATACGTAAATACCTTACTCCAGCTAGATTATTGTAATATCCAAATGGCAGAGTTAAAATCAAAATTAATTCACTTGGAAGAAAATTTGCAAAATAAAATTATAGATATTTTTGAGAGACATGTTGCTATATTAAATAAAACTGGGTCTGTCACAACAGGAGAATTAAGGATAAGGTTAAAAAGTGACAAACTAGTAAATTATCGTCCCTATCGTTGGCACCTTGTGAAAGAGATAAAGTAAAACTCATTATCCAGGATTTAATAGATACCAATATAATTCGTGAAAGCGAATCACCGTTTGCTAGTCCCGTGATTTTAGTTAAAAAAAAAGATGGCAGTGATCGACTTTGCGTCGATTATAGGTCCTTAAATAAAATCATTGAAGGAGACTCATATCCTCTCCCTCTTATTGAGGATCAAATTGATAAATTAGGAAAGGCCAAGTTTTATATCTCCATAGATATGAAAAACGGTTTTTATCAAATTCCAGTGTCTGAAGACTCTTCTAAATATACGGCTTTCTCAACCCCTGACGGATATTACGAATTTATAAAAATGCCATTTGGTATTTGTAATGGTCCATCCGTCTTTCAACGGGCAATTTCCAAAGCGATTTCACATTTAGATTTCCTACTTGTCTATATGGATGACATTCTTATTCCATTTTCAACTATTGAAGAAGGTTTAAAATATCTAGAATTAACAGTATCAGCTCTCACTACTTCTGGTTTTAAAATTAACCCTAAAAAGTGTCAATTCTTTGTTAACTGTATTGAGTATTTGGGTAGACAAATATCTCAAGAAGGTGTCAGGCCAAGTAAATCTAAAATCTCTGCCCTAATAAATTCACCAATCCCGCGTAACATTAAACAAGTGAGACAATTTATGGGTCTGGCTTCATATTTTAGGAAATTTATCCCAAATTTTGCAACACGTACTGCTTGTATAAGTAAATTAACACAGAAAAACCAAAAATGGGATTGGGGTTCTGAACAGGACATTGCGAGGAGTTATGTATTAAATTACTTAGTATCTAGACCATTGTTGTCAATCTTTGATCCTGCTTTAAAAACAGAGTTATATACTGACGGTAGTGCTATAGGATATGGTGCTATTTTAACCCAGAAATACGATAGTCATTCTAAAGTCATCGCTTATTTTAGTAAAAGAACTACACCTGCAGAGTCAAAATATAGTTCTTACGATTTAGAAACCCTAGCTATTTACAACGCTTTGAAACACTTCAGAGTCTATTTACTAGGAATTAACTTTAAAATTATCACTGATTGTAACGCTATTAAATCGACAATGAATAAAAAAGATTTATCACCACGAGTAGCTCGCTGGTGGACATATATGCAGGATTTTCAATTTGAAATTATTTACAAAAAAGGACAATATATAAGCCATGTCGATTTCCTCAGTCGCAATCCTGTTGAGGTCCCCATGACTGTTGATAGCACAGTTAATTTAATAAATGACCCACAATCTTGGCTAGAACTTGCACAACAAAGAGACCCTGAAGTACTATCAATTATTCATAGAGTACAAACGGGAGAGTATGATTCAAACCAATATGTAGTCCGTAATAATTTACTATATTACAAAGTTGATCCAAACGGGGAATTAAAATTGTATATTCCGAAGGGTACAAGATTGAGTATTTTGCGTCTCTACCACGATGAAAATTGTCACGTTGGCTTTGAAAAAACTATCGCTAAAATACGTGAGCAGTTCTGGTTTCCTGCTATGACAAGTTTTGCAAAAAAATATCTATCTCATTGTTTAGTTTGCATCAAACGCAAGGGTCACCATGGCCCTAAGCAAGGTTTCCTACACCCAATCCAAAAGACCGCACTGCCTTTCCATACAATACACTTGGACTGTACAGGGCCTTTTACCCAGTCAAATGAAGGTTTTAAACATATTTTATTAATAGTAGACGGGTTTACCAAGTTCTGTTTGCTTAAGCCACTCAAAAACCTTAATGCCCAAGAATTAGTACCGGTTTTACGAGATGTCATCACCTTATTTGGAACTCCTTCTATATTAATTTCTGATAGAGGAACTAATTTTAGCAGTGGTCCGATTAGGTCATTTTTTAATGAACTAAATATAGAACATCACCTGATTTCCACGGGTACTCCCAGAAGTAATGGTCAAGTAGAACGTTACGTGTCCACTGTAACTAATATGCTTAACACTATGTGCAGTGAACAGTCAGATTGGCCGAACGTTCTTTGGAAGGTACAACAATCAATTAACACAACTGTACAAAAATCCACAGGCTTTTCCCCTTTGCGATTACTTATCGGCGTAGACGCAAATATTCCGTCTGTCCAAGCTCGTTTAGACGACGTACTTGACGAAAATAATAGACAAAATCCAAGGAACTTAGAGGCTGACCGAGAATTAGCTAGACTACGCCTATTACAGGTAGCAGAAAAATTCAAAAAACGTTTCGACGCCACTCGTCGTAACAAAGTAAATTTTAGCGTAGGAGACGTAGTGTATGTCTCACAGAATCATAGGCGTAATGATAAATTGGCACCTAAATTTAAAGGTCCCTATGAAATATCTTCTATCCTTCCTAATGATCGTTTTACTCTACAAGGTCTAGGTAATTTACGAAATATTTCAATAGCCAAAGAAAAATTAAGATTCTGGCCAGGTGAATTAATTGATGAAAATATAAGTGTCGAAAATGATATGGCACATTAGCTCCTTAAGATATTATAATAAACTTAAATTAAGTATTGCCTAATTACGTTTACATTATTGTTCTTTTGATTGTAGAGATATAGTATAATAAATACTTTGTAAAGACATGTATTTAAAAAAAAATAAAAAATAAAAAAAAATAAGAAGGAAAAAAATCGCTGGGCGATCGTTTACTTGGTGCTTGTCTATCTCACCAGCAGCGGGTGAATGGGACTTGCATGACGAGGTAACCGATAAAATTTGTTTCCGCTGGTCGGTCATTTGCTTGGTGCAAGTCTACCCCACTAGCAGCGGGTGGAGGGGACTTGACACGTCTAGGCAATTGGCAAAACAAAAAGTAAATTATAGAAAAAGGATATCTAATGTACTTCGAGAGCGAAGTTCTTGTCAGTATGGCCGTGATATATATAAATATAATTAATATATGTTTAATATTTTATACTCGTTTGTTAAAATTAATTAATGAATGATTTTTATAACAAACTTATTTTTTCTGTTAGTCAAACACTGATTTGACTCAACCGTCACTTGTGAATCATACTTGTTTGTTAACGGGTATAAAAGAGCGGAGCCACAGTGGGGCGGCGCAGTTGCTCTTCGACTTTCAAGGCGTTAACATCTAAGGTATGACATTATTCCGATTATTGTTGATGGTGAATTATATTGTATATTTATTATGAATAATCTAATGTTATTATGATGATTGGTGTATTTTAAATACTGGTCATAATATCTAACTTATTATTTAATTATGGTTGGAATATTGTAACGAAACATTGTGTTATATACTACAAGATAAAAGATAAATAAAATGTTATTGTGAATTGAATCCTGTAGTTATATTTTCCCTTAATACCTAATAAGTGACGCTAGATTAAATATAACACGTACATCTAGGTACATATCTACATATATACAAAATTTATAACACATGCATATCTCTACTATTGTATATGTACACATGTTTATGCAAATAAATATATTATCTTATCATGTCTTATCTTTAACAATGTTTTGAAACAGTGTTAATAGGTATGGGAGGACTGTGTAGAGGATTCTTTGAATACTATACTTAAACTTATGGTACCTAAACCCGAATTTCTAATTTAAAATCAGCTTAAAGATGTTTTTCATTTGACAGATGAGGTTAATTTTATAACCTCAATTATTTTCGTCGATGATTTTCCAACCACAATTTAATAATGTTATCATCATCATATCAGCCGATAGACGTCCGCTGCTGGACATAATCGCCACGCTTAGCAGGTGGGTTGGCGATCACAGTATGGTGTTAAAATGTACAGAGAACGCTGCTGCCCATGCTCTAGTAAGTCCCTGAGTCGCCTTTTGCGACACTCACGGGAAGAAATAGGGAGGTGCTATTCTTTACGTCCGGCACCTCACGGAACAATAGGGACCCTACAATTTATTTATTTTGAGATTTTATTTTACCACCTTGTCGGCGTGATTAATATGTATACCCATTCCAAATTACAGCTTTCCAGTACTAAGAGTCTCTGAGCTAAGCCGCGGACAGACAGATAGGCGGACATGGCGAAACTATAAGGGTTCCTTGTTGACTACAAAACCCTAAAAAGCATGCAGTCTATAACTTGCATGTTACTGTATAACATATTACCTACTGGCAAGTGTACTCCAGGCTTAAAAATGAAGAAATAACGTGATATGAAATCGAAAAAGATAAATTTTATTGATGTCAAGGTTATCGTTGCAAGCTTTGCTGCCAAGTGATATTGGTGTTGGTACGATTTAAGTAAGACACATTGTTTTAGGTATTTCCAAAGGGAATTCTCACCGAGAACCAGCAGTAGAATTCATGCTATTTATCATTCTTATCAGTTTTTGAACGTCCTCTTCTAAATATGTGTTCCCCAAGGGGCATCAAAGAGAAAATTGGCAATCAAGTCTTTTTTCGAGAAAAGTCAACACATCAGCATTGGGTCTGGTGATCGCGTTGTGTTTTTAATAGGTACATTGATAGCCTTTTTTTTTGTTTTGGATGGGAAATCATCAAATAACTTCTCCCGCTCTGGGCGGAGCATGAGAGCGTGTCAGACTTTTACTGACTAAAACCCACCTGTGTGCCAGGGCCACGATATCCCTTTCGGACAGACTCGTAACTCTGGATAGCCTGAGAGTAGTGATTGCCTAGTGGTGTGACCGTCAGACTGCCAAGACTTCAGGTCTCAAGTTAGAACCCAGGGCACACACCCCTGATACCATGTGTGTAATACAAACTATAACCATCTGTTTCTTTAAAAAAAATTATAATAATAATATAATGTCTATACACCGTGGCATTTTAATTGTCTTACAACGGCAGCCCACTTCATGTATCCAATGACCACTAATCATTCGTCCAGCACCACACGGTACCATCCACCGGTAAGACAAAACTAAATAATAAAAAAAAATGAGTGATCATATCGATGTTTTGCTAGAAGTTAATTTTACACAATTAACCACAAATTCCTGAACGACAAACGAGGGAGAAGCCTAGTACCTATATCAAATTTCTCAGAACGAGGCGTCATGTTTAAATTAGTGTTATTCCTTCTTTATTAAAATAATTATTCCTTTGATATTCGAAACTAACGCCTATTCGCCGTCGGCTATTTGGTGCTGAAACACGTTTTCTCTTTAATTTACAAAATTAAATACGCATCAAAGTTAGCTTAGCCCCTGATAATGAGTTCGTAAGAAAATGTCGAGATTTATGTTCATTACGAGTATGAATACGCTGATTTTAAATTTGCTGTAATTTATTCTTATTATACTATTAATGAAATGTTTCTGTTAAATTTTGGTTTATGTAACTGTTCCATCTTTCAATTAATTACTGGTTCAATTAAACAATATCTTTCAATTAAAAGGGAAACAAGATTGTTTACCAATAATAATGACGTTTCGAAGACTTCGCTTTTTCTTTGAATGGGGGAAAATATTTATTTATGCAATTTCCTTGTTTCAAACGCTTTTTATTTGCTATTTGAAATGGAAGTGAAGTAAATATTACTTTACTAGTGTCCTGATTCTACGCTTTTTACACGATCTTTTAAATTGAATAGTCCATGCCTCGGAAAGTACGTGTCCGTTGGTCCCAGCTGTCATTCGTAGAACTTTGAGTCGTTACGGGTCGTCAGAAGCCCGAAAGTCTGACAACCAGTCTTATCAAGGGGTATCATTTATTTATTTATTTTTACTTTAACATAAAACGGCCAAAGGCCAATTACAGTAGTACCCAATTGATATGGCTTACCGATGTACCTGCGCAGAAGGTGAATTTTAAAAGTGCGGGAAATGCTATTGACCAATCGGCACGCTCCACGCACCGCAGTTCTTTTTCCTGTACCGCTATTGGTCGGCAGCTGCCGCCATGTTAGCGCGCGCCGCGTGGCATGTTTGTCAGCCGCCATACTTCTGATCGAGTGCACGCTAGCAGCTCCAATGTATTATGAACCTTATAATAGTGACCTAAGGTTGATTGTAAGTTTTAAGCATTCTTTCGTTAATCTTCGGGGCCATACTTTCTTTTCTGTGCGAACGAAGATTCACGACGCGCCTTATCAATTGGGTACCACTGTACATTTATTAAAGACACAACACATTATATTAGTACAAAAACAAAAGAATACAGCTACTCGACAGTCATGCGCTCACCTCACAATACTCCAGACATGGTGACAAGATCTTCTTCCATTCATCCGCGAACACATCACAGTGAGGCTTAGCATCCAAGAGAGCGTTGAGCGCAGAGAGCGTGCGAGGGACAGGAGACTGAGCTCGAGCGACGGTTCGACTCCAAGGCACGGCGAACAATCTGTGCCTCCTGCTACAGTTATAGTTCATCGGAGCAAAAAGGTGGGACAGTTCGTCATGCAATTCAGGAGCATCTGTTTTTCCGTGAAGGATCTTACACATATTAATCATGTTACCCAGTAACTGGGTGTGGAGGTCTGATAGGCAGTCGCTCCATGTAAAATATTGGTATCCAGCTGCACGGTTAGACTGGACCGACCCCAACTACTCGTAGTTGGGAAAAGGCTGGGCAGATGATGAGTTCCTAATACCTCAGCACCACCCCACTTTTTATGGAATCGTGTGTTCGTCAAACATTAGTCATCTTTTCCATATATTTATTTTAAAATTACTGCTGCAGTATTTTCGATGTAACGGAGTATTATGGTAAGCAATTTGCTATTGTAGACTCTTAACAGACCGCTCACACACACAGAGACTCTTAATAGACCTGGCGTGACTATGAATGATAGGCTGAAAAATGAGGTGATAAGGCAACGGTGCACTTTAAAAGAAGATGTAGTGACAAAGATTGAAAAGAGTATGCTTAAATGGTTAGGTCATTTGGAGGGGATGAGTGAAAGACGACTAACAAAAGGTATTTATAAAGCAGAGGTTATGAGTGGAAACGCCGGGAGGGGACGCCCTAGAAGGAGATACAGTGACCAAATTGGTGATGTTCTTCAGAAAAGTCAGATGCGTAGTACTCGCAACCGGCGTGCGTGTATGACCAGATGTATGAACGTAGGCGAAGCAAAAGGAGTATGTAAGGAGCGTAGCAAGTGGCGTTCTATAGTTTCTGCCTACCCCCACGGAAAGAAGGCGTGAGTTTATGTATGTATGTAACAGACCAAATCCCGGTCACTACCAAGGTTTGTAATAAAGTCAAGACCTAACTTAAGTACCCCACATAATCTGTATTATCTATCTCTCTCCATTACTCTCAAACTCCTCGTTGGTTAAAACCTCATAAAAAGACCATACGTTGTACTTATACTGGGATAATTATACTAGTCTAGTCCTCGCCTTAACGCCGTATTAAATATGAAGTTAATAAGGAAAGCGATTTGCGTAGCGTCTTGGTTAACCACAGGTTAATGTTAGCTAGATGTGGCAGGGATAATGATAATTATTCTCATTTTACGCATACCTCAATCGGCCTTTGATTTTGACTGTCTCGTTAGTCATTAGTGCGACTGCTGATTCCTAGATCGGGCAGAGTTATTTGGATTTTTCCAATAACACATTCTCAGTTAGAGTCTAGATTTGTGCGTCGACATGTGGGATGTGGACTCAGTAACCATTGTGCCGATAGTTGTATCAGCCAATGGCTTAATTGCCAAGAGCCTCGACCAACACCTAAGGAGGCTCTCGTTGGGCAGCTGGATTAAGGGCCTGATTCAGAGAGCGGTACTTCTGGACACGGCTCGCATTGTTAGGAGGTTCCTCTCTCTGGAGCCCTGACCGCCGGTAGCTTGGACCTTGTTCCCGATACCGGTGGGCTACTATTTTTTATATTTTTAAATGTTTTTATATTTTTTTATATTCTAATATTTAAAAATATAATTTATATGTATATTTAATGAAATAAAAGAAATAATACTAATAATAATGCCTTGTTGTTTTTGGAATCTTTATTTTCCAAAACACTTTTTGTCGTATCAAATCAAAACTAATAATATTTTTTTATTTCACATAAGCCTACATGGGCACTTATGAAACGTCAGAAGCTAGGTGCGCGGTTCCAAATGGTCCTTTCCTATGGAGAACAGCAGGCAAGTAACTCCACGGTTACTCTTTAAAAAAAAAAATGGCTTTTACAATGTTTTAAAATTACTATGAGAGGACAGCGTAGGCCCGTTAAAAGTACCTGGTACTTAACAAAATAGAAAATGGTCTACAGATCTACAGTCTATTAAGCCTACAATGTCCTCACATTGACAAAAAAACAATATAAAATATGATTAAAATAATAAAAGTTAGAACCTTGTTGAAATTAAAATTGTAGGTATAATAATGTCAAATAAGAATAACATTATGTCAGTGAAGTTTGTAAAAAAAGATAAAATAAAATAAAAATAAACATCGTAGGTAGATTTTATCTACCTAGTACAATTCTTCATACTTTCCCAAGCCTGCATCTAATTCAGATAGATCAGTGAAAGTGGTTCCAATTTAAAAAATAAAAATAAAAACCACATTAATTTTGAACCGTAGGTAGGGACCACTACAAAACCAATATCCATAAACTCAGATACACATTAAAAAAATTGAAATACGAACCCATCCAGTAAAACTTTACGTCTACGTTGTTTGCGTTGCAAAATAGTTAATCGTCGGTTAGCACTCCGTTTTAAGTGTTATTTACAGTTAAACCCGGTTTAACCGAAGCCGGGGCTTGCAATATGTAAACACTCGTTTATACTCAGCTGTTGCTTTTCAGCTTATTCTTTGGCTTTGAGCTTTTAGTGCTTATTTGCGTGGTTTAATTTCCTTTTAGGAATTTTATATTTATTTAAACGTAGATGGATAGTTTCTTTAAACTTTTGTCGTGAATTCCTCGACGGCACGGTTGGCGCAGTGGTTAAGCGATTGACTGCTGCGCTGCGTGTCGCGAGTTCGATTCCCGCATGGAACAAATATTTGTATGACCTACAAGTAGTTGTTCCGGGTCTGGCTGTTTGTGTATGTGAGTTTAAATGTTTGTAAACGCACCCACAACACTGGAGAAATTCCTAGTGTGGGGAAACGTTAAAAAAAAATACATTGCGTAATTACTATTATTTTAAGACAATTACTCTGTATTGTGACACTGGCAACGACAATAAACAAGCAATCAAAACAAAAACAAAATGCTGCTTGCACATTACATGACTCACGCACTTACGGATAGAGGTTTGCTTACGGCTTAATTAGTTACGTGCAAAATATTATTCATGTACCTACATTATTTAATTTTTGTTAATTATGTGATTACGGAGTGTTGTTAAAATAGCGAATGTGTGTAGCAAAACAAACCATTTCTGGTTTAATGGTACAAAACAAACATGAACATATATTAAGACTGTAAATAAAAAATAAATTTAAAAAAAGAACTAATTTTTGTAAATAAATAAACAACGAACAATTCAATCTTGCGTCGTATCTGTGCAAGAGCTGGGGTCCTAAAATGGACGCTTTGGCAGAATCATAATATGATCTGCGTACAAATCATACATCCCGCAATTCATCTGTTTGAAAGCTGCTATTTGACATTAGACTTCATTAAAGCAATTCATAATTTGTGGACAATTTTACGAAACTCCATACAAACCTGTCAAACAGACGAATTGCGGGATATGAATTGTACGCAGATCATATTATGATTCTGCCAAAGCGTCCATTTGAGGCCCCCAGGTCAATGCTCAGTAAAATTCTGTGACTTCGGACAAACATATAGTCAACAGTGCAGTGCTGATTTTCAGCAATTACCACTCGAATGACATACAAACTCAAACTCAAAGCATTTGTTTCAAATAAACCAATTACAGGCACTTTTGAAACGTCAAGGGGTCGGTCAGTCATAAAGATGAAGCTAGTTGCCCATTCCAAAGCTTAGTAGGTACCTATGGAGAAGAACGGGCAAGAAACTCCAAGGACAGTCTTTTAAATTAACATTATGGTTACAAAACATTGGTTACATCATTCATGTTGAAATGTAACATGTGAGAACGATGCAAAACGTCAAAAGCGTCCGTAATCAAAATATTAGAAAAAAACAATCCAAAAATTAAATTAAATTAAAATAAGCCATAGCCGCTAAGAGATTACCAGTCCCTACTAATGGCGCCGGTTCACGAACAAGACGCATGGATTAGCACCAACAAGCTCAACAATTTTGAAGGGAACTAAATGATCCAACACACCCGCCACCATCAGCGAGACATTACAATGAGCATGACATACTCTCAGCCGCCAGGGCACATTCAAGTCAATGAAAGACGTACCCAGTAAATGGTAGCTTTATAGTAAGAACAGTCGAAAAATCTGAATCATGACCCACTTTGACGATAAATCGTTTGAAACCGTCGAAATAACAAAGATTTCCCTCCTTTACAGTGCATGCCGCACTTAGGACGTTTTAAATATTAAGCAAGATATGTCAATACGGGTCGGAGATGTATGCAATTTTAACCTTTGTCATCACTGCAATAGATAATATTTTAGATAAAACATTAATAATCATATTTTGAATCCAAACTCTTTGGAATTAACTATAACTCAGAACAAATGTTTTTTTTTCAAAACCATGTTCCGAACTCTTTCGATTATAAAATGACAAAGAGTCAAAAAGTCACTCAGAAATTGGTGTCAAATAATAATTTCTATCATGAGAATAAAAAATAATTCGTTTATATTTATACCGTACAATGACAGAACAAAGAGCTCGAATTATAGTAAGCCGATGATCACGTAGTGCCGAATCAATTATCTGGCCGAATCTCAGCTAACATGTGGGGCTGGATGGGAACCGCAGGTGTAGGCGAGCTGGTTCAGATTTTTTTCTCAGGCGAATGCAATGAGTTATGTGGATTTATTAGTACAATCTATGTTACCGACAGTGCAAACGGTTTACCCACGAGAAGAAGTTCCAAGCTTTTATTATGTTTACGATAACTGTAGAGTGCATACGGCCAGAGTTGTGCTAACTGGTTTAGCCAGCATCCAGAAGTTACTCCTAAATCCCCGGACTTCAATCCAATTGAAAATTTTATGGTCCAAATATGGGTACTTAACAGACAAAGCAAGCAATTGAGCAACATTGCAACGAAATTTGGGATTATATGAGAGGAAACAATATTTGCAGTCGCCTTATTGGATCAATGCGTTCAAGGCTATGGCTGTTATTGCAAGCTATGGTGGTTACATTCGATATTAACTATTGTTAAATAATAATGACTTCAACATTAAAAGTTTTACAAAATTCAGTGAAGATGTATGCAAAGATGGTGGAATCTTGTTTGTAGCACATTTAAGGCTCTTACAGACCGGCGCGACATTGTCCTGTAGAACAATACACCGGTAGAACAATTTCTATGAATGGAAATTGTTCTGCCGGTGTCACGTCGCGCGACAAGTTGCACCAGTATGTAGAAGCCATTAAGCTGAACGCATATTAAAATAAATAATAAATCAGGCATAATAGATTAAAAACACATTGATTTTAGTACGACAATGCGTACGCGTCGTATTTATTTTGGGTGTGCATTCAGCTTTATTCTGCACTCGTGTGTAAAAGCTCTTAACAAAGATGGAGACTGCAACAGATAATTTAGGATAATTCTCTGTGTAATTAAATGGCAGATAACAAGGTCGTTACCATGGAAATGTATGTTTACGCGAATGTCGACCTAATTGTATCTGAATGTCTGTAAGAAAATAAGCTTATGGTGGATCATGATTCAAATTTGTCGACTGTACATAGTACTCACACAAATGTACTACATGTATGTGAAATTGTTTATTAGAGTTAACAGTTTAATATCATCATCATAGCTTGCTTGATAGTTTGCTTGTTTGGACTGCCTGTTGGTCTAGTGGTCGCAAGCTCAACTGTTGAGCATGAGGTCCGTTTGATTCCCAGTTCAGGCAAACTGTTATTGGGTTTTACCATCTGGAATTTCTCAGTAGCAGCCCGGAGTCTGGAATTTGTGCCCGATGGTAGCAATAGGGTCGCCCTTTATAACATGGCACTTACACTACACTTACATGGCATAACTGGTGCAATGTGAGTGTAATATGGGTACATCTCTGCTTAACCCGAAGGGGATACCAAGCGTATGTCATCATTAGAGATCGGATATTCGGATGCATATTTACCTAACGTCCGTTTTTTTCCCGGCAAAGGATACAAAGTATGTAAACGGCTTCTTAAAATATATTTTTATTCTGGGATCGCAGGGTTTCATTAATAACACTGTGTAGGTAAACAAATTTGTATTTCTAAGTATAACAAATATTTCTTATCTATTTAGAACTAGGCAAGAATTTCGTGGAAAATATAACACGTTTAAAGACACTGTTAATATTTCTTCAAAACCTTTTTATTCTAAAATGAAATATATTTATTCGGGGATACACAGTACAAAAGAATAGTTCTTAAAAACTTGTCAGTCCTGGAAACCGACACTTTTTCCTGTACCGAAGCGCACTCCATACAAGTCAACTCTCAAACTTTAGGTGAATATGCATCCGAATATCCGATGTCTAGTCATCATTGCCTATATCAGCTTAGTACTTGACAAAGGCCTTACCTTATAGTTCCTCTATGTATTTATTTTAGAGATGGGTTGTAACAGGTCAAACACGATATCTGTAATCACTGTTACTGTTACACAAGAATAACAGATCCAAATTTCTGTTTTAACTAACAGCCTGTTATTTTTGTATCAGCCTAGCCTTTTCCCAAATCTGCTATTCGCCAGCGTATGTTTGACTGACGTCTCGAATCCCCTTCAGGACTTATTCAGATTGTAGAATCTAATGAACATAAATTCAATGAACTATCACATAATTTAACACCTATTAAGTGTCCGTCGTGATTGGATTTCAAATTAAGTAGGTATTAACTTTAAATCAATAGCGTAATCGTAAAACCGTACTAAACTTGATTAATTTACCGTTACGAACTGTTAGGCCTACTGGAAATGTTTCGAAGCCAAACAAATACCCCCTTATTACAAAACAAGGTTTATCTTCAGACCCAGGTTTAAAACATGGAGCCATTATTGAATTTCGAACTTTATTCCGACTATGGTAAAGTTCCTAAACACAAAACTGTCAACTTAGTACCGAATTAAGTTTTCAGTTTTGTATAAAGAACGGTATTTCAATCACTTTTACGTTCTTATTACAAAAACTGGCTCCATGGTTTAAGCCATGTCAAAATATAAATCTTGTTTTGTAATAAGGCGGATAGAGTTCAAATTCAAGGTAGTCTGAAATGTTGTCTTGAAGTTGTTGTTTTTATTTTAGGTTAATCCAATATCATTATCGCTGATAATAATATTTTGTGCTTTAGAAGATAATCGTCAATTGCACAACATTTTTTTTTGGTTGGGGAATTATCAAATAACTTCTCCCGCTTCTGGGCGGAGCGGGAGGGCGTGTCAGACTTTTACCGACTAAAACCCACCCGTGTTTCTTCAGTTGGCTGTGTGCCAGGGCCACGATATCCCTTTCGGACAAACTCGCAACCCTGGCAGGCATTGGCCCTATCGGACCCTGTCAGTTGGTGCTGACATCTCTTTGAGGCGCTTTTACTATGAAACATGAAATCGTGAAAAAAAAAGCAGCTGTTCCTCACAGAAAAACTTTTGTCATAATGATAATTTATTCCCTCGTAAGTATCTACTAGTAGTAATTATCTATATTATAATTATATTTTACATAGGCTAGATTTAGGTATTAATGTATGAATTTGCTTTAAATGTCCAATGTAATTGAAACGTTAAGTGATGGCCTGAAAAACAGGTTTGAATAAACCTAGATCGGGCGGGTCGCTAGCTAACATTCTAATTCCGAACCATCATTACTTGCACCTGTAATTAAAAATATATTACCTTTAGTTTATTATTAAGCACTATTATTGTATAGAATATTTATACTACTATTGGCTATAAGTACACCTGTTGTAAACGTTTTTACTAAATAAAAAAATATTATTATTACATTTTGACGAGTTATTCGAACATAAATGTAGGGAAGAGCTGATATTTTTTTCGCGATTTCAGGTTTGGTCCCATAGTAAAAGTTGTTCATAATGATGAGTACAATGACCCCTTAAGTGGTTGTGCGTTAATTGTGGGACATGTTGTATAGACCGTATAGTAGCGACGCTTCGCCACGCGGCATGCGTCGCCCCGCCAGCAATCGGTTTTACGTGCGTGAATCGGTTTTATGGTGTGAGCACAAAAACAAAAAAACACATCGCCTTAATTAAAGTAAAAAGCAAATTATAATAAATTAATTATAATAATTAAAATATGTATTTTTTTACTGTATCTTTTAGTTTTATAGGTTCTGCGTATACTTATTTGCATATTATAAGTACCTATAATATCTTGACTCTTCTAACTGTTTTGCAAATTAACATGTCCTATCTAAGTCCCCTATTACAGAACGTCACTCAATACTCAAGCATTACTTAAGATGCAGATATATGCCAGTGACCTTGAGTGGTTAGCTTGCGTGTTCTGTACTGAGCTCACGCAACGCGTCGTACGTTCAGCCAGTAATAGGACTCGCCCATCAAGGAGCGCTCTCCCCAAATTGACGCATTATTAATTTATTATACACAAAAAAAAGGTATTTTAATAAAATGCTTATACTAAAAGATTAATAATTAAATTATCTTTAAATTGGTGAAGGTTTCAGAAAAATACGCTTGGTAGATTTTGCGCCATTCTCAGTTTTTTATCCGCGTTAGACATAAATTTACAAATTAATTTCACTATGTAATGTAAACATAGTCTAAAATATTCACATAATAAGTTATTGAGAAAATGCTCTAATTTATCATATATTTTTTTCATGTCATTAACACTACTCGCTTAGACGTGATCTTCAGTATAAAATCATTAAAAGTCGGTTATCGTCCCCTTAAAACTAGTTTCAACCAATCAAACGGCTTGAATCTAATACGGGCCTAAGAGAGCTTGGTGATCTGTAACTCGGGATCCTCCGACCTCAGACACCTTTCTCTATTTAAGATTGTGCATTTTCTTAACCAGTGCTTATAATATGATTTGACATAATATAAAGATTTATGCTATAAGATATGAATATGATATACTCGAGCGACAGTCGCTTTCGGATAGGACGCAGGGTACCGCCAATTAATTAATTAATTTCCATTTATAACATAATTATCATATTCCGTGAGGTGCCGGACGTAAAGAATATCACAATTCTATTTCTTCGCGTGGGTGTCGTAAAAGGCGAATAAGGGACTTACTGGAGAATGGGCAGCGCAGCGTTCTCTCTGCATTTTAACACCATAATGCGATTGCCAACCCGCCTGCCAAGCGTGGCGATTATGGCAACCCCCTCCTCCTTTGGGGGAGGCCTATGTCCAGCAGTGGACGTCTTTCGGCTGAAATGATGATGATGATAACATTATGTTTTTGTTCCCAGGTCCTGCGACAGACTACTCTCCCGATAGTCCCGACTCGCCACCAGACGTTCCAGCGGCAATTGTCGCATCGACTCGACCTGCCCTCCATCCAGTTCAGTATCTGCAGTCTGGAACGAGCTGACTCTTCTATTGGACTTATTAAGGTAAAAAGAAAGAAATAAAATAAATTTGTGCAATGCCCGCCCCAGGGTGGAGGACACTCCATGAGGATTTTCCACCCCGGTAACAAAAAAAAAAGGTGTCATTACAATAATAGTTAGGTTGTGGGTATTCAATAAAAATCAGTCTTGGTAAAGTTCCAAAAAAATATTTTGCTGGTATATGTTGTAAATGAAAGACGGGTTGCTTTCATTTACAACATATACCAGAAACAGATTTTTCGGAACTTTTTCCGGGAGCCGGTGCAAATGTAGGGGAAAGAACAAGGTTTTTCATGCTGCAGATAATGGCAAAGGGGGTCTGATGAAGTTACTCACCCTTGCACTGAGCAACCTAATGATAACAAAATGCATCATTTTACTATAGACAGTCGAGAGATCGATAGAGTTGAGTGACTGAATCGGCTTCTGTAGAATAAAAGATGCTTCCATTACATCACCAGTTGAGGCGAGTGAATAATTTATTAAGGTAAAAATCTCATCATCATCAGCCTATAATGTTCCCACTGCTGGGACACAGGCGTCCTCTCTGTGAGAGGGAGTGGGCTATAATCCACCACGTGGGCACAGTGCGGGTTGGTAGATGTCACATGTCCTCGAATTTTTGGTTCTAGGACATGCGGGTTTCCTCACAATGTGTTCCATCGCCATTTTGAGAGCAGTGGTGATGAAATAATTTACACAAAGTGCTTGCCTGGTTAAAATATGTGGGTAAAATATTGTGCTTGCTGAATAAACTTGATTGATGAACCTTGTATCGAATGCGACGGAGATACATCGAGTGCCACCTACCCGCTAGAATAAATTAAAATTAACTACCTCCACAAGAACGATGAAGTTATAAGCTATGCATATGTAATCACTATGCATATTGCCGACGTAAATATGAAGTATGATGTTCATTTGTTTTCTAACTAGGATACCCACATACGTTACGATTTAATTGCGCATTTTATGGCTCGCGCATCGCGCAAGTATATAGTTACGTGTGTTGGAATATTTTTGCGTAAATTTCTAGGATTGTGTGATTTTCAATTTTGGATTCGGAACTTGTGAAAATTTGCGTTTGAACTAATTTACTTGAGCGTGTGTGTGGCAAAGGTTCTGGATTGCACTCCTCGATACAGTTAAGTTTAAATAAAAATGTGAGTACACAAAAGCCGTGACATTGGTATCGACCAGCCTGTGGGTTGGCTATATCAAAGTCAAATGATTTATTCCAAAGAAGCACATAAATGGCACTTTTGAACATCAAAATTTACAAAAAACTAGAATTGATTCTAGTCGCCCCTTCCAAAAGGTAGCTTCGTAAGGAGAAGAACGGGCAAGAAATTCCACCGTTACTCTTTTAAAATGTTTTACATTATTTTGTATATGTATATTAAATATGTAATTATTATAATGTGTGAAGACGATGCACCTCGAATAAAATTACTATAGGTACCACAGTAGGTAAAAATAATTAAGAATGAAGCAATGGCAGATAAATTAATTATGTGATAGATACATGGTGCTCACTTAATTTGTCGGCACGGTTGGCGCAGTGGTTAAGAGATTGACTGCTGCGCTGCGTGTCGCGGGTTCGATTCCCGCACGGAACAAATATTTGTATGACCTAAAAGTAGTTGTTCCGGGTCTGGCTGTTTGTGTATGTGAGTTTAAATGTTTGTAAACGCACCCACAATTCAGGAGAAATTCCTAGTGTGGGGCAACGTTTTTAAAAAAAAAATACAAACATTTTAAAATACATAAAAAAAAAAAATACGATTTCCTAAAAAAAAAAAATGTAATTTATTGGTTGGTTTGATTAAGTACTTGTACTATGTGGGGATGAAAATACTATGTTAAATGAAAACACTAGCAATACTAGTGCATAGCAGTATTTTGAAACCATCGAATACCTTAATAAACCAAAGAAAAACCTACATTACAGAAATAAATAAAAATCGAACATTATAAATAATAGTGATGGGTCGACTATGGGTTTTGCCAATCAACCAAGTAGCTTTAGTGACTAATTGGATGTTATGTATTTGATAAAAAATTTAGGGTTCCGGACGTCCGAATGCAAAAACGGAACCTTTATAGAATCACTAGTGTGTCTGTCTGTCCGTCTGTCACAGCCAATTTGCTCCGAATCTACCGGACCGATTAATTTGAAATTTGGTAAGTATACGTATGAATTTCTGAGACCCAAACACGGTCGTGTAAAGTAAATAAATTAAATATTTTTAAATTAATTTAAGAAAATAGATAATTTACCATCCCCCCATATCTCCGAAACTACTGAGCTTAAATTGTGAAAAAAATACAGAAAATAGAGAAAAAATAAAGTATAAATAAACAAAATACATCTATAAATACATTTATACACTATCACTATCATCTATGTCTATCTATTATACTTATAGATTACAGGAGAATCTTTAAGAAGTTTATGGTCTTAAAATGACATGGTAAATCTCTCAATATTGTGCGTACAAATTTACATTTGCAGTTGGGATGTATGAGCACATGTTTTTTAACTACAATGTTATGTCAAATCACGAGCTGACAGTTTGCCCGGTCAGGAAGATTTGAGGTAGAACTGTGGAAGGCCAAGAAGTCAGTGTGAACGGTCACTGACCCTAGGAGGGTTACGGGTATCATGTAGATTGGAGATATAATCCGGTGAGAAGTTTCCGTTGATATTTGATCCATGTTCTTGGTTTAAATTCACCCCAACTACGGAACCCTTCATTGTGCGTGCTTCGACATGCACTTAGCCGGTTTTTTTTAAATATGATTGACGTGTAAAAGCAGGTTTACAAACCTACTTACAGAAATAAATCATTTATCATTTAACATAATAAGTTAATAATACGAAGTTTAATTGATTTATTGACGTATTGACGACAACAATAAATTAAACCGTACGGGGTAGGGACGTTCCCGACCTGTATATTGTAGTTTGTTGCTTCGTGTCTCAATAATATGAAACTTTTTAAAAGGTATTAGAACATTTTAGACACACTTACTGAGGTCCCTACTAGCCGTTATTCATAATTCCTTCTCAGTCATGAGATAATATTTTTTTTAAGGAGTGGCGCAAGTGGACGATAAAGAAAGGAAGCAAGCAAGCCTAGCTTTAAGACTTTAGTTTGCGTTCAAATATTGTTTGTAGTTTTAAGTATTTTATATTATCGATGGAGTTTAGTAAGTTTAATTCAATTCTAACTCCTTCCCCGCGGAACTATGTTCAGTACAACCTACATGAACATACCTATAATTATTTGATTATTCCTGGCCACTTGTTTGTCTTTGGACTAAATTAGTTTTTTTTTGCATTTTTTGTTGTTCAAGTTTTTCCTTGTAATGAGTACATTGTGCTCCCATTATACTAGTTTAATAAATTAGTTATTTTTACATTTTCAACAGCATTTTATTTACAACGTGCTGTTTTTCAGTTGTTGTACGCCCTCTTAATACAACTTACGAGATGTTAACAAGCGTTGTCTTTACTGCCAGTAGTTAAGTTATCTGATACCTCAACTGTTTGATCCTTGAAGCTAACGAACTAAATTGGAGGGCTCGGCTTTCTAACTAGCACTGAGTAAGCGGACTCTACTGTCTCGTGAGGCGGTTGGCGTACGTTCTAGGTATTATTTGGATAGTTTAGTAGTCCTAGCAGTAATCGTAGGAATTTGTTGTTGATAAATAATAATTATAATAGTTATTTATTGTCAGGCAACTAAGACCCTTAGATTAAATTCACAAATTATTCTAATACAGAAAGAAAAAAAAAAGAAAATAATAAAGTAATATTCTTCTTTTTTTTCATCATTTCATTTCATTTATTCAATAACAATTTACAATAAGTCTGAATATTTACAAATATACCTACGCAAATAATTAAAATAATAACAAGTTAAACACAGAAATAAAATCACACACACAATCTCATTTACATTAATATCATTTACATTCACAAAAGTTCAAAATATAAAACAAAGTCAACGAGAAAATAAATAAACACATGTCAATAATAACCACCTAATAATTTGATTTAATTTCCAACACATAATAATAATTATAAATTATTATTTTCATTTATTACTTATGCATACATATTGATTATATTTTTAAATATTTTTATAAAAAACATAACAATACAAAAAACAGTAGTCCATCGGCATCAGGAACAAGGTCTAAGCTGCCGGTGGTCAGGGCTCTAGAGAGAGGAACCTCCTCACTATGCGTGCCGTGTCGAGGAGTACTGATTTCTGAATCAAGCCCTTGACCCAGCCGCGTAATGAGAGCCTCCTGAGGTGTTGGTCGAGGCTCTTCGCTATTAGGCCATTGACCGTAATGATTATCGGTACAATGATTGCAGAGTCCACATCCCACATGTCGACAACCTCGTGTGCTAAGTCAAGATACTTAATTATAAATTATTATTATTATTATAAATTTAAATTACAATGACCACTACCCAGGCATATATTTAAAACAAAGACAAATAAAATATCAAAAATTCACTATTTATGTCAGAACCAAATCTAATACAATTTATTGAAAACATTAATTAAATAGTACGTAAGCAAGTAGTGTAAAAGTTAACATAAGGAAAGAACTGATTACGATAGGAAGAGTTGGTAGAATAGAAATTTGTTGTTGCCATCAGGTCGTCGTCGTGTCAGCGTCATTGATTGAAATCAGACACAATGCTCCTTATGATAACGTTTAATATCGTTCTTAATGTATGTGGATGCCTTTTTCACACTTTTTCTTTTTTGTATGAACGTACCTAAGCGAAGCAAAAGGAGTATCTAAGGAGCGTAGCAGGTGGCGTTCTATAGTTTTTGCCTACCCACCCCCATGGGAAGAAGGCGTGAGCTTATGCCTCCTTTTTGAAGTCGGTAAAAAGAATTGTCATCATCCCTATTGTTGCTAACAAAATTCTGCTCACGATTCTGTCATCTCTGGTTTTTTTTTGTTTTTGAGTTCATCGGGCAATAACTTAGGAGGTTGTTAAAACTTTTAAGGGTCGACATACTTGCTTTGACAAACAACTTAAGGTCGTTAACCTTCCTTCAGAAATGACAAAAGAAAAACGAACTTTTGATCTATAAACAGCGTCTATTTTTATACAATTTGTACCTACTTAAAATAAATTATATTTACTTAAAAAGCTGTATGTTTTTAGGCTTCCGTACCTCAAAAGGAAAAACAGAACCCTTATATGATCACTTCATTGTCCATCTGTCTGTTTGTCTGTCTGTCTATCAGTATGTTTTTCTCAGGAATGCGTGGAGATATCTAGTTGAAATTAATTTCAAATACGTAGGTCTGCGGTCTCTTGAAGATCTAAAAAAATCAAGCTTCTAAGTAAAAACAATTAAAAAAAATACGGTGATTTATGCAACATATTTTGATACTCGCAAATAAATCAAAACCTGTAAGGTACTTCCCGTTAACCTGGAAACATGAAATTTTGCAAAAAGCAAGGTCTCACGGCACAAGTAAACCAAAAAGTTTGGAAATCTTTAGGCGACGATAACTGACTTTTAATGATTTTATACTGAAGATCACTTACGTTAATAATTTGAAAAAAAAATATTATGTTAAATTAGGGCATTTTCTCAATAATTTGATATGTGAGTATTTTAGATTATGTTTATATTACATAGTGAAATTAATTTGTAAAGTTATGTCTAACGCGGATAAAATACTGAGAATGGCGCAAAATCTACCAAGCGTATTTTTCTGAAACCTTTACCAATTTAAACGTAATGTAATTATTGATCTTTTAGTATACGCGTTTTATTAAAATACCTTTTGGTTTGTGTATAATAAATTAATAATGCGTCAAATTGGGGACAGCGCTCCTTAATGGGCGAGTCCCTTACTGGCTGAACGTACGACGCGTTGCGTGAGCTCAGTACAGAACACGCAAGCTAACCACTCAAGGTCACTGGTATATATTTGCGTCTTAATTTGTAGATTTATCACATAAAACATTTTTTTTTTGCGATTCAATTAGTTTTTGTGTAAATTGGCTGAAATACTGAAATATGACGATGGTCGTTGAAGATGTCGGAAAAAAAAATTGCCTTACTACAAAAGCTACTCAATTTATAAATAGTAGTAATATTATAATAGTTACTATAAAAATAAACATCTTAAACATCACAAGAACTTAATCCAAATACTTTTCCCCTCTTCATTATGACTTTAAAAGTCCATTGTCTCTACAATCTCTTTGATAAAAGAGCTCTATAAAGCCTTGTTCACATGATTCTGGTTTCTCAATTATCACTTCTTTTGTCTTTGTGAACCATTTTGTGCTCTTTTATCTTATATTTTTTGCTTGTAATTATAGTACTGGCGGCTACTTTTTGTGTAACAAAACAAGGGGCGGGCTTGTGTGTTCCAAGCCTATAATTAAAATGAACCACTCTTTTAGGATTTTCATTTTCTTTCGGAATTTAAGCAAGATAGGGTATCTGCGAGAACAGTGAGAGCAGTGGGTAGCCCACCGGTAACGTCCGCTACTTACAAATTGTAGGTCGTAGGTCCGAACCTAGGCAGGCGCTTTACTTTGAGTAAATTATTTCATCACCACTGCTCTCAAAACGGTGAAAGAAAACATCGTGAGGAAACCGGCATGTCCTAGAACCAAAAATTCTAAGACATGTGACATCAACCAACCCGCACTGGGCCCGCGTGGTGGATTACGACCCACTCCCTCTCACAGAGAGAAGGCCTGTGTCCCAGCAGTGGGAACATTATAGGCTTAATATGTATGTTATGTAAGGTATCTGCTCGAATTAAGATTAGCAGACAAAGTGTTCATTGTTTTTTAAGCTTACATAGCTTTCTACGAAACTTAATTACTTGTGAGGAGCTTTCTTCCAACTTCCTCGCGTAAAAAAGCTTCATAACTTACGGTCTTTTGAAGTCTTTGATAGATTAGACGCCAAGTTTTTTGTTCTATATTTCTATCGTGGACGAGGGAGGTGAGCTTGCCTTTATCCGGGAATAGCGCTAGCTACTAAATAATGCCATCCCAGGTGGTGCCGGACTTAAATAATAGCAACACCCTATTTCTTCCCGTGGGTGTCGTAAAGGGCGACTAAGGGACTTACTAGAGAATGGGCAGCAGTGTTCTCTATGCATTTTAACACCATGCTGGGATCGCCAACCCACCTGCCACGCGAGGCAATTATGGCAACCCCCTCCCCTTTTTGGGGGAGGCCCATGTCCAGCAGTGGACGTCTTTCGGCTGGACTGATGAATGAAAAATGATGAAGCCAGTTTTAGAACAAGAGCTAAGCTAAGTTAGCTCGCATAGCTCCTTTAAGCTAAACTAATTAGTTTAGCTCTTGTCCGCAACCAGCTTTAGTCCTGGACAAATCCGCTAGCGAGACAGACCGAAACATGAGTAATCCTATAAGGATTCCTTTTGAGGTACGGAATCCTAAAAAGTTAAAATATCTCAAGTGCCTGTCTGTCTGTGGGCCGCGGGTATCTGCTGGATGCGGGAAGCACAGAACCGGTCGAAGTGGCGGTGCTTGGGGGAGGCCTATGTCCAGCAGTGGACGTCTTTCGGTTGAAATGATGATGATGAAGTGCCTGTCACTTCAAACCAAAAATCCAACGTGTACCTATTTATGTAATGGGTGGCATGCGATAAAGAATTTAAATACAAACCTTATAATTAAGTTAGTATTACAAAAACTGGAATATTTTGCCTGGACTGTAAAATATTCAATCTGCCCGCCTTTTCCCTACTATGTTCCGGTCAGCTTCCAGTCTAACCGGATGCATCTGATTTTACATGGAGCGACTGCGTATCTGACCTCCACATGACCCCACTCCACACAACTGGGTAATAAAATACCCCTTGGTAAGACTCAGTGGCGAAGGGTGATTTTATGAAAAAGGTAAGCTGGAGCAAAAAAAAAACCTGTCTATACAAACTAAACTCGCCATTACGTCAAAGAAATTGAACTCACGGCAAGCCGGACACGCGTACGAGTTATTTTAGAGCTAAATGTTTTGTTGTTGGGATATAAAGACAAAAAAATTAATGTATTCGTTTTGTAATATTTTAATTTTATGGTTTATTAAATACCTACAGTGTGATTATATTATTTGGCATTATTAAACCATCGACATTTTGACTATGCCATTTTTCAATGAGAGAGTGGTTGTGTTCCAAATTTCCGAAGGGAAGCCGGTAGGAATCGTGTTATACGGTGCTTTTGCCCCTGGTAAGACTGGTTGTCAGACTTTTGGGTTCCTGACGACCCCGTAACGACTGTCAAAGATCCACGAATGACAGCCGGTACCAACGGCTTAACGTGATTTCCGAAGCACGGAGGAGTCTCGGTATGTAGAGAAACCCATCCACGGATCCACCGCGGCAAGCGTACCTTAACTTGATGGATCGACCCGTGTGGCTATTACTCGTATTATCTAGCCACGAGGTCCTCTGGAATGTAAAATATTATATTTTGATATTCTTGAAATAACATAAGTTATGTTTATATTTATGCGACCTTCAACCCATATCGTTTATGTATTCGATACATAATGTTAATACGTAACATAATATTGTAGATACAATAACATTACCAATTACTATTTGTGTTGTATAATGATTACCTAAAATTAATCCTGATTTACGGCCAATTAGGTATCGCATTCAACGATAAACCTTGTTATTAATATTATAATTTTCAGCTCAATGATTGTCATATCAATTTAATTCGTAACAAAGAGTAGAAAAAGCAACCTGTTTATCCGATTTATATAATAATTATAAATACTTTTTGTTCATATTAGAAATATTAGTAGAATAAATGCTGTGGAAATGCGTTCCTTGTAAAGCATGTCTGGTGTGATTATGAATGATAGGCTGAAAAATGAGGTGATAAGGCAACGGTGCAGTTCAAAAGCAGATGTACTGACAAAAATTACATTACGACTTACTAGAGAATGGGCAGCAGCGCTCTCTATGCATTTTAACACCATACTGCGATCGCCAAACCACCTGCCAAGCGTGGTGATTATGGCAAACCCTCCTTTGGGGGAGGCCTATGTCCAGCAGTGTACGTCTTTCGGCTGAAATGATGATGATGGGCACAAACCCAGACTCCGGGCGGCTGCTGAGAAATTCTAGATAGAAAAACCCAATATCACTTTGGCAGACCTGGGAATCGAATCCAGGACCTCATGCTCAGCAGTACTGCTTGCGAAGACTAGACCAACGAGGCAGTAGAAAATCATAATTTTTCAGCTAAAAGACGTCCACTGCTGGACATAGGCCTCCCCCAAGCACCGCCACTTCGACCGGTTCTGTGCTTACCGCATCCAGCGGATACTTGCGGCCTTCACAAGGTCATCGGTCCACCTTCCAACGTTACGTCTTCCGGTACGCGGTCGCCACTCCAGAACCTTTCGACCCCATCGGCCATCAGTTCTGCGAGCAATGTGCCCTGCCCACTGCCACTTAAGCTTGGAAATTCTTCGGAGTAGGAAATACTAAAGAAGTATTATACTTAAGCTTGGAAATTCTTCGGAGTAGGAAATACTTAAGAAGTATTATAATATATATAACACACATTGACATTGTCCTTGCTGCAGACCTGTCAAAAACTCGTCCCGTCCAACATAATACCTAACACGTCATACCAAATGGTTTTGACATAGGCAGGTCCTAAATTAACTCCATTGTTCCTACGTAGATTGTCACCGGCCCGTCAGTACCAGACGTGTCATTTCCACATGATTTCCGCAACGGAGGGCTACTGACGTCAGCATATTTGCGTGTAACAACAGACAATTCTATATTGAGCGTTACATTACAATCACGAGCCAGCTTTTGCTTTTGCTCGCGCCTCAAATAGCATGCCCAAACGTGCTATCCGGGGTTGATCCGTGGATGGGTGATCATCTTTACATACCGAAACTCCTCCGTGCCTCGGAAATCACGTTAAGCCGTTGGTCCCGGCTATCATTCGAAGTGGTTTGACAGTTTGACGACACGGTTGACGCAGTGGTTATGCGATTGACTGTCGCGGGTTCGATTCCCGCACGGAACAAATATTTGTATGACCTACAAGTAGTTGATCCGGGTCTGGCTGTTTATGTATGTGAATTTAAATGTTTGTAAACGCACCCACAATACAGGAGAAATTCCTAGTGTGGGGCCAAGTAAAAAAAATAAAATACAGTCGTTACTGTTAGAAGCCAGAAAGTCTGTCAACCAGTCTTAGGCTTCCACCAAAGCGGAGGAAAGCGGAGAGGAGAGGAGATGTTTTGTAAACGACTTTTGAAGTGGTCGAAAATCGAATTCAAAGATTCCGTTACATACATAGATATATACTCGTACGTAAATAAAGGCAAAGCTAATAGAAGCGTGTTAAAAATAATAATACAAACGGCTAATACGAGTAAACCGTCGTTTTTCACGGCAAGAAAAACGTGTGTGTACAAAGGGAATTTTTTGATTGACTACTTTCACATGTACCATGTGCTGCCGGACGTCAAGAATAGCACCATCCTATTTCTTCCCATGGGTGTCGTTAAAGGCGACTAAGGGACTTACTAGAGAATGGGCAGCAGCGTTCTAACACCATACTGCGATCGCCAACCGACCTGCCGAGCGTGGCTATTATGGCCTATTTCTTTTCGATTCGTCTTTCAGCTGAAATGATGATTTTAAGAAGGGTTGTCTTTTTATTGACAATTTTTTAGAAACTGCTTTATTAACTTTTGCCTATTTTGAATAAACGCTATTTGATTTTGATTTCAGCTAGATATATCGAGATTAATTTTCAATCCATAATATGCACTGCGTAGTGCGTCATCAATTTCAAACTTATATAATTATATCTCTAGTATAGCACAAAGTAACTATTCCATAACCCACGCAGGCACATGGTTGTCTCGCTGCCCCATTGAAATGGAACTCATTACAGCCCCTCCTTTTCAATCTGAGGCCGCATTATTGAATAGTGTTCACGTTCGAAGCGCCATCGATAATGAGGGGATGGAAATTGAGTTGTCACGTAGAAGGGTTGATATTCTTGTTTCATTTTAATTAAGGAAATCGATGACAGGTTTTGAAGGGTTGTATTTTATAAGCTCTTTTGTAAGGTAAGCAATTGTGTAGCGATCGGCTTTTGTTTTGACTTGCAGAAGACTTTTTGCGTTGTTTTGTAGACTCGTTCTTTGCTACTTTCTGTTCCAAAAGTATCTTATAAACATAAACTCACGCTTTCTTCCCATGGGGGTAGGCAGAAACTATAAATCGCCATCTACTACGCTCCTTACATACTCTTTTTGCTTCTATTACGTTCATACATCTGGTCATACACGCACGCCGTTACGAGTACTACGCACCTGACCTTTCTGAAGAACGTCACCAATTAGGTCACTATATTATGTCCTTCTAGTGCCGTGTGGTGCCGGACGTAAAGAATAGCACCATCCTATTTCTTCCCGTGGGTGTCGTAAAAGGCGACAAAGGGACTTACTAGAGAATGGGTAGCAGCGTTCTCTATGAATTTTAACACCATACTGCGATCGCCAACCCACCTGCCGAGCATGGCGATTATGGCGAACCCCCCCCCTTTTGGGGCCTATGTTTTAGGGCGTCCCCTCCCAGCATTTCCGCTCACTCCTGCCTTGTTAATACCTTTTCTTAATCGCCTTTCATTCATCGTCTCAACATTACCAAACCATCTAAGCATTCTCTTATTATACTCGTATCTGATAATAGTGTAAACAAACACTGTTTAGGTTAAATTATTACTCAATCGCTAAATAAAGAGAATAAGAAACACAATCACACGTATCTGTGTTTAGAAGGTTTCAATATCTCCTTACTTTTTCAAAAAATTGTTGTAGCTATTAATAACATTATTAATTTGAGATGGAAAAATTATCGACGAAAATTGCGGTTTATACTCGTAAAGTTGACCTCAATTTTATTATTGTCAAAGGAAAAAATCTTAAATGTAATTTAAAATTAGAATTTCGGTTTAAAGTATTTAAATAATCAATTCAAATCACTCAATTTGTAAATGGCACTACAATTCATCTACAGCCACGTTTGTTTACATTTGTTTACATATTTACATTCATTTTTACTTTACATTTGTTTATTTTAATCGGATACTTTTGAGAGACAGATTATAAGAAATATATTTTATTTGGTACACACAGGAGATACAAAAAGTAAAGAAAGAGCATTTAAAACAAACAAAAGTGACATATTTGTGCGAATAAACAATAAAAATAAATCCTGAGACCGAAAAGACCTGTGTGACGCTAAAAAGTCTATCTCAGCATAATGCTGCGATTAGCATAATGTTGAGATTATCCGTGGTCCCACACTTACTTAGCCGGTTTTTGTACGCTTTGTATTTCCTGTACGTGTCCCATATATTATATTTTTCTTTCTTTTGCTTTCCTTTCTATAGGTATATAGGTAAAGCCAGTGCTAAACTTTCTGTAAAATATTGTTTCTGTCGTATAACAAAACAATTAATTTTGTGTAGACTCAACTGAACTATTGTTTGGCCTACAAATGAATGGTAGTTTTGTTATTTGCATAACCAAACAGTTTCGTTTATAGATGGTTCCAACTAGTTGCTAGTTGTGTGTGCGATATTATTTTGTATCTGTGCTATGATTTATGCCTATCCTGGGTATTCCGTCTGGAATTCTCAGTGACAGCCCGTGGTCTGGATTTGTGCCCGGTAAATGGAAATAGGCACATCCCCTATTACATGGGACCTAAACATAACTGGCGAAATATAGGTTTACTAAAGGCACATCTCATCATTAAGGCTTCTACATACCGGGGCGACTTGTCGCGCGACGCGACACGACACAAAGGCACCGCTCGTCCCGCGACACGCGGGGCCTTTGTGCCGTGTCGCGTCGCGCGACAGGTCGCGCTGGTATGTAGAAGCCTTTATCCTATTTCTTCCCGTGTGTGTCGTAAAAGGCGACTAGGGGACCTATGTCCAGCAGTAGACGTCATTTAGCTGAGACGATGACGGTACATGGCTGCCTTACCCTTCGGCGAATAAAGGCGTGAAAATGTTATGTTAATATACCTGTACAACATTATTTTTAGTATATGCGAAACCTGAATATAGTTTGTTCAGAATAAGGGACTGAATCGATTTCAATAATTTTTACACCATGTTATATTTTGTCCCAAAAATATTTAAGTGTGATGGAAAATGTTATCACCATTTTATTATTTACAATACAATCGACGTACGGTTAGGTACCTACTGCCAAATTATTATCAATGAGCGAAAGACGACCCTGGTGGCGCGGGGGCGCCGTTATCATGTGTTTGTACGGACAACCCGGTAACGTATCAACCTTATAACTTTGTGATTTTTCATGACACAGTTTTGAAATTTAGCACATAGATTCTTTACATAAAAATACTAGACACATGTTTCAGGTTTCGCATATACTAAAACTAATATTGTATAGTCATATTTATTGGAATAAACATACATGAAAAATGGTTGTAAATTGCTGGTGCCCTAAGAAGATAATAGGAACCTGTATTCATTATCGTAGTTCTCATTTCAAGATAAATATTTTACGTAAGTACATAATTTTAAAATTGAAGCAATTTGTGCCGTTTTAGGCGACGATAACCGACTTTTAATGATTTTATACTGAAGATCACGTCTAAACGAGTAGTGTTAATGATTTGAAAAAAATATATGTTAAATTAGAGCATTTTCTCAATATTGTAATTATGTAAATATTTAAGACTATGTTTATATTACATAGTGAAATTAATTTGTAAAGTTATGTTTAACGCGGATAAAAACTGAGAATGGCGCAAAATCTACAAAGCGTATTTTTCTGAAAGCTTCACCAATTTAAAGATAATTTAATTATTGATCTTTTAATAAAAGCGTTTTATTAAAATACCTATTGTTTTGTGTATAATAAATTAATAATGCGTCAAATTGGGGACAGCGCTCCTTGATGGGCGAGTCCTATTACTGGCTGAACATACGACGCGTTGCGTGAGCTCAGTACAGAACACGCAAGCTAACTACTCAAGGTCACTGGCATATATCTCCGTCTTAAATTGGAAACGTATTTTAATTTTAGGTTTAATTTATTTCATGACTATGCGAGTTTAATTATGAACTATATTTAAATTAATTTAACTACTATTTGATACAATTACTTAACAAAAAATACTTTTGTGAATAGCTAAATTAAACGAATAAAAAGTCTCAAACAACTACTTTTCTTTATTTTCCGAGATTTTCGTAATGAAGACGTTTTGAGAACAATTTCGCAAAATAAGCTCAAAGACTTGTTTATTTTAAAAGATTGAGAAAAATGTACTTACAACCTGTATTAATAGGCTTTATACATTTTGTCTTTCATAAAAGTCGAAGTGGAATTGCCTGATGTTTATGTAAATGGGTAAATTAGGTACTTTACGAATTCATTTGTCAGTGAAAATATTAGGCAATGTGTACCTACAGATGTTATAATAATTTATCATTTCAGTTGATATTCCAATTAGTTCTCTGAATAAAAAGATAGAAAAGCATGTATATCGTGGTACTACGTATTTTAGTGGGTGTTCTCGTGTTCCCTCAGACTTAGTTCGTCAGCCTAGGTACTTGTACGCTTCACATTACCCCCGTCAACCCCACGTCAACGTGGGGCTTGTGGCTAAATTATAAGCCGCACGGGTTGATCGAGGGTTAAGCTATGCTTATCAAGGTCGATCCATGGATGGGTCATCATCTGGGTTGCAGCTGAAAATCAGCGTCAGGTGGTACACCTTGTGTTGTCATCTGACATTATGCTGAGCTGAGGCCCTTTTGGCATTATAATTAATTGTTTTCTGTTATTTATAGTTTTAAAGGTGTATTTTTTGCTGTAATGCCAATAAACGCATTTTTCTTTCTTTCTTTTCTTTCTTTCTTTCTTTCTTTCATCATCATTTCAGGCAAAAGACGTCCACTGCTGGACAAAGGCCTCCCTAAAAAGGAGGGGTGGGTTGCCATAATCGCCACGCTTGGCAGACGGGTTGGCGCTCGCAGTATGGTGTTATAATGCATAGACAACGCTGCTGCCCATTCTCTAGTAACTCCCTTAGTCGCCTTTTACGACACCCGCGGGAAGAAATAGGATATTGCTATTCTTTACGTCCAGCACCACACGGAACATTACTTATCGAGACCACTCAGTGCCGCAAAAAGCACGTTAAACGTTGGTCCCGGCTTTTATTTGTAGATCTTTGCCATTACGGATAGTCAGATGCCCGAAAGTCTTATGACAACCAGTCCTACTTTAGAGGCATGAGGAACAGGGTGTAAAGTTCACTCATCCTCTATAGAAAAGGGAGGATCCTCCGACCAGACGGGTGTCGTGTCTGGTGGGCAACTGCCCGACAGTTGATGTCGGGACGTTGTATATATGTTAGTTGCGTGGTAAGCTCTGCATGCGCGATGCAAGATTTGGCGTGACGTCAGTGTGACGGGTAGTTCGCATGTGGCGATGTTGATGCCGTAACACTACCAAGGGGTATCGTATTACCCAGTTACTGAGTTGTGGAGGTCAGATAGGCAGTCGCTCACTGTAAAATAGTGATATTTGGCTGCATTTGGTTAGACTGGAAGCCGACCTCAACATAGTTGTTTTTTTTTTTTGGGGTAATTTGAAAAATATAATCATAGTGCAATCAATCGGCACGGTATTTGACGGCACAGTTAGTTAAGCGATTGACTGCTGCGCTGCGTGTCGCGGGTTCGATTCCCGCACGAAACAAATATTTGTATGACCTACAAGTAGTTGTTCCGGGTCTGGATGTTTGTGTATGTGAATTTAAATGTTTGTAAACGCACCCACAATACAGGAGAAATCCCTAGTGTGGAGCAACGTTTAAAAAAAAAAATCGCTGTACTAACTTAATAAATTTTATAATTTAATGTAATGGCCAGAAAAAGGAACAGACGTGAGAGAGGCTTGATGATTAATGATTTTTATTTATTTAAGTAGGTTCGTACAATAGTAGATTGTTGCACCGAGAGCAAAGTGCATTATTATTATTATTTTTTTGTCAACTAATTACTCACTATAGGAAGGTGCGTAATCTACTTTTCTTTCAACTACCAATCTACCTACCGTGATAATACCTACTCAAAATAAAAACTCAAGTTAATGAAAACAAAGTTGTTCACCAAGTCGGTTTTATTCAGCCGATTTTTATTTTCAGCCAGTATCTTTTTGATCGAATGCATACATTTTATATTAAACTTAATGGGAGACATTAAACCTCTGTGGTAAATTTATATTTAAATAAAAAAAAAAAACACTGAAAAACAGTGCAACAATGAGATTTCATACAACATTTCTGCACTGTTTTGGTTCTGAGCAAAAAATACGTGCTTTGTGATCGGTTTTGTACTGATTAATGATAACATTACTACATAGTTGAAAGAATACACTTTTACACGTCAATCATATTTTAAAAACTAGATGAGGTCGGCGTTTCCTATCTGACTACTCTGAGAAGAAAGGCCTATTTAGACTTAAAACGCATCATTACACTTGATTACAACTTATTTACCCAACGTTTATTGTAGGACCATATTTTTTAAAGCCTACCGTAAAATTACCTTTACCGTGAAACGCCACGCTCTATTGAATATTTTTTATTGACCACGTTAAATTTAAACGGGGAAGTTTGAGCCGTAAATTAAATTTTGTGTAGATCGAGGGCAGATTGGCTGTAAAGTGGCTTTTTATTATTTTTAATTGTCCAGGATGGAGAGTTATTAACATTGTTGGCTTTACTTGTATTTTGAAGTGATAAACGGAGGTAATTAAAAGCATTGTTTGTGCTGTTCAATTAACGTTAGTACTTGAAATTGGTGCGACTAATATCTGTTCAGGTTTTAGTGGTTAATGGGGGTTAGAACAGTTTAATGGAATTATTCCGTTTTAATACCAACAAACTAATACCACTGGTATTTGTTTGAACTCGTATTTATTTTCTATTCCGTAGGGATACCACTCTTTTAATAATTAAATTTAATGTGCGAACGAATACCAACAACTTGAATTTGGTACAGTCAGATCAGTGAAACCTAAACAAATTAAAAAAAAATTACACGCTTTTAGCTGACTATACAAAAAGATGTTTTTCTGTGATATTTCATAATTGTTAGATTATAAATAAATTATTCACATTTGGATGTTTGTACACAAAATGTTTGTTGATTCATTGATAAGTGTACGGTGAAACCGCACATTTCATGTAGGTCAAGCTACATTAGCGTTTGCATACGCGCGATCATTTAGTAAACTGGCTAAGTAAAATAAATCAGTAATTTTACCATACTCAACACGGGCGGTTTAATTCATTATCTCCGGGTTTCCCTCATCACAAGTGTACAGAACAATCATCGTACGCTTGTACTAAGTGTATAGACCATCGTCGTACAATAAGTGATGGTGATGAATAAAAGGCGCATACAATAAATTCCCCCATACAACGATATAAGTCACAGTCAATTCTCCAACTGCAAATATAAGATTGTAATCGCAAAAAACAATTTTTCCATGTATAAAACTACAATTTTACAATTTTAGGACTTTTTCCTATACTTGTGCTGTGAGACTTTGCTTTTTGCCAAATTTCATGATTCTAGGTCAACGGGAAGTACCCTGTAGGTTTTGATTTATTTACGAGTATCCAAATATGTCGCAATAAGTCGCTTAAATGCCGTATTTGTTTATTGCGTTGACTTAGAAGCTTGATTTTTTTAGAGCTCCAAGGGACCATAGACTTACGTATTTGATATTAATTTCAACTTGATACCTACACGCGTTCCTGAGAAAAGTGGTCTTGACAGGCTGACAGACAGACAGACACACAAATTTACAATTTTAGGACTTTTTGCTATACTTGTGCTGTATGACCTTGCTTCTTGCCAAGTTTCATGATTCTAGGTCAACGGGAAGTACCCTGTAGGTTTTTAAAGGCGTAGCGATTATGGCAACCCCCCCCCTCCTCCTTGTGAGAGGCTTATTTCCAGCAGTGGACGTCTTTCGACTGACATTATGATGATGATAATCCCTGGAAAAATTGTACTCCATATGCTATATATGTATTAGTTAAGTGCATATAAAAATAATAGAATAGAATACTCTTTATTATGTACACCATAAAAGTTACAGATATAAATGTTTAAATTTTGCAATTTTGAAAAATCTATAATTTTTTTTTTGTAATTGTAATTTTTGTAGGTAATAACAGCTACACGGGTCGATCCTGAGGTTAAGCTATGCGTGCCGCGGTTGGTCCATTGATAGGTGACCATCTTTACATACCTAGACTCTTCCGTGCCTCGGAAACACGTTAAGCCCGTTGGTCTCAGCTGTCATTCGTGGATCTTTGACAGTCGTTACGGGTCCTCCGAATCCTGAAAGTCTAAAAGTCATGTTCGTGAACGGGCGCCATCAGTAGGGACTGGTCATCTCTTAGCGGCCTTGGCTTCATCATCATCATCATCAGCCCATAGCAGTCCACTGCTGGACATAGGCCTCTCCAATTGCACGCCATTCAGCTCGATTCTCGGCAACTCTCGTCCAGCTGCCACCAGCCACCCTGCGAAGATCGTCGCTCCACCTAGCCTGAAGGCATCCTACCTTACGTTTGCCAATTCGTGGTCTCCACTCAAGAACACGTCTACCCCAACGGTCATCGGTTCTACGGCTAATATGGCCGGCCCATTGCCACTTCAGCTTGCTTATTCTGTGGGCTATGTCGACAACTTTGGTTCTCTGCCTTGGCAGCGGCCTTGGCTTATTTTAATTTAATTTTTGGATTGTTTTTTTTTTAATCTTTTTGTTACGGACGCTTTTGACGTTTTGCATCGTTCTCACATGTTTAATTTCAACACGAATGACGTAACCAATATTTTGTAACCATAATTATGTTAATTTAAAAGAGTATCCGTGGAGTTTCTTGTCCGTTCTTCTCCATAGGTACCTACTAAGCTTTGGAATGGGCAACAAGCTTCATCTTTATAACTGACCGACCCCTTGACAATAAAAAAGCCTGTAATTGGTTTATTTAAAACAAATGCTTTGAGTTTGAGTTTTTGATTACCAGACTTACCAAAGGGTATCGTATTACCCAGTTACTGGGCTATGGAGATCATTAGGACGTCGCTCCATGTAAAATACTGGTATTCAGCTGGTAAGACAGGAAGCTGACCCCAACATAGTTGGGCAAAATGCTGGGCAGATTTATTGTTTTTTAATGATTACAGTTTTGTGTGTTCATGCCATTGATGTATTAAATAGGAAGATATGGTACGCGCTCCTCGACGTGAACCGCATAAATTAGGGGAAAGACAATCGACCTACATTACTCTCGATTTGCGAGGAATACCCGAATCGTAGTTTGTTTCCGAGTTGTTAAGGGTACGTAACAGTGACAATTATAGCTATCTCGTTCCCGCTATAGCCCGCGCAATATGTCTCTCTATTTCGGTTGTCGAGTACATGACGCTCGACATCGGGTCCATTTAATATTTTTGTAATGTTGGAGAGTGGCCTATCTTCCTATTTAATACATCAATGGTTCATGCACAACTTTTTACTTGTGTCTTGTATCAAAATTAAAAGCTTCTTCCTTTCGTTATGACTACAAATGATTACCATACTAACATATAGCCTTATTTCCAGCCGGAGTTATACAAGAATGAGCTGGTCCGTCAGTCGTCCACCGATAGTGCTGAATTGGAGTTCTGTGGCAAGCTGCACTTCGCGCTAAAGTACGACCAGGAAGTTGAAGCTCTTGTTGTCAAGGTAAGTCATAGCTACCCCTGCTATATAACGAGCTGGACTGGATATTTTCCGACATCTACGTGGGTGAAGCTGTGGGCAAAAGTTAGTATATTTACATACACACATAAAACATAATTATACTTATCTATATAAATATATGTACAATAATAATCATAAGACAACTGCAAAGAATATAAAAATAACGTTTAAGGGTCGGGTAATCGCCGTTGACCTTGGCAATACAAATGTGCGTCGCGCTCACGCCGCGCCGCCGTTTGGTTTCATAGGGAATATTTATTTTTAGTAAAGAAAATATGAATATTTGAAAAAAAAACAGAATTATAGATAATAAAAAAGTCATTACTTCAAAAAAAAAACATGAAAATATCTTTAAGTAGTTTGAAAGTAATATCGTTTTTAGGGTTCCGTAGTAAACAAGGAACCCTTATAGTTTCGCCATGTCCGTCTGTCTGTCTGTCTGTCTGTCTGTCTGTCTGTCCGTCCGTCCGTCTGTCGCCAGCTTAACTCAGAGACGCTTAGTCCTAGAAAGCTGTAATTTGGCATGGGTATACATATTAATGATGCCAAAAAAATGGTAAAATAAAATTATGAAAAACATTTTTTTTAGGGTACCTCCCTTACACGTGAAATGGGGATGATATTTTTTTTTCTCGTCTATTCCATGGTGTGGGGTATCGTTGGATAGGCCGTTCAAAAATATTGTGGGTTTGCCAAAACCATTTTTCAATTAAGGGAGCCGTTTGCGTAATATTAAGCTTTAAAGTGCTAGTTTTTGTTAGAGTCAAGTGTCCCCCCCCCCCTGCCAGCTAAATGGTTGGTTCTGGATATGTGAAAAAATTCATGGCAATAGTATATATAACGAAATTAAAAGGAAAACTATCACAGCTAAGTAGGCTTCACAAGTTAACGAGTAATAGTCGACCAACTTAAATTTGCAGTTGGAGAATTGACCGTAACGTATATCGATGTATGGGAGAGCATGTTTTTCAACTACAATGTTAAGTTTGTTTTTGGGATAAATTCATCCCAACTACGGAACCCTTCATTGTGCGTGGTCCGACATGCACTTGGCCAGTTTTTTATGCTTTGGGTAGACATTACTTCCTGAATTTAGTTCATAAAGTATTTTACTATAATACTTAAACATTCACATAATTAATTTATGTGTAGGTATGCGTTTTTCGCATAACTTATTTGCATTATATGAAGGCGTAATATAACAGATTTACAGTCACTAAAATCATATAGGGGAGAGATAGTGCTGTGCCGTCTTTAGAGGCTAGCGCGGCTATTCCGTGCCCTGTGGAATTCTGTGATGCACGGAAACTTAACTAATGCTATCGTGTAAAGGAGGAAACTTCGTTTGGAACCTCACTTTGTTCTCATTTGTGAAATAGTTTCGTAACATCAGGCGGTAATATGCATATGAAAGCCGTTGTCTGAAGTATCTACTACGACCATACCTTTTTCTCCCGCCAAGCAGTGTTCCCGTATTCCGGTTTGAAGGACCTGGAATAATTATAAGCACATCAGACAGTTTGTACTCTGGGAGAGGTACTTCAATAAAACATATCCGTGGAATTAAAATAATTGTTATTATCTACAGTATCGTTTTACGTTTTTACATCATGACTAGACATCGGATTATATGCACTAAAAAGGGCGTATTATGCACAAAATAATATGCAAAATCAAAATACGTTTATCTTCGCAATATATTTATGTATATTTAATATTAATAATCAGTTGTTATTCTTGTGACAATATACAATTCAATATTTTTCTAGATTTCCTAGAGCAAACTTGTCACTTAGTATTCATTTGTGGGATGAAAATTACCACTCTACGTCAATTGACTGACTGAACTTCAAATATGGCGCCATTTCTGCAGTTCAGAAACCTCTTCTGGCAAAGTTTGGCCGGTACCGTTGATAAATGCGTTAACTTTCTTACCGGTAATACAACACGCTTATCACATATAACTACTGAAATAAGCACTATCAATGAAATTAAGTTACTATAAATATGCAATATCGCTATAAAAAAACAGAGTTTATGTATGTAATCCGATGTCTAATCATGACATACGCAATGTCAGCTCTTCAGCTAACTGCTACTGTTTTTTAGGGTTCCGTACCTTAAAAGGAAAAAAAACAGAGCCCCTATAGGATCACTCATGTCTGTCTGTCCGTCTGTAACAGCTGATTTGCTCCGAATCTACTGGACCGATTTAGTTGAAATTTGGTATTCATTAAAATTTCTGTAACCCAAACACGGACGAGTAACGTAAATAAACGCATTTTGAATATAAGGGTCAGTTTTAGGGGTCAAATTAAAAAAAAACAAAGTTTTGCAAACGGTACCGTTCGACATATCAAATGAAAGGGCTTGTTGTGAGGGTTTCAAATATATATATTATTTATAACTTTGAAATAAATAGTTTAAAGTTATTTAAGAAAATAGATGACAATGACCATTCCCACTCCAAAACGACTGAGCCTATTTTTTTTTAATACAGATGATAGGTCTCTACTTAGATTACAGGGAAACCTTTAACAAATCTATGGTGTTCAAATAACATGGTAAATCTCTCAATATTGTACTACATACATACGCCGTTCGATTAAGTGCGGTATATTGTGATGGAATGTTCCGGTAAATAAAAATTAACAATTCATTTAAATAGGTACCTATAACTTTAAAGCTCTTGTTACCATATTACCATTTTTAGTTAGCATTACATATTCGCGTACAATTGAAAGGAGGTGAGCCCTTTATGATGGTTATTATCTTTGTAATACGTAGGTATATTGTTAATTAGCTTTAATTGGCTCATTAAGGCTGCGGTAACATCGTTACCGTCTTTTATTATTCATTATAGTCATAACGTGCGGTTTCAGGTGAATTTAGTTTATAAATTAGAAACAATGATGTGCATTCTCTTGTGATATTTTTTTTCAAACAGAAAACCCGTAATGATGAATGCATCTGCCATGTTGTCTATCCGCAACACTTGGTTGACTGGTAGAGAATACTTAAGGCATTAAGTCCGCCTTTGTACCTTTATTGTGCACAAAGTTGATTAAAAAAAAAAACCGGACAAGTGAGAGTTGAACTCGCGTCTCAAGGGTTCCGTACAGTTAATATGTTATCTACCATGTTTTTTGTCCCAAGAACAAACTTAACATTAAAGTTGAAAAACATGATCCGCGTAGGCGTATATTCCAAATGCAAATGTAAGTTTGTACGCACAATATTGAGTGATTTACCATGTTATTTTACGACCACAGACTTCTTATTATAGGTTTTCCTGTAATCTATGAGTAAAGAACTATTTTCTGTATTTTTATCAAAATTTTAGGCTCAGTAGTTTCGGAGATAAGGGGGGGGGAATTGTCATTTTTCATCTATTTTCTTGAATAATTTCAAAAGTATGTATTTTAAACTTATAAAAAAAAAAACCTTAAAACAAGCCCTTTAATTTGATATGTCACGCGGTACAGTCAGCAAAACTTTTTTTTTTAATTTTCTAATTTGCTCCCTAAAAGTGATCTCCATATTCAAAATGTATTTATTTACGCAACACGTCCGTGTCGGGTCACAAAAGTTCAAATGTGTATCAAATTTCAACTTAATCGGTCTATTAGATTCGGAGCAAATCAGCTGTGACCGACGGACAGACAGACAGACAGACACACGAGTGATCCTATAAGGGTTCCTTTTTCCTTTTGAGGTACGGAACCCTAAAAACAAAAAGGGAGTCGAATTACGACCAGCAGCGGGTACTAGTAATAAATCATTTCGAATAAATATTAGAGTAATTAGCTTTTTAAGTTTTGAGGTTAATTTCTGGTCGCTGCGCAGTTGGTTATTACCAAGGTGAGATGTCAGATGTAACACATTATAAGCGACAACTAGTAGTAAGGCGTGCTCGTTTTTAGGGTTCCGTAGTAAACAAGGAACCCTTATAGTTTTGCCATGTCCGTCTGTCTGTCTGTCTGTCTGTCTGTCTGTCCGTCCGTCCGTCTGTCCCCAGCTTAGCTCAGAGACGCTTAGTCTTAGGAAGCTGTAATTTGGCATGGGTATACATATTAATCATGCCAAAAAAATGTTAAAATAAAATTATGAAAAACATTTTTTTTTAGGGTACCTCCCTTACACGTGAAATGGGGATGATATTTTTTTTTCTCGTCTATTCCATGCTGTGGGGTATCGTTGGATAGGCCGTTCAAAAATATTGTGGGTTTGGCAAAACCATTTTTCAATTAAGGGATTCGTTTGCGTAATATTAAGCTTTAAAGTGCTAATTTTTGTTAGAGTCAAGTGTCCCCCCCCTGCCAGCTAAATGGTTGGTTTTGGATATGTGAAAAAATTCATGGCAATAGTATATATAACGAAATTAAAAGGAAAACTATCACAGCTAAGTAGGCTTCACAAGTTAACGAGTAATACTCGACCAACTTAAATTTGCAGTTGGAGAATTGACCGTAACGTATATCGATGTATGGGAGAGCATGTTTTTCAACTACAATGTTAAGTTTGTTTTTGGGATAAATTCATCCCAACTACGGAACCCTTCATTGTGCGTGGTCCGACATGCACTTGGCCGGTTTTTTTTTATTGTAATGGAGCTTGGCAATAAGGAATGTGATATTTGCGAGGTTAAGCGAGTTTAGGGTATACTTATAGAAACGTATCAAGTTTCTTCGTCCTTTAAGGCTTCTACATACCGGGGCGACTTGTCGCGCGACGCGACGTGACACAAAGGCATCGCTCGTCCCGCGACACGCGGGGCCTTTGTGCCGTGTCGCGTCGCGCGACAAGTCGCGCTGGTATGTAGAAGCCTTTACTCTTTTATGCAAGAATAATCAATGTTCTAAGTGTTGCTTGACAACGCGAATATGCTGTGCATGTAACCAGTTAATGCATGTAGCCGGGTCGACGGCGCGTTGTATTCCACGCGCGCCTCAAGGAGATGTCAGCACGAATTGACGGGGTTCATTAGGGCCAATGCCTGCCAGGGTTGCGAGTTGGCACACCGGCAAATGAAGGAACACGGGTGGGTTTTAGTCAGTAAAAGTCTGACACGCCCTCTCGCTCCGCCCAGAGCGGGAGAAGTTATTTGATAATTTCCCACCCAGAAAAAAAGGGTATATTTATGGATTTAGTAAAACGTATCAAGTTTCTTTGTCGTTTACTCTTTTATGAAAAAATAATCAATGTTCTATGTGTTGCTCGACCACGCGAATAGGCTGTGCATGTAGCCAGTTATACTTTTATATATGATCAAGTTACAGTCAGGGAAAATATTTGTTTGTCAAGTTGACACACTACGCCAATTTGCCGTAGTTTTGACAGTTGAATGTAATGTCATACGACTGTCAAAGAATGAATTGACAATTTAAGACTGACGTTACATACCGTGTGCAAGTAGACATTTCATGTTTAAACTTCTATTTTATCGCTGCTTTTTTGCCATTAATCTAAAAGCGTGTAATTTTAGATCACTTAATTAATATCAGAAAAAAGCTCTTACGGCTGAGTGTTCTTAGTTTCATCCCTTTCAAATTTATTTTTATATTATGAAGCTCTCTACATAATAAAATAAAAATAAACGACGGAACTTTTTCCAAATAACATCATATTATTTTCATTCAAAAGTCAATAACCAAGGCAATATTTATTAATTTATCTGAAGTTCAATCACTGATGGCTCTAATTACAAAGATTTTACTGAAAGTTATTGTACCGAAATGGGGCTTTACCTTATCCAACTGAAAAAAAAATACAAAATAAAAAGAAATATTTTTTCATTCTGAAAAAAAAATCGTGGAAGGTAAAATTGGTAACTTTTCTTATAACCAGTCAAATGTAAAAGAGGGCATTAATTGGGCATCTTTCCTTAATTTTTTCTTGGGCTTTATTTTTAAAAATAAATATAATACTCTCGACCTAGCAACCGAGTTCTAGCTTCAAAATTTATAGCATAATCAGCCTTTATAATATTTCCACTGCTGGAACACAGGCCTCCTCTCTATGAGAGGGAGTGGGCTATAATCCACCACGCGGGCCCAGTGCGGGTTTGTGGATGTCACATTTCTCCGAAAGTTTCGGTTCTAAGGCATGCCGGTTTGGTCTCCGGTGGCCTCACGATGTTATGTTTCACCGTTTTGACAGCACTACTTAAAATTACCTACTAGATTCATTCAGATAAAATAATTGATCTGGTTCCGTGTGGTGCCGGCCTTAAAGACTAGCACCATCAAAGTCAAAGTCAAAGTCAAATTGTTTATTTCAAATAGGCACATAAAAGGCACTTTTGAACGTCAATATTTATAAGAAAAAATAGAATTGATTCTAGTCGCCCCTTCCAAAATGTAGATTCGTATGGAGAAGAATGGGCAAGAAACTCCACCGGTACTCTTTTAAAATCTTGTACAATATTTTTATAGGTACATTAATTATATAATTATATGTGAAGACGATGCACCTAGAATAAAAGTACTATACCACAATAGGTAATAAAAAGAGTTAAGAATGAAGCAATGACAGATAAATTAATTAGGTGATAGAACATGGTGCTCACATATTTACAAAAAGTTTAAAAAACATATACGATTTCCTAAAAAAATTACAATAATATCAGTGTGAGTTTAGGTAATCACAGAATTTAAAATAAATGTCATAAAAATAATAAATTATACAATTAAAATAGCAACCTGTTTGATTTTGTCTAGACTCTAGATTGTCCTATGGAGCAGGACCAGCATGTTTCCAAGCATTCTTATCTTGTATATAATCCTCTAATTTGTAATATGCTTGTTTACAAAGTGTTCTTTTAATATGAGTTTTAAATTTTCTTTCATTTAGTTGCAATATATCACAAGGTATTTTGTTGTAACATTTAACACAGTACCCCATAAAAGATGTATGTACTTTAGATAACCTGAAAAATGGTTGATCTATTTTGTCTTTCTTTTTCTTTCTTTTCTAGTATTAAAATTATGTCTATCACTTATTTTATTAAAAAGATGTAGATTTTTCCTTACATACATAATATTTTCATAAATGAATTGGCAAGGTACCGTCATAATATTAATATTTTTAAATAGTTCCCTAAGAGATTCGCGGCGACTTAGATTATAAATTGCTCTGACAGCTCTCTTTTGCAAAATAAAGATTGACTCAATGTCAGCAGCCCGACCCCACAGTAAAATGCCGTACGACATAAAGGCTTCTACATACCGGGGCGACTTGTCGCGCGACGCGACGCGACACAAAGGCACCGCCCGTCCCGAGACAGGCGGGGCCTTTGTGCCGTGTCGCGTCGCGCGACAAGTCGCGCTGGTATGTAGACGCCTTAATGCTGTGGAAGTAGCTAAAATAGACCAAACACGCGGTTTCTACATCTGTTAACTGTCTTATCTTTCTAACAGCATAAGCCGCCGAGCTTAGCCGCCCCGCAAGCGATGTTATATGTGGTCCCCATTGTAATTTCTCGTCTAGAGTGATTCCTAAGAAAACCGTTTGATTAATAAATCCTATTTCTTCCCGTGGGTGTCGTAAAAGGCGACTAAGGGACTTACAAGCCGCCGGAAATATCTGCGCACCTCGCTGGAATGCGCTTCTCCGCACGTTACCCTATGAAGTACAGATTGACCTAATAATAAAAGTGAAAAAAAAATACGTAAACAATATTTTTTATTATCACCTCCAGAATTTTTTGCTATCTCTCCAGTTTGCATGACGTCATTGAGCCAGTTCCGCAGATATTTCCAACCGCTTGTACTAGAGAATGGGCAGCAGCGTTCTCTATGCATTTTAACACCATACTGCGATCGCCAACCCGTCTGCCAAGCGTGGCGATTATGGCAACCCCCCACTCCTTTCGAGGGAGGCCTACCTATGTCCAGCAATGGACGTCTTTTGGCTGAAATGATGATGATTATGAAAATAATTGATGCCTTCAAAAAACCTTTTTGACGTTAAGGCTCGGCTACCACTTACCTACAGTCAAATTTTTTCACAAAAGTGAGTAGGCCCTGTTTATTAGGTAACTACTCAAGCTAGAGATGGATTGTAACAGGTTAAACACGATATCTGTTATCCCTGTTACACAAAAATAACAGATCCAAATATCTGTCATTAAATAAGAGCCTGTTATTTTTGTACGAACGATAAATACCTGTTTAAATCCCAATTAAATATCTTCTTTATTTCTTTTCGTTTAAAGTCGATAATACTATCCAAAGTATTGACTAGGAATGACAGGGTAAAGGCTCTTACAGGCTCACGCGATATACCGGGCGTGACAGGCAGCAACATGGAAATTGTGCAACTAGTGTCGCGTCGCGCCCGCCCTGTCGCACCAGTCTGTGCGAGCCTGAATGTGAAATTATAAAATTACGATTATTTGTAAAAAAAATAAGTCATCCGGTTAGACTACAAGCCGACCTTGCTATAATTATTTAATAACTTTGCTACATTCCTTCGTTTGTGAGCGTAAACTTGAAGTAAATGGTAACAGTCCGTATCACTGTTATAATGAAATAACAGTAACAACCATGGTAACAGTCTATGAAACTATCAGTTACTTAAAATAACAGACCCTCAAGGTCTGTCATTTGAAGTATTTATTTTTAAAAAAAATCTATTTTTTAGATAATTTATATTGGTAGGTACAATTGTTATTTTTAAATATCTGCTTTTCTATCTGTTACGATAAATACGCCTCACCCCTAACTTGAGCAAACGAGAGTATAGGAGCACCAATTTAATGTTATTATCAAAATTGTTACAGGCTCGTATCAATACCATAACGAGGCCATTCACCCCAACCGGGGCCTAGGGTTGAAAACCGCGGAATTGGCGGAACAGCTGTTGTAGTAAATTAATCATTTTTGGGCCTATTCCTTTACAATATTCGTTTATTAAAGTAGGTACTTGCGTTAAATTAAATTCTACAATGTATCTGGGAAATGGGCAAATCGCCTTTTCACATTTTTTTACAGAAAACTTTGCATAATGCTTTTTATATTTTTTTTTATCATTCTTTAGCGTTAGAATAATGGTAGTTTTAAAAGGATTATCTCATATCATAATACTCTGGTCATCTTAAATAAACAAAACAAGGTCACTAATCCATCCGCCAAGCATCATCATTCCAGCCGAAAGACGTCCACTGCTGGACATAGAGGACTCATAATCGCCACGCTTGGCAGGCGGGTTAGCGATCGCAGTATGGCGTTGAAATGCTTAGAGAACACTGCTGCCCATTCTCTAGTAAGTCCCGTAGTCGCCTTTTACGACCCCCACGGGAAGAAATAGGATGGTGCTATTTTTTACGTCCGGCAACACACTGAACCATAGTGCAGGGAAGCATAGCGCTCACGTGAAAAAGGGCACAAATACTTAACACCATAAACATCACGCTTGTAGTCCCCGAAGGGTAAGGCAGAGATGTACTTATAATATACCCACATTTTGCCAGTTATATTTAAGTCCCATGTAATAGGGGGCGAGCCTATTGCCACCAACCGGGCGCGAATCCAGACTCCGGGCTGCTACTGAAATTCCTAAACTAAAATCCCAATAACACTTTCCCCGACCTGGGAATCGAACCCAAGACCTCTTGCTCAGCAGTAGCGCTTGTGACCACTAGACCAACGAGGCAGTCAAAGGCAAAAAAGTGAAAGATAGTTGAGCCAAAGCCAATAAATAAAACGTCCAAAATTATAGTAGATTGTTGCACCGAGCGCAAAGTGTGTTATGTTGATTAAATTAGCACGAGTGCATTCATTACTCACTTTAGCAAGGATAAAATAGGTGATATATATTAGACTGTAGCTTTGTAAACCATTTTCTATTTTGTTAAGTACTTGGTACTTGTTGACGGGCCTACGCTGTCCTCCCATACCTATTAACACTGTAACTTGAAAACATTGTAAAAGCCCATTATTTTTAAAAGAGTAACCGTGGAGTTTCTTGCCGGCTCTGCTCCATAGGAAACAACCAATTGGAACCGTGCACCTAGTTTCGACGTTTCATAAGTGCCCATGTAGGTTTATGTGAAATAAAATATTTTGATTTTTTGGTTTTGATAAAGTATACCTACTCAAAATAAAAACTCAACTTTTTCACCAAGTCGGTTTTATTCAGCCGATTTTTATTTTCAGCCAGTATCTTTAGTTCTAATGCACATATTTTATATTAAACTTAATGGGAGACATTAAACCTCTGTGGTAAATTTATATCTAAATAAAAAATAAAAACAGTGCAGAAATGTTGTATGAAATCTCATTATTACACTGAAAAACAGTGCAACAATGAGATTTCATAAAACATTTCTGCACTGTTTTGGTTCTATGCAAAAAATACGTGCTTTGTGAACGGTTTTGTAGTGATTAATGATAACATTATACGTAGTTGAAAGAAAAATCATTTATCTCAACTATGTCTTCGGCGGCCTCAGTTTTTATCCAATCAATTTTTTTTGGGTCAGCAAGATGTAACTTGCCGAATGGACGAAATTTTTCCAAATCAATCGCTTTTGTACGTACTCTTTAAACGAGGCCAAGGGACATTAAGGCCAAGATTTGTGAAAATGTGATAACTCATTTACAGGAAGATAGTTTCTCGCTGCAAACGGGCGATTATTGAAAATTAGATTAGAGTTTATTTGTGTAAACGGTACGTACAGTAGGCCGCACGTCACCTGTTACAACTTTGGCCTTGAGCTGGCCTAGCGTAGCACGGAGTTTCGATAGAATAAGAGGCCAGCTTATACTGGTTTTGTTACCACAGACGTGCGGCTCTATAGGTACCTATGTCACTTCATGGCGACAAAAAACTTAAAAAAAAAAAATGTTTTAACAAAAACACTGTAATCTAAAAAATAGCTTTAATTTCGGAAGTCCGGTCTTTGGATCTGTATTTTAGTTTATTGACACCGACTTCCAAAATTAAAAGTTATTGTTAAGGTTCTTACCCGCAGAGTGTCAAACGGAACCCTATTACTAAGCCTGTCCGAGTGTCCGTCCGTCCGTCCGTCTGTCTGTCAGTCAGCGGGCTCATGAACCGTAATAGGTAGACAGTTGAAATTTTAACAGATTGTGTATTTTTATTGCCGCTATAAAACCAAATAATAAAAATAAAAGTAAAAGGGTTCCCCATATAAGAAACGTGTTTTTTTTCGTTTTTTTTGGGCTCGATCCTAATACGCTACGGAACCCTTCGTGTGCGAGTCTGATTCGCACTTGGCCAGTATTTTAGCTTTAAAATAGTTTTTTATTTGTCACTTTTTGGTTACGGTACCCCACACGATTTCGTATACAACTACTTGCTACTTATTATAACTTCATCAAGAAACACAAAATATATTTTTTTGGGTTCCGTAGATGGGATGAATTTATCCCAAGAACAAACTTAACATTGCAGTTGGAAAACATGATCCCCATACATTCCAACTGCAAATGTAAGTTTGTACGCTCAATATTGAGTGATTTACCATGTTATTGTGTGTTAAGATCACAGACTTCTTATAGGTTTTCCTGTAATCTATAAGTAAATAACTATTTTCTGTATTTTTATCAATTTTTTAGGCTCAGCAGTTTCGGAGATAAGGATATAATGGTATTTTTTATCTATTTTATTAAATAATTTCAAAAGTTTGTACTTTAAAATTATAAAAAATATATATATAAAATCCATAAAACAAGCCATTTCATTTGATATGTGACACGGTACAGTCAGCAAAACTTTTTTCTAAATTTTCTAAATTGCCCCCCAAAAGTGACCTCCATATTCAAAATAAATTTATTTACGTAACACGTCCGTGTTTGGGTCACAGAAGTTCATACGTGTACCAAATTCAACTTAATCGGTCCAGTAGATTAGGAGCAAATCAGCTGTGACAGACGGACAGACAGACAGACACACGAGCGATGCTATAAGGGTTCCTTTTTTCCTTTTGAGGTACGGAATCCTAAAAAACACAAACGAACATAACCTCTCCCCCTTTGTTGAAATTGGTTAAAAAATAGAAACGTCTGTGTCAACAAAAACCGCATTTCAAAAAACGGAAGGTCAATTCTCGTAATTTAAAACGTTCAAAATCTAGTCGCAATCTCATCTTGGCGACAAACAAACGTCAAAAAATTTTCAAAATGTAGGGAAATAAGAGGTATTTTTGACAGATTGAGACTGAGATCAGACTGTGAACGTTCTTAAAATTAGTAGAATTGCCCCTATGGTCGAGATACTCCCCTTACTACTTTTATGTCATAATATTGTATTCGAGTTTTTGCACACGAGTGTCTGGCGCATCTCGCATCTCGACTCTACGATCGTAAAACCTTTGCCTGTGTAAAAATGCCTTAAGATTCAATGTCGAATATCTTTTTTATGTGAAATTCAGCGTGTGAAGGATCTTAATTGAATTTTCTCGCGTGTGGGTCACGACCATTATAGGTCGTTGAACTCTATTGAACTTGAATGGTTGGTGTTGATGGTGGATACGTATAGGTAATAATAATATGCTTTTACGGGAGTGTTTGGATAATAGGTAGGTACGTGGTCGGTGATTTTTGTGAAGTATGTGTGAAAACGTTCCCCTACTATCGTTTTACAAATATATTAAATTTTTAGCGAAGATATTGTTGAAAATAATTATTTTAGATGATACAGATGATACACATATAAAACGCAATGATGAAATAAAATCGGGGTTCTTGAATGAAGATCATCAAAGGTACGCAAGGCACGTTACTTTAAAAGATTATACTACTAAATGTTTAGGCAGATTTTTGGGTGGGAATTTATCATATAACTTCTCCCGCTCTGGGTGGAGCGGGAGGGACTTTTAGACTTTTACTGACTAAAACCCACCCGTTTTCCTTCAGTTGCCTGTGTGCCAGGGTCACGGTATCCCTCTCAGACAAAACCACAACCCCGGCAGGAAATGTTTGGACCCTGGTAAATCCTCCAATAGGAATAAGTTTATATCAATAGAAAGATGTCTCCCACAACGTGGACCGATGACCTTGTGAAGGCTGCAGGAATCTGCAGAATGCGAGCAGCACAGAACCGGTCGAAATGACGGTGTTTGGGGGAGGCCTATGTCCAACAGTGGACGTCTTTCGGCTACCATGAATGATGAAAGGTGTATTTTTATCCGACTGTCCCAGAAGTAGGGCATTACCCTCCTTCAGGGGGGTTCTTTTTTCATGTATATGTGTGTGTATTTATGTATGTCTATTATTTGGAACGCTCTGTAGCCTAAACAGCTTGAACGATTGAGGTGTCGCTAGATTTGTCTTAATTGTGGGAGTGACACAGGTTTTATATAACATACCCATATTGCATATACAACAATATTGGTATAAAATAAAAGCTAGTTATGATTCGATTCTAAATATATATATTACAAATATAATATTTATCAAAAGTGCTCTTCAGCATATAGCTCGATGCGCCTCTGGTCACAGAGGTGTATCGATAGCTTATAATATTATCTCAAAGATCGATTTGTTATCCAGTAATGGCGTGGATCTGAGGATGCAATGGATTCCCTCACATATAGGTTTGAAAGGAAACGAGGAGGTTGATAAGCTGGCAAAGAAAGGAATATTTGAAGGAATTAATCTGGATTTTAAAATGAATTTTTCAGAAGTGTTGCCAAAATATTAGGGCAAATGTTATCAACTTTGGATGGAATATTTTAATTTGAGGTCAAAAACTAAAGGTATTTGGTATAAGACGATAGCTGCTGAACCTCCTCGTATACCTTGGTTTAGTAATGATAAGTTAAGTAGGCGGCTATTGGTAATTGCTCTCAGATTGAGATCTGGACACTTGCCTCTCAACAATTTTGGTTTTCTCATGAAAAAATGCAACTCTCCAAACTGTGAAACATGTGGTAAGGTAGAAGACGTTGTACATTTGTTGACGGAATGTGTCCGCTTTCAGACTGAAAGGGAAAAATTGATAATAGATCTACAATTAAATAAAAATAACATAGGATTGTTTCACGAGATTTTGTCTATGCCACTGTCTGATGCTGCCAAAAGTCTGTTTAGATTTGTAAGTCTTCGTTTTAAGTCTAACTAATGAGTTGAAGTTTGGTCTTAGAGGCTAATGATAGGAATTTCTGTATTGTAGCTGTAATAAGGTACGATGGGACGGTCATGTATTTTATACAAAAGTTCCCAAATTAAATAAAGAGAAAAAAAATATATAATATTTATATACAACATTATTTTTAGTATATTTAAAACCAGAACATAGTTTGTTCAGAATAAGGAACTGAATCGATTTCAATATTTTTTACACCATGTTATAATTTGTCCCAAAAATATTTAAGTGTGATGGAAAATGTTATCACCATTTAATTACCTACAAAACAATCGCCGTATGGCCTAACCATACGGCGATTGTTTTGTAAGTACCTACTGCCAAATTATTATCAATGAGCGCAAGACGACCCTGGAGGCGCGGGGGCGCCGTTACGATGTTTTTGTACGGACAACCCGATAGCATAACAATCTTATAACTTTGTGATTTTTCATGACACAGTTTTGAAATTTTATACATCGATTCTTTACATAAAAATACTAGACACGTGTTTCGGGTTTCGCACACTTTTTAATTACTAGAACTAATATTGTATATTAATAAAACTAAAAAGCTTCAAATAAAACAAATTATTAAAAAAAAAACAAAAACCCGACTGCAAAAACACATAACTAAAAGAGAAAAACAAGCATTATTATCTATAGAATTTTGGTATTGCAGGCGGGGAAAACCTGATATATCTCTTTTCAGTTATCTGTTTTTGCAGTCGGGTTTTTGTTTTTTTGATAATTTAGTTTTTCTACATTCGAAACTGCTTTTAAATTAATATTTTTGTTGCATCCGGGTCTAATTGTCAATACAGAAAATTTTATACCTCATCTACTATGGAACATACTTAAAATTTTCATACCATAATTTTGAAATATTTGCCGGCAGGTAGTAGATATCATTAGGGTTTTATGGCACTCAAAATTAATTGGTTGGTTACCTAAATTAATTGAATTGGTGTCAAGCACGTGTACAAAATGTCAGAGGGATTATTTTCTAAATTGATTAGGTGTTTTATGATTTTTCCGGTTATGGTCATATAGAATCATGGTCATCCGAAAAATAAAACCATCCAGCCACTCTCTTTGGTTTGTGATATTTGTACGCTTTAAGGGGACGATAACCGACTTTTAATGATTTTATACTGAAGATCACGTCTAAACGAGTAGCGTTAATGATTTGAAAAAAATATTTGATAAATTAGAGCATTTTTCAATAACTTAATATGTGAATATTTTAGATTATGTTTATATTACATAGTGAAATTAATTTGTAAAGTTATGTCTAATGCGGATAAAACACTGAGAATGGTGCAAAATCTACCAAGCGTATTTTTTTGAAACCTTCACCACGTTAAAGATAATTTAATTATTGATATTTTAGTATACGCGTTTTATTAAAATAGCTTTTGTTTTGTGTATAATGCGGCAAATTGGGGAGAGCGCTCCTTGATGGGCGAGTCTTATTACTGGCTGAACGTACGACGCGTTGCGTGAGCTCAGTACAGAACACGCAAGCTAACCACTCAAGGTCACTGGCATGTATCTGCGTCTTAATGGGTAAATATAAAAAAATATGAATAGTGTGACAGTGAGTATAGGTTTAGGGGGCCAACTCCGAATCGACTAACCGAAGTATCGGCCGTTTCTTGACTTCCAAAGTTTCCTTATTTGACTTTGAATCCTTACCCGACTTCAAGTCACGTTTCTGACTTTGACTAATCTCTTTGACCGTCGTTTTGTTTTTCTTTCGCTGTAGTCTGCCATAGTTAGCCGTAGTCAGGAAACGGGTGAACATTCGGCCGATACTTCGAATTTATCTTCGGAGCTGACCCCCAGGTTGCATAAAATTATCAGCCTATCGTTCCTACTGCTGGAATACAGGCTTCATCTCTGTGAGAGCCAATGGGCCGTAATCCACCACCCGGGCCCAGTGCGGGTCGGTAGATGTCACATGTCTTCAAATATTTGGTTCTAGGGCATGCAGGTTTCCTCATGTTTCCTTCACCTTTTTGAGAGCAGTGGTAATAGGCTATAAATTTTATTAAGTAGATGTGTTTTCTCATATCCAGATATTTGAAGCCCGCGACCTGCCTATCAAGGATGTAACCGGCAGCAGTGACCCTTACATCAAGGTGTTCCTGCTCCCTGACCGCAAGAAGAAGTTCCAGACCAAGGTCCACCGTAAAAACCTGAACCCTGTCTTCAATGAGACCTTCCTGTTCAGGTTAGTAAGGATAAGTTAATCATCTGCCTAGGCTTTTCCCAACTATGTTGGGGTCAGGTTCCAGGCTAACTGGATGCAGCTAAATACCAGTATTTCACATAAGAGTGACTGCCTATCTGATCTCCACAACCCAGTTACTGGGTAACATGATTCCCCTTGGTAAGACTGGTTTCCGACAACCCGTAACGACTGTCGTAAAACAGTTTAACCGATTGAGCCCTGTGACTGAGCCCTGTGACATAAGTCAAGTACCTGTCCTTATCTTAATGGCCGCCAGATTTATTGCCCCTGCTGCCAATGTAAACAAAGAAAGTCTCAAGTGATTTCTAAGAACATAGACATCCTTTGTTTAAGCTGTTTGGGCCATCAGTGGGACTTGACGGTTGGGGACCACTGACGCACTGGTACGTCGGCGGGCCTTTATCAGTTAGCGTCCTTTTAGAGACCCTACCGTGCCTCTGAAAGCACGATAAGCCGTCGGTATGTAAAGATGGTCACCCATCCATGGACCAAACTCATCAAGCGTAGCATAACTAAAACGATCGAGCCGTGCGGCTGTTATTTTTTAGCTACGGGGGAAGGATACGTTTTTTGGTCCTAAGGGAAGGTCTGCTGGTAGAATATAAAATAAATATTTGACCAGTAAGACATCATCATTATCATCATTTCAGCCGAAGGACGTCCATTGCTGGACATAGGCCTCCCCCAAAGGAGGGAATTGCCATAATCGCCACGCTTGACAGGCGGGTTGGCGATCGCAGTATGGTGTTAAAATGCATAGAGAACGCTGCTGCTCATTCTCTAGTAACTCCCTTAGTCGCCTTTTACGACACCCACGGAAAGAAATAGGGTGATGCTATTCTTTACGTCCGGCACCACGCGGACAGTAAGACATGATGGTAGCATTATTTTTATTGTCATCCCGCAGGTAAATCTAGGAGGTAGTCGTCTGCTTAACCGGACTTTCCTTTGGGCACCTCAATAAATTAAGGCCTCCGGCAAGGGCCTAGGCTTATAAGCTCAGCGACTACACGCTAAGGCCACCTCCTGTGGGTTACTGACCACGGTTTAGGGCGTCGCTGGGGGAGGAGAGCAAAGGTCAGGCTGGATCGGATTAATGATGATAGCCTTTTGTAGATGCCATTCACGCCGGCGACGGCTGGCAATGCGCATGCTATTTCAGAAATACAATATATAGTTGTTCCACCTCATGCGCATACTCACTACTTGTGACGTAGTCACTAGCACAATCCTCAGGGTACATACAGCGCATTATCATTTTCTAAAGTCAGACGAAAAAGTGACCTCAAGAAATGACGTTCTCTTGGACAAGTACTTGCAGTCAAACTACAACAACGTCAACGTCAAATTGTCAAATTCTTTATGACAGCTGACCTCTGCACACACAGATTGCGTATCATGAGCGGCGCGGGGCGCTTGAGTCGTTGCCGACGCGCGACGTTACGGAATGTTGCCATTCTAGATATTATATTTATATAGACATATATGTAGAACGAAGTATTGTATTTATTTTATTTCTTATTTTGTTAATTTTTACCTCATTTAATGCTGCACCGGTTTGACGTCATCACGTCAACGCCGGCTGTCGCTGAAAACCAGCGCTGGGGCTCTGTCTCGCATAGGGTCGCAGCATTATGCTGAGCGATGGCCGTTTTGCGTGAATGTGACACATATTTTCCCTCAACTTGTTCTTTCGTGTTTTGTTTTATTTTTTCCTTTGCGTTATGTTTACCGCAAATAAACGTATTTTATTTGTTCTTTTCTTTCTTTCAGTAAATGTTCCCACTATAAAAATACAATATCAGTTTTATCAAGTTCTCAAGATCCAAAACTCCTTAAATGCAATTTCTACTCTAATCCATCTTCGATCCGACGTTCGGGATTTGGCGATAGAAACTTGCAAATATTTCGTCAAAATATTAGTTTTGTTGAGTGCCACCTGACTCGCCAAGTTACCGGCAAATCGAGTTTGCTCTGAGTTATCAACTTGACGTTAATTGTACTTCACTTTAAAAGTTTCTTCAGAATTCCTGGAATATTAGCTTTCTTGTTACTTAATTTTGGCGTAGATTCAAACTAAATATTTGGAATTGTATAAGTTTTGTTATTGTTTACCCACGAGTTGTAAGTCGTGAGGCCGAACCCAGGTGCTGTACTTTGTACTCGTATAAATAATTTTATCACTACTGCTATATTGTCAAGTAAACTTGTAGCGGCATCAACATCGCCACATACGAACGACGAGTCACACTGACGTCACGCAAAATCCTGCATCGCGCAAGCAGAGTTTACAGCGCAACTAGCATATATACAACGTCCCGACATCAACAGTCGGGCATTTGCCCACCAGATACGACACCCGTTTGGTCGGAGGATCCTCCCTTTTCTATAGAGGATGAGTGAACTTTACACCCTGTTCCTCATGCCTCTAAAATCTTGTATCGTATTCGTTTTTTCGCATCGCAGACATTTTCCAAAATAAATTAAGCGCTAATTTTCATAAGGATAGATACGAGTGGCTGAAGATTGAGTTCAGCGACATGTGACATCTACCAACCCGCACTGGGCCTTCGTGATAGATTACGGCCCACTCCCTCTTAAAGAGGGGAGGCTGTGTCCCAGCAGTGGGAACATTATACGCTGATGATGTGTATGTATGTTATTGTTTGTAAAGAATAGTACCATCCCAATTCTTCCCGTGGTTGTCGTGAAAAGCGACTAAGGGATTTACTAGAGAATGGGTAGTAGCGATACGAGGGTTTTGGCTACTTTGTATGTGTGTATTTTAATTATGTTTATATTTGTTGAAATGTGCGTTTTGTTTGTGCAGAATAAACAATTTTTCTTTCTTTCTTTCTTTATGCATTTAACACCATACTGCGATCGCCAATCCATCTGCCAAGCGTGGCGATTATGGCATCCCCCCCCCCTCCTTTTGGGGGAGGCCTATGTCCAGCAGTGGAGGTGGAGGTCTTTCGGCTAAAATGATGATGATGTTATTGTTTAGTCGATAATTTTACTGTGTTATTATTTTTACAAGTCTCCCAACGATCCATCCTTTTAGCCTGTCATATCTCACTGCAAGCACATCTTCCTTTCCTTTTCCACACACTTCTGTTCGCTAGTAACGTGGGCCAAAGGGTCCATCAATAACATTAATTATTTCAGAACTAAATTATGTGACCTAAAAAAACCTTTAAAAGTACCGTTATATAATTTTTTTTTTACCGCAAGCTACTACTAAGCTATTCTGTAAATAATAATACGATTGAAAATCATTAGTAGGTAAGTAAATTGCTAATTACAAGCTTCCACATGTGTACATCTATAATCCATTTGGTATAAGATTAGAAATTTTAATAAACTGTTTTACAGTCCGTTCAACCGATTTTGACTTCTATTACGTAGGCAATAAGGAAGGTATAGGCTTCCAGAAATTTCTGGCAACTCTTCATAATTATATCCGACCCTTAGCCAAGTTTAACGGCCTCCACGGATATCTTAGGCGATAAAAACGCCTAATTTGTATGCAAAACATTGTATGTAAATTGACAAACTTTAGGGAACTTTTTTATTGAAAGTTCAGAGACCTTAGCTGCGAAAGTGAATTTTCAAAGGCAATCATAAGTTTCTGATTGTCCGGAACGAGTTAGGGGTTTTACATACATCATGTTCGGGTCGGCATGGTTCGGAAGCCGAGCAAAATCGAATATAAATTATTTAGATGCGAAACATCGGGTCTTCTTCACGATCCGACATACATTTGGTAGGTGTGGGCACTGTAGTGGGCACTCGAACGAAAAGATAATTAGAATTTAAAATAACTTTAATACATTATCCAACGAAAACAACACGTGCGTTGGTATTGTTGATAGTTCAACTATCGACTGTAGACTGTCGCAACACGAGGTCTCTCCTCCAGTCCTCGCTACATGTCCACCAGCGATCATGTCCAAGCGGTAGGGCTCGCTTTCTTTTCCGAACACATGATTATTCATTTACGAATTAAATTGTTAGATGGCGCTGTTCGTTATACTGTGGCGCCATCCATCCACGACATTTAAATGTTCGGGAACTAGCCGTTCGGCTTAGTTTGAATTGTGCCGAACCGACCCGACCGAAGGTAGACGCCGAACATTTGCCGATGAGCATAAGCCGAATGAAAAGAATAGAATACTCTTTATTATGTACACCATAAAAGTTACAGATATAATATTGAAATTTTACATAGGGTGACACAATGGGCGGTCTTATCGCTGAAAGCGATATTTTACAGACAACCTTTGGATGGATTAAAGGGAGAAGCAGTGACAATACTGCAGGTAGTCAGTGGTGTTCCATTTACATATACAATAAATACATACATACACAAAGCATACACATATCATAATAAAAATGAAACAAGAGCAAGGAACAGTATTCCGTAATGATGATGTGTAAGGAGAGAGGAAGTGTTTTTGTACCAGAATTTTAGAATTGGATAAAGAATGAAAGCCGAATTTTAGTAGTAAATGCTTCCAGTCGGTTTTCTTGATCAAAAAACAGTGCCGAATCGAATGTGCCGCCCCGAACAAATGTGTAGCATCCCTAAGATTTCTGCAGTAAGCATTTGGGTACAAGCCAAGCATATGCCAAGTTAGAATCTTTACATATAGCTTTGTAAATGTCAGAGTTTAACCCAATGTTGTTTGGTCTTATTAGCATTTATAAGAAACTAGCTGTTGCCCGTGACTTCATCTGCGATCCAGAATGTAAACTAGTCTGTCCTTTTCCAGGTCAAAGTCTACCCATGTGCCAAATTTTATCAAAATCCGTTCAGCCGTTTTAGCGTGAAAGCGTAACTAATAAAAAAAACAAACTCACTTCCGTATTTATAACTAGCTGCGCCCCGCGGTTTCAGCCACGTTAGTCTCGATCCGGTGGGAATATCGGGATAAAAAGCCTATATGTTAATCCAGGGTGTCAGCTATCTCCATACATATCAAAATTGGTCCAGCCGTTTGAGCGTGAAGAAGTAACAAACACACACACTCACAAACTTTCACCTATATAATAAAAAAAATAAAAAATTGTTTATTTCTCACCATTAGAAGATACAAATATACAAATACAATCATACAAATACGCACAAGAAGTATTTAAAAAAATTATTTTTTTTTGCTGATGGTAGTGGGTGCGGGAGTATTGACCCTACCTAACCCCTGAACTAGGCGGGAGCCTGTATCTCAGGGGATAGTGTTCAGCTATTTGACACTCTTATATTTATGTCAGGACATTAGTGTGTCACTACTGTGTTAGTTTTTGTTTATACTAAACCCGAAAAGGGGTCATTGTACTCATCATTTTGAAAAAAAAATTCTATGGGACCAACCCTGAAATCGCGAAATAAAAATCAGCTGTTCCATACATTTTGTCGATTTAAGTGAACACAAATGTAGGGAACAGCTGATTTTTTTTCCGCGATTTCAAGGTTGGTCCCATAGAAAAAATTGTTCAAAATAATGAGTACAATGACCCCTTTTCGGGTTTAGTATAAACAAAAAACCGGCCAAGTGCATGTCGGACCACGCACAATGAAGGGTTACGTAGTTGGGATGAGTTTATCCCAAAAACAAACTTAACATTGTAGTTGAAAAACATGCTCTCCCATACATCGATATACGTTACGGTCAATTCTCCAACTGCAAATTTAAGTTGGTCGACTATTACTCGTTAACTTGTGAAGCCTACTTAGCTGTGATAGTTTTCCTTTTAATTTCGTTATATATACTATTGCCATGAATTTTTTCACATATCCAAAACCAACCATTTAGCTGGCAGGGGGGGGGGACACGTGACTCTAACAAAAAATTGCACTTTAAAGCTTAATATTACGCAAACGGATCCCTTAATTGAAAAATAATTTTGCCAAACCCACAATATTTTTGAACGGCCTATGCAACGATACCCCACACCATGGAATAGACGAGAAAAAAAAATATCATCCCCATTTCACGTGTAAGGGAGGTACCCTAAAAAAAAATGTTTTTCATAATTTTATTTTACCATTTTTTCGGCATGATTAATATGTATACCCATGCCAAATTACAGCTTTCTAGGACTAAGCGTCTCTGAGCTAAGCTGGGGACAGACGGACGGACGGACAGACAGACAGACAGACAGACAGACGGACATGGCGAAACTATAAGGGTTCCTTGTTTACTACGGAACCCTAAAAACGAATGTTGTATAATGCGTCTTTGAAGTAGGTAGGTACCATTGGAGATAGTGGGTACCATTGAGTATTAGTGTGATATTAAATTAGGATCTGTTTTATCGTTAAAAATAAAACTTTTAGTTCGCTGATGACACAGCCTTTTTGTAATGCTAATCTTTCAATAATAATGTTTGTATTGGGATATTTTTTAGGGCCCGTATCCAAAGTGTGCCAACGGGATCCCATTACTAAGGGTCCGCTTTCCGTCCATGCGTTCATTCGTCCGTCTGTCACAAGACTGTATCTTTTGAACCGTGAAGAGCTGAGCAGACGATGGATAATTTGTCCGCGAACAATTTGTCGGCGACCATAGAACGTATGGAAATCCTGGCAGTTATTGCAAAGATTTCCATATGTTCTATCGTTGCTGACAAATTGTACGCGGACAAATTGTCCATCGTCTGCTCGTAGACACTTGAGATTTTCACAGAGTGTCTACTACTATGAAAGCTATAACAATTAAAAATAAAATAAAGTTAAAAATTTATGTGTTAAAAATATTGTAGGATGGTAGGGGGAGCTCTTCATGTGCAAATATGATTCGCACTTAGCCGTCTTGGTTGTATTATTTAGATTAACATAAAGTTTACTAACACGGTACGTTTGTTAGAATGTTTAGAAGTTAAAAGACATCTTCAGTGTATCAATCAGAAGGCTATCAATATTTATTTGCGGTAACATTAATCTCGCCATCTTTTACGACTGTTCAGTATTATTTCTAATAAGTCACGTCAAGGTTCAAAAGTTTCTGTTTTCTTGTTCAATGCACTTCTGAGTATTGTTGGAACTTGATAATTCCCGTTATTTATTATTTATTGTGGACTAGCTTTTCACCGGAAAATATCAAACGCGAACATACTACAGCGGTAGAAAGTATGGTAAGCGCTGAAAATCAGCGCTGCGCTGTGGGTCCCACATAACATAGCATTATGCTGAGTGCAAGCCTTCTTGTCACAGTCATGATGTGCAGCGTTCGACTATTTTTTAATTTTTGTTCGTGATTATAATGTAGATCTGTTTTGTGTAATGTTAACGATCGAGTTTATTAGATATGTTTTCGTATGCACGTTTTTCTGTGTCAAAAAACAATATTTTACTTTCTTTCTTTCTCCTATCCCATGTCATGGTCTACTCTAGTGCCAAAATTTCATTTAAATCCGTTCAACCGTTTTAGCGTGAAAGCGTCACAAACAAACTCACTTTCGCATTTATAATATTAGTTAGAATATCTCATAGAATATCACAAAACATAACATCACGCCTTGTTTCAACGAAGAGTGGGGCAAAGGTGTACCTGTAGTACACCCACATTTCGCCAGTTAATACATATCAAGTCACATAAAGGATACACTCAATTGAAACTCAAATGATTGAAGACGATTCTTAAAATTATTTTATAAATGATAAATTCTAAATGTGTGCTCTGAGGAGCATTTTTTATAAACCAATTTCGTTGGAGAGATTCCTCTTAAGTGTTCATTTGATGTCTCCTGAGGTGTTGTTTAAAAAAAAAAGAATTTTTCTATTTAAAAAAGGTTTGCCCGCAGCTAATGTATATTATAACGGCTTAGCAAGTGGCGCCGTCTACTTTTGGTACGAAGTTGCTGGAATCACAGAAAAAGTCGGATAAGAGTGACACTGGCTGCTGACAGTCACTCTAGCAGAGCATCGCATCGATGGTTCCGTGGCGGCTGTCTTCTGATGACAGAAGAAGATATGAAGGGAGCCGCTGTCGTACCACGTCCACGATGAACTGCTATATTCCGGCACAATCCTGATGATATTGAAGCTGCTGAACCACTAATACAATGATCACTTCTGATAAGGGCTATCCTGCGCCGTTATACAACATTATTTTTAGTATATGCGAAACCCGAAACACGTGTCTAGTATTTTTATGTAAAGAATCTATGTACAACATTTCAAAACTGTATCATGAAAAATCACAAAGTTATAAGGTTGTATGTTACCGGGTTGTCCGTACAAAAACATGCTAACGGTGCCCCCGCGCCTCCAGGGTCGTCTTGCGCTCATTGATAATAATTTGGCAGTAAGTACCTAACCGTACGGCGATTGTATTGTAAGTAATTAAATGGTGATAACATTGTCCATCACAGTTAAATATTTTTTGGACAAAATATAACATGGTGTAATAATTATTGAAATCGATTCAGTTCCTTATTCTGAACAAACTTTATTCAGGTTTCGCATATACTAAAAATAATTTTGTATAACATAATAAACTTATCATGTAGTATGGCACGGGTGGTCGATGAAGGTTAAGCTATGGTTGCAGCGGTCGGTTCGTGGATGGGTGACCATCAATTTCATATTTAGACCCCTCCGTGCCTCGGAAAGCACGATAAGCTGTTGGTCTCGGCTGTTATTCGTAGGACTTTGACAGTCGTTACGGGTCTTCAGAAGCCCGAAAGTCTGACAACCAGTCTTACCACCGGTATTGTATTACCTAGTAACTGGGTTGTGGAGGTCAGATAGGCAGTCGCTCCATGTAAAATACTGGTATTCAGCTGCATCTGGTGAGACTGGAAGCCGACCCCAACATGGTTGTGAAAAGCTCATAAATACAATGTACTCTGTGGTGAAAAGGCTAGGCAGGTTGATTGACATTTGAAATGACAAGTTATGACAAATGATGATGACATGTTCTAAGGACTATTTTTATAAACTACTTTTATTGGAGAGTTCCCTCTTAGGGCCTGTGCACACCACGTTTTTTAAACGCGCCGTTGACCTGCGTTTGTAGCGATACAGACGCGATACGCACTCGAGTCAGTCTATTCTGCAGGAAAAAAGCGCGCCGTTGACGCACGTTTTTTAAACGGGCCGATGACGCGCGTTTGTAGCGATATAAACGCGATTCGCACGCGAGTCAGTATGTTCTGTAGGATAAAAGCGCGCCGTCGACGCTTGTTTCTAAAACGCGCGTCGACGACGCGTTTAAACAACGTGGTGTGCACAGGCCCTTAAGTGTCCATTTTAATGTGTCTTTAGTTGTATAAAAAAAGAACGTCATTTTTTCATTTAGAGTAGGTCAGAATATCTTAAATGTACTCTAAAAGTGAATAGCACTTATAATTACTTAGAGAATCCCCAGCATAGGTTATCGTACTGGAACATCGAATGCTGTGTAGTTCCCTAGGGGACTGGTCTAGGGGATTTTGGTGGAACGAGCGCTATTTTATTGGTTTCAATCATAGACAATGTCGGTGTGGTTAATTCTTGGCTCCTCTTTTCGGTTATTATTTTGAGTAGATTATAGCCTTCCATTAACAGGCCGTAAATCACATCGAGAGTTTACAAATTGCTTTATGACCGCTGCATATACCTAGATTGCTATGCGATTGAGTCGTTGCCGTTATGGAATGTTGCCATTTTCAATATTTTATTTATACAAACATTTAGAACTAAGTGTTTTATTTATTTTATTTCTTATGTTTTTATTTTTATCTCATTAAATGCTGCACCGGTTGACGTCATCACGTCACTGCTGTTGCTGAAAACCAGCGCTAGGCTCTGTCTCGCAGCATAATGTTGAGTGATGGCGGTGTTGCGTGGATGTGACGCATATTCTCCCCAACTTGTTTTTTCGTGTTTGTGTTTTTTCATAGCGTTATGTTTACCGCCAACATAAACGTATTTTCTTTCTTTTTTTTGGAAAAGTTTGGCTTTGTAGAACATGGCCTTTGCCACTTTTACCTATGTAATAGTCCCTGTCTCATTCTCGATGTGTCAACTTCGCCCGTGAACAGTGTATGATTGACTAATTCCACTGTTCTCTCTCTAGCGTCCCGTATGAAGAGCTTCGCCAACGCTACATCCAGTTCTCCGTATATGACTTCGACCGGTTCAGCCGCCACGACCTGATCGGCCATGTGGTGCTCAAGGGTCTTTTGGAGTCCGCTGATCTTCACCAGGAGATCGAGTATACCATGAACATACTGGCGGCGCCTCAGGTAAGAGAAAAAATTGATGACTGTAGTTAGTCATTATGTACATACAATACCAAGATCTTTATTATTATGAGTACTTTCGTGATTTACACTATTTTGTTAGGGAAAACAAACAATTGTACATTATCTTTGTTTTTTTTTTTGGGTGGGTAATTATCAAATAACTTCTCCCACTCTGTACGGAGCGGGCGGGCGTATCAGTCTATTACTGACTAAAATCCGTCAGTTGCCTGTGTTCCAGGGCCACGATATCCCTTTCGGACAAACTCGCAACCCTGGCAGGATTATATACTACATCTAAGATTACATTGGAAATGGGTAAATGTACAATCCACGTTTCCACAGATTACCTTAGTTAATGGTACAGTGAATACAGAATATTAACGTTACAAAAACACAAAGAAGAAGACAAAAAGAGAAAAAGGCGGATGTACTTATCTTAAACTAAAACAAATAGAACTTGAAATAATTACTACGAAAACAAACAAAAAGAAAAGATTGACTCATCACGCAAATGCAAACTATTCACAAAATTGTTGGTGATCTAAAGCGAATATGTCCAAATTCAGAAAATGTTTTTTTCACAATAGCTATAGATGTAGTGATGATGTAGTAGAGCAAAATAGACTGCAGCAAAGTTCGTAGTTCAGCTAGACAACGAGACGTGATAAGTTTTTGCTCTACACTAAAGGTACGGATTTCAGAAGTACATTTTTTGTATGAATACGTGGTTAGAGAAATAAAGATAAAAGATAAAGATATTTTATTTTTGTAAAACATGAGTAATGTACATTGTGGATGGAATTAAAATAAATAAAAAGGAGCTACATGTTTTGCCAGTTAAAGCGTACAAAAAACTACATTATCAATACATCAGTTTAGAAACAGCTTAACTAACTAACATAAAAAAGTTCATTAACCATTAATAAAACTAGGAGAAATGTCGCAATTTTCTTAATTTCGTTCATTTAGAAACTCTGATAAGCTGTAGTAGCATTTGGCTATAAGTTTTTTTTTAAATGCAACTTAAACACTAGTACTTACCCACTTAGTATTGTACAATATTAGTTTTACTATATGCGAAACCCGAAACACGGGTCTAGTATTTTTATGTCAAGAATCTATTATATGTCCAAAATTTCAAAACTGTATCACGAAAAATCACAAATTTATAAGGTTATTATATTACCGGGCTGTCTGTACAAAAACATGCTAACGGCGCCCCCGCGCCTCCGGGGTCGTCTTGCGCTCATTGATAATAATTTGGCAGTAGGTACCTAACCGTACGGCCATTGTATTGTAAGTAATTAAATGGTGATAACATTTTCCATCACACTTAAATATTTTTGGGACAAAATATAACATGATGTAAAAATTATTGAAATCTATTAAATTCCTTATTCTGAACAAACTATAATCAGGTTTCGCATAAACTAAAAATAATGTTGTTTGACCATTTTCAGTTGACATAATGAGAAGAGACATTCAAGGAAAGGGTTATGATAACAAATCATAGATCCTAAAAACAGAAGATATTGCCGCTAGAAGCCAATTTATTAGCTTGGCCCATGACGCTTTGGCTTAGATGATGCTTTGGTTTTGTTTATTGGCTTGGCTTGATTCGTTGTGTCCAAAAGGTTCCTCCCAATATCATATCTTTATTTAAATGTTATATCTTGAAATTCAAACATAGTTTTACGTCGATCGTTATCTTTAGCTTTCATAAATTATGTAAACTTCAAACTATTTATAACCATACCTTCAATAAAAATTATATCGTTATAAATCTTAAATTCTTAAGCAAATGACAGGGACACTTGAGGTTAGACAAAGTCAACCTTTATTAAATTATTCGGCTCACTCCTGACCGTTTCACTACTTTTCTTCAACCAACAAAAAATATTTTTGATCTTCATAAAAGAGATTATTTTTCATGTCTAATTGCCTTTATTACATAAAGACTTATATTCGAATTTACTTATGTTTCGTCATTAAGGTGTGTTTTTACGCTCTTTGATATATTGCAACATTAGGTAAATGTGAATGTTATTCGGATATATATTTTTTCTCTTCATATATTATTTATTTCTTACAAAGAAGCTTAATTGAAGCTCAGTATCATTTTCCCTTTTCCAAATTTTATCAGGAAAGTAGACTCAGTATTTTCTTTTTAAATTTTATAACCATTTCATATCGATTATGTGCATCAGTCATAGTATCGAGTTGTATCATCAATTTGCCGGTTTACAATATACCAAATCTATTAAAATTAAACATCATTCAAATCATTATCATCATCGGTGATCAACCCAAAAATTACGGAAACACGAATCTCTACTATGCCAAGTTCAATCAAACATCTCAGATTTGACATTTCAATACCCCACAATTACTCACTGCTGAAATTTACATTGTGAAATGTACACAGTTCGGCAGTCAGGCCCAAAACCGATTAATCATGCAGCTCCGTCTTACGTTGCTATCTTGTGCCCTTCTCCCTTTGGGCGAGTCTATTTCGAAGGTCAGGGGACCTTTTATCTTGCACCTTACCTTGAGGTGTATGGTGTCGTGAATATAAAACGGTTAACCTAATAAATGGGGTTATTAATTTTAATGAGAGGTCAAGATTGTGTCATCTACCTTGTTCCATTCGTTTTGGTAAATTGTGGTATTTAATTGTTAAATTTTTTGGCTGAAGTTTCGGCTGCATTTTTTTGGCCAGTTTGAGATTTTTTTTTCTATATTTTACAATAACTTGTCTACGTTCACCAAGGACACAGCTTGTTTTCCAAGGAATTAAACATAATTATCAAGATAATATGTTGATGGATTAGCTCTCCAAACTTAATGACTTCTGTTTTATACCGTTATCCTGATAATTAGCTATAAATGCATGCATTTTATGCATAATATACTAGTCAGATTATTAGCATAAAATCTGTAGGTTAGGGCCAGTTTTTCTCTGCCAGGGATGCGAGTTTGTCCGAAAGGGATATCCGCCCAGAGCGGGAGAACTTATTTGATAATTTCCCACCCAAAAAAAAGGGGACAGTTTCTCGAACGAAAAGGACATCATTCATTTCTTACCCAAAAAATAAAAAGCAGACCAGCTAGAAAAATTAAAGTTTGGGAAATAAAAATCTTTATCATTTTTAATACTAGTAGTACTATGAACAGTAGATAGCGAGCACATCCACTCCAGGGTATTACTGAGAAATTCCTGGTAGGAAACCCAACAACACTTTGTCCGACCTGGGAATCGAACCCAGGACCTCATGCTCACCAGTAGCACTTGTGACCTCTAGACCAACGAGGCCGTTGAGGCCATTCTTTTATTGTTTTAATGGTGCTCCCACATTGCTGTTAAAAATGTTAGTAAACATTTTCTAAACAAATATTTTATCACAATGTTAAGAAATGTTTTCATTTTAGGTAATGTTACAAAATATTTCTAAACAAAATTGTTAGTTTGGCGCATCCAGTTATAGCGCTTTTTCCATTTTATGGAACAAAGAATAGTATGAAAAGCTAATCCAATAAGCAAATCTTCTTCCATTTTCGTGTAGACGCCTCGGAACGTAAATCCAAACTGCTCGATGTCATGTTTTCAAATGTTATACATGTTTGTAAACATTTTCTATCAGTGTAGGAGCACTCAAAACGTCTAAAAATTCTAACAGAATTTATCAATTCCTAACATTTGTTAGTAAATGTATTAGTGTTAGAAAATGTTTGTAAACGTTTTATGACAGCAGTGTGGGAGCACCATCAGCCCCAAAATAACAAAAAACATTGTCAATGGTGACTTTGTTCAATTTCCATTTTCATCTTACATTTGTCTTCGAAATCACGCCTTAAACCAAAGCTATTTTGAGGTCAGCTTCTAGTCTAACCGGATGCAGCTGCATACCAGTATTTAACATAGAGCGACTGCCTATCTGACCTTCACAACCCAATAACTGGGTAATACGATACCCCTTGGTAAGACTGGTTGTCGGACTTTCGAGCTTCTGATGACCCGTAACGACTGTCAAAGATCGACGAATGACAGCCGGGACCAACGGCTTAAGAGGAAATGCGGGCGGAGAGACTTTTTGAGTAAAAAGTCATAAATCGAGGTTCGGCTCTCGCCTATTTCCTCCTCCAATATTGGACCAATTTAAAAGATATTTCTTATACTGAATAAGAAGGATATATACTGTGTCCTTATGTTTTCTTTTTTGATGACACATTATCTTTATAAGAGCTGGAACCCTCTGAAAATGCTCAAAATTGCCTGTTTAGACCGCTGACAACAGAGGGCTATTGTACAAATTTGCCAACTATTAATAAAAAAAGAAAAACATAGGCACACAGTATATATCCTTCTTATTCAGTATAAGAAATATCTTTTAAATTGGTCCAATATTGGAGGAGGAAATAGGCGAAAGCCGAACCTCGATTTATGACTTTTTACTCTAAAAGTCTCTCCGCCCGCATTTCCTCTTAACGTGCTTTCTAAGGCACGGAGAAGTTTGGGTATGTCACCGATCCACGGACCAACTCCGGCAAGCGTAGCTTAACCTGATGGATTGACCCGTGCGGCTGGTATAACTTAACCACGAAGTCCTCTAGCTGAGTGGTAAAATTGTCAAAGTCAAAAATAATTTATTTCACAAAGCCTACATGGGCACTTATGAAACGTCAGAAGCTAGGTGCACGGTTCCAATAGGTCGTTTCCTATGGAGAAGAGCCGGCAAGAAACTCCACGGTTACTCTTTAAAAAAAAAATGGTTTTTACAATGTTTTCAAATTACAGTGTAGGACAGCGTAGGCCCGTCAAAAGTACCAGGTACTTAACAAAATAGAAAACGGTCTACAGATCTACAGTCCATTAAGCCTACAACGTCCTCACATTGACAAAAAAACAATTCAATATGATTAAAATAATAAAAGTTAGAACCTTGTTGAAATTAAAATTGTAAAAAAAAAACATCGATTATGTCAAGGAAGTATGTAAAAAATAAATAACATAAACATGGCAACTTGGGAGCAGTTAATAGACATTTACATATTTTTGCCGTTAATGAGGTACCAGGGAAGCCACATGTGCGCGGGCCTGCGGACGGTAAACGATGGTAGCTCGCCGTCCGATAAGGACCAGGCCCGGGTCGACGGCACGTTGTGTTTCACGCGCGCCTCAAAGAGATGTCAGCAGCAACTGACGGGGTCCGTTAGGACCAATGCCGGCCAGGGTTGCGAGTTTGTCCGAAAGGGATATCGTGGCCCCGGCCGACACATGCAACGGAAGGAACACGGGTGGGTTTTAGTCAGTAGCCCAGGGCGGGAGAAGTTATTTGATAATTTCCCACCCAAAAAAAAAAAAAGAAAAAAAGGGAAGCCACATGTGCAGAAGGAATGAATGCCAAACTTCCTGATATATGTTCGTATTTGCTATTAAGAAAAATATATGTTACCTAACATATATTATATTTTTCTTAATAGCAAATATGACCATATATCATTTAGTGGCAGGTTAATTATTATATTCCTTGCGAGTAGCAGCTGTAATGGGGCTTACGGATCGACAGCAAAAGATACAAATGGGTTTATATAGCAACATGTGAAGGGGGTCTTTTGGCAAGGTTTCTTATAATCTTTATCTTAATCAAACATCTGTTTGTCCAGGAATATTAGGGTTTTCACCTCGGAATGGGAGATAGCTATAAATTTGTATAAACCTTTATTTTAACACCCTATAACTTATCTCAAAACCTACTTATCGTAGGATGTCCGCGAATACAGATATTCAAAGGTCAAAAGTAAAAAAAAAACCGTCGAAAGTTTATAATTTAATGATAAAAAAATGCAAATTCTATATAATTATATTTATTTATATTATTAGAATTATATTTATATTATATATATTTTACGGCGTGTTTAATCAGGAATACAGGTTGACCTCGTGATACTCTAAATAGTTGAAAACTGCGCGCGCTCTGCCCTCTATCTCGAAAATGGTTCAAGATATAAAAATACGTCAAAACAAAAGTTGTAGAGAATTGAATTCTCTACAATATTTTTTTAATAATACAAATAGCATAAACCTATAGGAAACGAGATATTTGCAATAAATGTGTAAAAAAACGTTTTTTCTGCCCTCTATCTCGAAAATGGTTCAAGATATAAAAAAAACGTCAAAACAAAAGTTGTAGAGAATTGAATCCTCTACAATATTTAAAATACATACAAATAGCATAAACCCATAGGAAACGAGATATTTGCAATAAACCTTGGAATATCTGTAGTCGCGGACACCCTACGATAAGTGGGTTTTGAGACAAGTTTTAGGTTGCCAAAACAAAGGTTTATACAAATTTATAGCTATCTCCCATTCTGAGGTGAAAACCCTAATATTCCTGGACAAACAGATGTTTGATTAAGATAAAGATTATAAGAAACCTTGCCAAAAGACCCCAAAAGTAAGATACAAGTTTATAGCTGACTATCTCTCATTCCGAGATACTTCCCCTCATTTGACTAATAATTCTTGGACTATGTCGTGTATTTTCAGTGAGCAGATGTAGCAACGACATATTTAGATATATCTTCCCGTACGCGAATTATCGTAAGGTTAATAAATTGACAAAATGTTCTCGAAAACCATCACGTTTATGCTTTAATAAATTTTTGATAGAATTCTCATAATGAAAGTTAAATCAGGTCAATATCACGGTCATATTGACCATTTGACATTCAAACGGTCCGCGATTGATTAATCGGGAAGCCATACTAATGTATAAAACTGCTGACATAGGAAACCGAGTCTGAATCGTTGCGCGAAACGTGCCCGTGTATAGAGGCCGTTATATTTCCTCTTCTTCTAATGAAATTACCTCCAGAGTCATTTTTCTTCATAATATTTTTCTTTCATATTCAGCCTATAATGTTCCCACTGCTGGGACACAGGCCTCCTCTCTGTGAGAGGGAGTGGGCCATAATCCACCACGCGGGCCCAGTGCGGGTTGATGGATGTCACATGTCTTTGAATTTTCGGTTCTGGGAGTTGCCGGTTTCCTCACGATGTTTTCTTTCACCGTTTTGAGAGCATTGATGATGAAATTATTTACACAAAGTATGTCGGGGTCGTTACCACTGGGCCACCACTGTGATGATTGATGATGATTTTTCCTTACATATGAGCTTTTCTTGATAATTACGTGATTATAATGAATATTCTATTATAATATAAAAAAAACTCTGTACTACGCTAGGTCAGCTCAAGGTCAAAGTGTTACCACTGAAATGCGCTCAGCTGTACAACACACCAACATTTCGCTAGTTATGTTTAATTTTAAAAGAGTAACGGTGGAGTTTCTTGCCCATTCTTCTCCACTCGTGCTCATTCTTCTCCACTCATGCTCATTCTTCTCCACTCGTATGTCTGTCTGTCTTTCCGTTTGTCACAGCTGATTTTCTTCGAATCTACTGGACCGATTAAGTTGAAATTTGGTATACATATGAAATTCTGTGACCTAAACAGGGTCCTGTAATGTAAATAAACTAATTTTGAATATGGGGGTCACTTTTAGGCGACGAATTAGAAAAAAAATTGCTTTGCAAACTGTACCATGTAACTGTATCAAATGACCTGGACTTCAGATATATAATTTTTTTATAATTTTAAAATAAATATTTTTAAATAAATTATTTCAGAAAATAGATGAAAATTGACTACCCTCCCCTCCCCCTTATCTTCAAAACTACTGAGCCTAAAATTTTGTAAAAAAAAAATGCAGAAATTAGTTCTTTACTTATAGGTTACAGGAAAACCTTTAGGAAGTCTATGATCGTATAATAACAAGGTAAATGTCTCAATATTGTGTGTACAAATGACGAATGTATGAGGGAACATGTTTTTCAACTACAATGTTAAGGTTGTTCTTAGGGTTCTTAAAATTAATCCCCACTACGGAACCCTTCATTGTGCGTGGTCTGACACGCACTTGGCCGGTTTTTTTTATTAATAGGACTCAAATTGAGACTCCAATCTACTACTGAGCATTTCCATATGAAAAACCCAAAACTGGCCAAACTGGGGATGGAATCCTGGGGGCCTATTAACGCTTTTCCTCCCTTTTCCCGCAATTCATCTGTTTGACAGCTGCTATTTGACATTAGACTTCAATATATCAATTCATAATTTGTACACACAACAGTTTCGTATGGAGTTTTGTAAAATGGTGAACCATTTTACGAAACTCCATACAAAACTGGCAAACAGATAAATTGCGTGATATAAATTGTACGCAGATCATATTATAATTCTGCCGAAGCGTCCATTTTAGGTCCCCAGAACCTCATGCTTACCAGTCACGATTGCGACCACTAGACCAACGTAAAGTAAACATTTATTTGCATAGATTGTAGGTACAGTAAATAAGATGTTACAGTTAAAATATGGGTGATCCTTGTACAACGAGTAAATATTTCTTAAATTGTTTATTGTCTTTATATCGATTACTTTCTTTCAACATTGTTTTTGTTAACAGGAGAAGAAGGATCTCGGTGAACTGATGTTATCGCTGTGCTACCTTCCCACTGCGGGCCGGCTTACTGTTACCGTCATCAAAGCTAGGAACCTGAAAGCAATGGACATCAATGGTTCTTCAGGTAAGTGACAAAAATCAGACAGTTTGAAGACCGAGTTGACATGAGTAATATTTTTTTAGTTCGATTTATCGAAAGCAACAAAAAAAATAAGCCCCAGTAAATTTTTTTTTTAAATATCTCAACAAATGCCGAAGTTGTATGCGTTTTGAAGTCTCTTGTAGGCAGAGACAGCACCGTTGCGATCTGACGTCACAACGCAGGAACGCCATAGTAACTTCGCGCCATTCGGTAACTACAATGATCGTTGCGTAACAAGATTATTAGAATAATTTCAAAACCATATAACTTCTCCATTTTTTTCACAGATTTTGTTAATTTTTTCACAAATCATCTTTTTTAGTAACACCTTAAAAATATGTATTAAGAGATTATAGCGCCACAAGGTTATTTTGGCGCGTGGCCAACATTGGAACTAATGCGGCCATCTGGTTTTTTAATTTTAGGGTTCCGTAGTAAACAAGGAACCCTTATAGTTTCGCCATGTCCGTCTGTCTGTCTGTCTGTCTGTCCGTCCGTCCGTCTGTCCCCGGCTTAGCTCGGAGCCTCTTAGTCCTAGAAAGCAACACATAAATCACGCAAAAAAAAGTCGTAAAATAAAACCATGAAAAACATTTTATTTCAGGGTAGGTACCTCCCTTTCACGTAAAAAGGGATGATATTTATTTTTCTCATCTAATACAAATGGTGTGGGGTATCGTTGGATAGGTTTTTTTACAATTTGCAGGTCAGTGTCAAGTTGTATCTTAATTAAAATATTGATTCGCGACTGTAACAGATATGTATTTACATAATTATAATCATTAGTATCATTAATACATCTCTCTAAGTTAGATTTGTTCCAATGAATGACATTTTCATGAAATCATGACATTGGGAAACAAATCTAACTTTGTATTAATGATTCTATTATGTCGCGTATAATCAATATCAATTTCGCGGGCTACCTTATTAATCGACTTTTAATGATTTTAATAATAAAATAATAATAATAAAACTTGATTGCTATCATTGGCCCCAAAGTAGGCAAGCCTGTATCTTGGGAACCAATAAATACACAATTTTATACAGAAGATCACTTGAAAAAATATATGATAAATTAGAGCATTTTCTAAATGAAAAAATAATAATATGTGAATATTTTAGATTATGTTTATATTAAATAGTGAAGTTTATTTGTAAAGTTATGTCTAACGCGGATAAAAACTGAGAATGCCGCAAAATCTACCAAGCGTATTTTTCTGAAACCTTCACCAATTTAAAGATAATTTAATTATTGATCTTTTAGTATACGCTTTTTATTAAAATACATTTTGTTTTGTGTATCATAAATTAATAATTCGTCAAATTGGGGACAGCGCTCCTTGATGGGCGAGCCCTATTACTGGCTGAACGTGTGACGCGTTGCGTGAGCTCAGTACAGAACACGCAAGCTAACCACTCAAGGTCACTGGCATATATCTGCGTCTTAATGCTGGTAATTTTCATTGTTTGTGAATACCAAATCTAAGGCTAAGATGTATTCGATCTCAAATTTTTGAGACTGTAGGGAGAAGACTACATACAGTGTATTTCAATGTAAGTATTCAAAGTTATTGTATTCAATGTTAGTGGTACTTGTTGACAGACCTTCACTGTCAAACCCATTAACACGGTCATTTGAAAACATTGTAAAAGCCAATTATTTTTGAGAGAGTAACCGTGGAGTGTCTTGCCGGCTCTTCTCCATAGGAAACGACCAATTGGAACCATGCACCTAGCATCTGACGATTCATAAGTGCGTATGTAGGTTTATGTGAAATAAAATATTTTGATTTGGATTTGATTTGAAAGGATAATTAAGGAATATAATCTATGAGAATTAACTAAACTTTTGAAGGTTTGACGGGGGCTTTTGAAGCCTTATTTTTATATACTGGAGTAATATCAACAACTAGCTTCTGCCCGCGAATTCGTTCGCGTGCTGATCAACTACCTGTTCCATAAAAAATATCTAAAGGCACGTGGCAATAGCGTAGCTTTCTTCGAGAAATAATTTTTGAAATCATATCTGTGCTTCCAGAGATTATCTATTACAAACAATTTTACAAACACATACATAACATTACGCCTGTAATCCCCGAAGGGTTAGGCAGAGGTTAGGCACATTTCGCCAGTTATGTTTAAGTCCCATGTAATTGGGGGCGAGCCTATTGCCATCAACCTGGCACAAATTCAGACTACGAGCTGCTACTGAGAAATTCCAAACAATTTTTTTTTTTCTAAACTTCAACTTCAACTTTTTTATTTTTCTCACCACAATATACATAGTATTTTACATTTGTCAGATTCGACAATGATACACAATTCAAGTAAGTATATATTGTGGGAGACTGGTGCCTAAGCTAGGCTGGTGGCCTGTGTTTCAGGACACCAGGATCCCACCCCTTTACATTTTCATTTTATAAATTATGTACTAAGTGCGCTGACAGAATGTAGTAAGAAATCATAAGACACATAGTTTTATATAATATGATTAATATCTAAGTAGGTGTGCGAGACGAATGTTAGTAGATGTGTAGTGTGGGTGATGTGTGGGTGTGTGAGTGTGTGGGTGTGTCAGTGTGTGGGTGTTTGAGAGTGTATGATAGTGTGTTTAGGTCATTATAAGGATTTTTTCAGTATCATTATAGTTTAATTTTAGTAGCCAGTCAGTTAGCCTCCTTTTGCATTTATGAAAACATGCAAACTATAATGTAAGTTTAGATATTGGGTTGTGGAGGTCAGACAGGCTGACGTACCATTTAAAATACTGGTATTCAACAGCATCCAGTTAGACTCGAAGCCGACTCCAGCATAGTTGGGATAAGGCTAGGCAGGGGTCGGCAACCATTTGAGACGGAGGAGTCAATTTACAAAATTTCCCAGTTTTTAAAGAGCCACTAAAATTTTTGTTTAAATTTTAGCTATAGTATTTGCTTATATATTTTTGATTTAAAATAAACGACTTTAAATACGAAATAATATTTTTCATAAAAAACATATAAAGAAAAAAAGAAAAAGAAAAATTGTTTACTCTACACAAACTAAACGCACATTTCAACAAACTAACAAACAAACACAAAAACAACGCAACGCAACGCTTATACAAATTTGTACTGTGTGTTTTTAAATGAATATAATTATTTGTAAGTATTATGTTTTTATATCAAATACTTTAATATATTTTTTTTACGCATAATGTCTTTAGCAAAAATATATTAAAATATTTTTGCTAGCTGCTAGAATAATAAAATAATTAATTCTATAATATAACTACAGTTATTGAATAATAATTAATTTTGGAGAGAACTGGAGAGCCACAACTTTACATCGAAAGAGCCGCATGCGGCACGCGAGCCGTAGGTTGCTGACCCCTGGGCTAGGCAGATGATGATGATAATAATATACGTTTAGATTATATTTGTGGAAAAGCTTTTATTCACAATTTTATGTCATTTCTTGATAGAAACAACACAATATGTCCTCTAGACAAACAGTTACGACTTCCAAACTATTAACCTGATTACGGCACGCCCTAGTATAGGCCAATAATTAGGTTCCCCTAAAACGGATTAACTGAATCAATAACTTAGTGGACTAGGCCTAATTCCGTTAGCGTACATTATATTATTGTACCGGTCTTCCGTTTCTAAGCAGATGTGGTCCTTGGGAATGAAAAGTATCTAATAACCTATCGTCAAGCAATTACTAAACATCGTTGACATAGTTTCGTAACTTAGGATAAGATATCTACTTCTTAGGTGTAGGTAGTAGTATAAACTAAATTAAAATACTGGGTTTTCTTTAAAAGGGTTAGTGGTGGTCAGTCAATGACGTATTATAAATAGACGCGTCATACACGAACATTAGTGCACTCAAAAACAGCGTAAGCTATGAATGTACTACATACTTGCGTACAATCATGCAGTGCGCGAAGAAAAGGAAAGACCTATACCCTTCCTATACCGATTACTGTTGTTAGAAAGAGATAAACATACATATTTAGTTGCGTCACTAGCTGCTGCACGTTCATTGGCGCGTACGCGTCGGTCGTAGCAGTCAGGAAAAGTGGCTGACTGGCTGTACAAGTACAAAACAAAACAACGTTTTCTTATAATAAAAAAATACAAAAAGTACTTATGCATGAAATCAGACGTTTTTCTGAACTCCCACAGTAGCAGTGTAATATGTACATCGTGTATAGACACGGGAAGGCATTTTCTTCACAAATAATGGCTGAGAATTGCGAGTGATTGTGACTTGTAGCCGCGTCACTGGATGGCGCGCGACTAATTCCTCTCTGGGCAATTGCCTTGCATTTACCTTGCCATTATTGAGCGCGGGTAACGTATCTAAAGGTAATACATCATTGTGGTCAGTAGGCTTAACGTGCTTTCCGAGGTACGGAGGGGTCTTGGTATGTAAAGATGTTCACCCATCCACGCACCAACCGCGGCATGCCCCGCGCGGAAGCGGTCGATCGTCCCGTGTGGCTGGTATTACTTAGCCACAAGCCCCTCCATAATGATGAGTACAATGACCCCTTAAGAGATTTCGTGTATGAATAGATGCACATCTTTTATACAAGCTGTTTTTTTTGATATCCCATAACTCTAGGGTTATATTCTGTAGGTAAAAATAATACTAAAACTCCTAGAATAGGTGGTCCAAAAATGCATCGTTCGTAGATATCATCAATCATAATTAAATTAGGTCAAAAATTGTCACCAGTATGACGAATCTTTACTTTTGCGAGGTTGCCAAACTTCGCAGTAGTGTAGTAAACTAAATAGTAAAATAAAATATGTAGGTATGTTGGTATCGGGGCTTCCCGGCGGCAGCTAGTGAAGGGACGAAAGAAAATGCGACGTTGTCATATTTCACGTAAGGGTGTTTTACATTAATAATCGTGACTTCGCCGAATTATTTTGTTTGAAAAATGAAAAAAAAAAAACGAAGGATTGGAACATATCTCATATGCCAGTTGATTTTTTGATATGGCCTCAATCATACCCTAGAGTTATGGGATATCAAAAAAAACACGTTGTATACATTTACCTTCCATCCACAAATATGACAGTAAAATAAAAACAGGAACACTCCACCACGTACCATGAGAGACGGCAATTTCAAAATTTGTATCGGAAAAACGACGGTATCGGAATATTAATACTACGAGGGAATCGCTATCGGTATTTGGGACGAACGGTCCTCTGATGAGCTTTCCAATAAACTGAAGGAATATTGGAAAAAAAACCGGCCAAGTGCATGTCGGACCACGCACAATGAAGGGTTACGTAGTTGGGATGAGTTTATCCCAAAAACAAACTTAACATTGTAGTTGAAAAACATGCTCTCCCATACATCGATATACGTTACGGTCAATTCTCCAACTGCAAATTTAAGTTGGTTGACTATTACTCGTTAACTTGTGAAGCCTACTTACCTGTAATAGTTTTCCTTTTAATTTCGTTATATATACTATTGCCATGAATTTTTTCACATATCCAAAACCAACCATTTAGCTGGCAGGGGGGGGGGGACACTTGACTCTAACAAAAAATTGCACTTTAAAGCTTAATATTACGCAAACGGATCCCTTAATTGAAAAATGGTTCTGGCAAACCCACAATATTTTTGAACGGCCTATCCAACGATACCCCACACCATGGAATAGACGAGAAAAAAAAATATCATCCCCATTTCACGTGTAAGGGTGGTACCCTAAAAAAAAATGTTTTTCATAATTTTATTTTACCATTTTTTCGGCATAATTAATATGTATACCCATGCCAAATTACAGCTTCCTAAGACTAAGCGTCTCTGAGCTAAGCTGGGGACAGACGGACGGACGGACATACAGACAGACAGACAGACAGACGGACATGGCGAAACTATAAGGGTTCCTTGTTTACTACGGAACCCTAAAAAGGTACGGGGAATTTTATTTTCCGAGCGCGAGGTGAAATGGAATTTTATAAAGTGAAATAATGCACCGGGTGATTATCTGCTGTAGATTAGTATTTCATTGGGAGTAGTGACGTAAGTGAAGACTCGATCAATTTCGTACCTATTTTATTTCTTCGTCTTTCATTTTAAATGTCATGTGGTCAAAAACCTTAGACAAAGAAATTTATAGACGGGCGAGTAGCTCCATTTCATTCTCACAAGAAAGGGATATACTATTAAGTTATTATACGTAAAGGAAAAGGACAGAGATACTATTTCTGTCTCTCAGTACGTGTCAGTTTTTTCAAGGTCAGCGACATATGTAGCTGTATTTTCATATTTTTCATGGCGTTTTTGGGAAATTGTGCAATTGTGCAAACAATATTATAAAAATCTGGTCACAGTGCGAGTATAATAATAATTCACAAAATAATAGGGTTTCTTACCTCAAAAGTAAAAAAACGGAACCCTTATAGGATCACTCGCGTGTATCTGTCTGTGCGTCTGTCACAGCCGATATTATCCAAATCTACTGGACCGGTTAAGTTGAACATTGGTACGGACGTGTATAGTAAATAAAATAATTTTGAATGAGATTTGTGTGTTGAGTGATCCCTTTTGAAGGAAAATTAAAAAAAAAAGTTTTGCATACTACGAGAATACCGTATGACATATTAAATAAAAGGGCATGTTGTGAAGGTAACAATTTTTTTTTAAATTTAAATTTTAATATAAATAGTTTTAATTTTATTTATGAAAATAGATGAACATTGAGATTGATTTTGAAAAGTATACAGGAAATAGTTCTTTACTTATAGATTACAGGAAAACTTATAAGAAGTCTATGGTGTTAAAATAACATGGTAAATCTCTCTATATTGTGCGTACATTTGCAGTTGGAATGTATAGGAGAACATGTTTTTCAACTACAACGTTAAGTTTGTTCTTGGGATAAATTATCTTGGGATAAAAAACATGGTAGACATATTCATTGTACGGAACCTTCACCACGCGAGTTCAACTCGCACTAGTCCGGGTTTTTTCTGATTATATGTATAAATTAAAAATGATACTATAAGTAATGGCTATGTGCCAAAATTTGAGTGAAAATAATAAAAAGTATAGTATTTAATTGGTGTTATGTTATGTCATTGTGTTATGTTTGTATTATACTTTGATGTAAGTATGTAATTGTTTTTTTAAGCCGTGTACTTAAATTAAATACATAAGTAAAAAGAGGTAGATTATACACGCTCCGCAAGTTGCACGTCAAAACAAAGATAATTAGCCACATTTTCTTCTTTTTCGCTCCCGATAATTACGACATGCCGTCCTATTTCCACGTTTCACAGGGTTATTTAAACATTGCAAAGTATTATCTGTTCTAGCGCGCGCTGAGTATATATGTTCCTCATATAGCGTTTTGATAACAGTGATATTCAAATTCCAGTAAATTATGACGTGAATACACGACAAGCCAAAACAAAATCATTGCAAGTGCCACGCAAAAATAACTTTTATGGGAGGCGTACCGCTTCTTTCACAATCCCCAATTTACTAAACCAAATACCTGTAGACATCAGAGTCAATGGATGGTTAAAACATAAAGCATAAGCTGAAAGCACATTACATCAACTCGATTATAACTTAACTGTTAAGACGGAGATATATGCCAGTGAACTTGAGTGGTTAGCTTGCGTGTTCAGTACTGAGCTCACGCAACGCGTCGTACTTTCAGCCAGTAATAGGACTCGCCCATCAAGAAGCGCTGTCCCCAATTTGACGCATTATTAATTTATTATACACAAAACAAAAGGTATTTTAATAAAACACGTATACTAAAAGATAAATAATTAAATTATCTTTAAATTGGTGAAGGTTTCAGAAAAATACGCTTGGTAGATTTTGCGCCATTCTCAGTTTTTTATCCGCGTTACAAATTTCACTAGGTAATATAATATAAACATAATCTAAAATGTTTACATATTAAGTTATTGAGAAAATGCTTTAATTTAACATATTTTTTTTTCAAATCATTAAAACTACTCGTTTAGACGTGATTTTCAGTATAATATCATTAAAAGTTGGTTATCGTCGCCTTAATAGCGCGTTGATCAAATCTCAGGTCATGCATGGTATGCTAAGACAGACCCCAACCCCCTTATTACAAAACAAGGTTTATTTTCAGACCCAGGTTTAAAACATGGAGCCATTATTGAATTTCGAACTTTATTGCGATTATGGTAAAGTTCCTAAACACAAAACTGACAACTTAGTACCAAACTAATTTTTCAGTTTTGTATAAAGAACGGTATGTCAATCACTGTTACGTTCTTATTACAAAAACTGGCTCCATTGTTTAAGCCATGTCAAAATATAAATCTTGTTTTGTAATAAGGCTGTAAAGGTCTAAGGCCCGTATTAATAGAGCGTTACTCAGTACTCAAGCACTACTTAGGACTAGTTTCAACCAATCAAATGGCTTGAATCTAGTCTTAAGTAATGCTTGAGTACTGAGTAGCGCTCTATTAATACGGGCCTAATTGTGTGCTTTGTTGAGTGTTGTAACTTGTAATTTATAAAATAAATAATCTCATAGCGGAAAATTGTACTGTTTTTGAAGATCGAATGTTGAGTTGATAATTGTTATAATAGATATAATTGTTAATGATAGAATGAATAAGACCAAAGGACCAAATTCTCATTTGTTCCGTCTTCTTCACACGCGGTAGTGCCAACGATCTGTCAAACTTGAGAATGGAAAATGAATAATTAGGGTGAAAAACTTTCTGGTGCAAACTAGGACTTTGTTCGTCTGCTATATTGTTTGAAATGTAGGTCTTTGTGATGTTCTTTAGTTTAGCTTTTGGTCTTATTGTAATATTTCAGAATGAGAAGACGGAATATTTTACAAAAAAATAGATCTTTACAATAGTATATTAATATTTCAGCCGAAAGACGTCCAATGATAAATGATGATAAATGATTTTTATTTCTGTAAGTAGGTTTGTACAAACACTTTTACACGTCAATCATATTTTTAAAACGAGATGAGGTCGGCGTTCCTATCTGACTACTCTGAGAAGAAAGGCCGAAACAAACTAAGAGGTCACAGTCTCTTTTAAAGTCCAGACATAATCTTGGTCGGATCATGTGAAGGCCATGCAGATTGGTGTCTGAAATGGTCTTTTGAGGAAAGAACCACACAGATTGAGTGGACCTGACCAGTCAGTGCACGCATTTGTCAGTAATCGTGCAGCTCTACTCAGAACTTAAGGAGCTCAACGATGCGACGAACAATACCAAAGAAAGGACATTTGGGTAGGCCGCTTATAAGACTCAAACTGCCAGACCATGATTAACACTAACTGATAATAAAAGAAAAGGAAAAAAAAAATAACCCACAATAGTCTTCACATTCACAATAATTAAAATAATATAATACTTTACAAGTAAATATTCATGTCATTGTGTATAAAATAATAATTAAATGTCACTGTATAGAAAATAATAAAATTTAGCAAAAAAAACATCAAACAATAAAAATACCTTAATATGTAAAAAAAAATAAAAATTGGAGCAGCTCAATCCCAAGACTTTTTGTACTCAATATAATCTTTAACGGTATAAAAGGCTTTCTGGCACAACTTACGTTTAATGAATGATTTGAATTTATTAAGGCTTAGATCTTGAACGTGGCTTGGAAGTTTATTATAAAAGCGTATACATTGACATCGGAACGAGCCACCTATTTTCTTGAGCCTTGTTGTAGGTACAACAAATTTATGTTTGTTTCTAGTATTTATATTATGGATATCACTGTATTTTTTAAACGATTTTATATTTTTATGGGCATATAAAAGATTTTCAAAAATATACTGAGAAGGCACTGTCATTACATTAATCTCCTTAAATTTCTCTCTGAGAGAGTGTCTTGGACTTAATTTATAAACTGATCGAACAGCTCTTTTCTGCAAAACAAAGATATTCTGAATGTCGGCGGCATTTCCCCACAACAGAATACCGTACGACATTACACTATGAAAATAGGCAAAGTACACTAAACGGGCTGTCTCTATGTCAGTTAAATTACGAATTTTCCTAACAGCATATGCTGCGGAGCTTAGCTTTTTTGACAGTTTATCTACATGTGGTCCCCACTGAAGCTTAGCATTCAAAGTCAAGCCCAAGAATACTGTGCTATCTTCAGGATTCAATTCTTCGCCCTTTATCAACCCATTCGTTTTTACCTGCCTAACGTGAGGTAGCGTAAACTTAATGCATTTGGTTTTTTTTTTCATTTAGAAGTAAATTATTAACATTGAACCAACTACTTTTGAGATCGCGCTATTTACATCGTCAGTAACTAGCTGCTGACGTTTAAGTTTAAACAAAAGTGAAGTGTCATCTGCAAACAACACTATATCATGATTATCCTTTATGAGGTAAGGCAAGTCATTAATATAAATAAGAAACAAGAAAGGACCAAGAATCGAGCCCTGTGGGACTCCCATTGTTACCATAGATCCAGGAGATCTTTTCCCATTGACGTCAACGCTCTGAATCCTATTACTCAAGTATGAAATAAGAAGATCCAGAGCGGTGTTCCGGATCCCGTAGTGGCGGAGTTTCCTGATTAACGTTTCATGAAAAACGCAATCGAATGCTTTGGACAAATCACAAAAAATGCCCAACGCATCGCATTTATCTTCCCATGCATTATAAATATGTCCTAACAGTTCAACACCATCAGTAGTCGAAAGACCCCTTGTAAAACCGTACTGTTTGCTATGAAGTAATTTATGTTTATTAAAAAAACCTTGCAATTGGTTTAAAATTAATTTCTCAAAAATTTTACTAAAGGTAGGTAGTACTGAAATAGGTCTATAATTTGAGGGGTCTGATGTACTTACTACCTGATTTAAACAACGGTATTATTTTACTATTTTTCATAAGGTCAGGAAACTCCCCACAGTCATTACAATTATTAAAGATAAGAGCTAAAGTAGGTGCTACGAGTACAATGTCTATAATAGACTTAGCAACTTCTACAGAATTACCCCACAGATCTGCAGTCTTTTTTACATTTAAAGTGTGAAAGGTTTTAATTATATCTCTACAGGTAATATGTTCAAAATGAAATTCCGAATCGCAAACATTAACATTTTCCTTAAGCAAAGACTCAGCAACAGAAGGTGATTTAGTAGTTGAGACGGGAATATCTGAAAATAAATTTTCAAAGGCCACGGCGACTTGTGAGAACATATTATATTTATAAATAAAATAAATATTATATTAATATAAGAGTATTTGTTCAGTAGATAGGTGAGGTGACACCGTAAATCTAAACACAATTGAGTTTCTCTGTAATACAAGATTTATGTTTGTTATTTACATGTTTGTTTATCCCTAATTACCATTCAATTTACTATAAAAACCTTACCTGTAATAAAAGAAACGACATTTAATGCTTTTAATTACAGTATAAATTCCTAACAAACAAGTACATAACTTTATAGTTTTTACGATGGTTTTATTTCAACCACAGATTATCTAAAGGCTGACGACATTGCGGTGTGCCTACAGTAATGGCGCTAGGAGCGCGGCCATTATTTGAAATAAAGAAAATATAATTGCTTTACATTAATATTATTATAATAATATAAGTAATCATGACGAACAATTACCGGAGATTTATTGTGAAGGACGGCACGGTTGACGTGTGTCGGGCATGCCACCGTCCGGGAGAATCAATCCGACACATTATCTCCGGGTGTTTTCGTCTAGCTAACGAAGGGTACTTGCATAGACACAACCTTGTAGCCAGGATTATCCATCAGCAACTTGCTCTGAAATACAGCCTTGTGGAATCGGAAGTGCCGTACTACAGGTATGTGCCCGACCCAGTTCTCGAGAATGGAAATATCACATTGTACTGGGACCGATATATGTATTTAATTAAATAAAGGAAATAATTAATATATATTATACTAGCTGACCCAGTGAAAGTCGTACCACCTTATACCGACAGCAGCGCCAACTATCTGGTCCAAATGTGTTTTCAAACCATCCAGGAACTCGTTGAAATATAAATACAAAATTTCAACCAAATTGGTCCAGCCGTTTAGGTGACAAACACACGTACAGAAGAATTATATGTATTAAGATAATATTAATATAATATATTCAAAATATTATAAATTCGAAAGTAACTCTGTGACGAGTACGGGCAAATAGTATTTGCAGTTCAAACTTAAATACCTGTTAACGTGATTTCGATACTAATAATAAATTATTCGTCGAAACAAATTACATTATTCTTTTGTTGACCTACAATCTGAAACCACAAAGCCGGTCGGTACCCTGATTACCATTTCATGTAAATCCTGAGAGCCAATTACAGGAAATGGGATAAAATGCTTGCAAATAAAGCTAGCTATTAGTTTTCCCTAACAAGGTCTTGGACACTATCGATATTTCTAACAATATTTTTTTTTGTTTCACGAGGCTTTATTGTTTTAAAATCTCAGTTCGTAAGATGGCTGACAAGACAGTGCGCTCAAAAGAAACAAAACAGCTTTGTCTGTCAGTTGTAGCCAGAATAGTTTTGTCTTTCCAAAAAACAATAGTAGTTTAAGAAACTGTTGCATAATCCCTCACTAAGCAACAGTTTTATAAACTACTATTATTACTTAATACTAATAATAGTAGTTTATGAAACTGTTGCTAACACTCGTGATACTAATGTATCACGAGTGTTAATACCTAGTTATGTGCAGTTTCATACACTACTTTATCTACTCTCATAAATTGGATTGAACCTACTTAATAAAAAATCAAAGTTAAAAAAGTAAGAAATAGTTTATTGCTTAAAAACCCAGCACATCATCGCGCATGCGCTAAAGGGAGCGCTGAATTCTCTTTGGCTGCCACAGAAAAGTAAAAATTGGAATCAAATCTTTTTGTAATGCTATACCATGCTATACAAATGGCGCGCCCCGCGTATTAAGCGTTTCATTAGAAAAAAAATATTTATGGAAACTCCTTGATGATATTAACTTCTTGGATTTGCCCTGTACATATCGTATGGTTAACATTTTTTTTTAGAGAATAAGTGTTATAATATGATTTTATCATCAAATTTCGGTTTTGTGTTTTTATAGTATGTCAATATGAACTCGTTTTGGCGTTTATACTACAGCTTCAAAAAGATACCACACTTTAAACTTACGCTCGATCTGCACGTAGCTAGCAATGGTGGCGGGCGAGCGTTTGGCAGCGAGTGTTCACAAAACAGGCACAGTTGTTGTTTTGCATTATGTTTTTGTTATTCATTGGTGTAATTTCAAATTCTTCTAACGCTCCTATCATTACTTATTTTTATTTCTCCAATTGCCGTTAACCGTCTATCACAGAGCACTTTTTATTGCATTATTCACTACACTGTAGCAATAAACAGCCGTAATTATGATTATATTTATTTATGATTGCCGGCGCCATCATTAATTGTCACAGCTGACCAGATCACAGAATACCACAGACACAAAACGCACTGACCGTCCGACAATTAATAACTGATGTTACGTCAGGTTCTCACACGCGGTGTACTTTTTCTATTACAGTAATTTTATTTATAATTATCATATGTTTATTTTTACTATGTTATTTCATTCATCTATTTTATTTCATTTAATTTATTTCCTAATCTATCCGTGACATCACATCGGGCCCTATCAGAATACGAGTACCAGCGCTGCGACATTTATTTTTAAGTGCCGCGGCATCATGCTGAGATACGGGCCTTTTGGCCTCGTACAGGACTTTGTTTTTATTTTCTTTTTGTTTACTTTGTTTTATTTTTGGTTTTGTTATTTTTTTTTGTTTCTATGAGTGTGTTTTATTTAATTTGTGATCTGTGCGAGTCCCAATAAATGTTTTTTCTTTCTTTCTTTCTTTATAATTCGAAACTTACGTTTTGAGTGTAGAGATAAACTACGATAACATGGCTCGCCTCTCCAAGTTACTGTTTCAACGTGTGTAATCACATCCTTACGAAAGAGTTTGTATGTAGTTGTAAGTACTCGTAATGTCTCACTTATTACCAGATTTGTTGGTCAATTAATCATAACTAGCCGATCGCGCAAGACAAGGCACGTGTCGTTTTCGTAGAGTACGTCACGTGCAGCGCCATACTAAAGCCGGGTCTGCTGCGCCATATTTGCGTGTATGCTATCGAACATGTTCTATGCATAGAATCTCAGCTTTGTCCAGCCCGTCCGCTGCGACTTTTGAGTGTTTTTGTTTGAAGTTATGTTTTTGTACGAAAATCTCTTTTCAACAATGAGTTCCGACGAGGAAACTATCACAGCTAAGTAGGCGTTACAAGTTAACGATTAATAGTCGACCAACTTACATTTGCATAAGGAGAATTGACCGTGACGTACTTATATCGATATATAGGATGTTTTGCAACTACTACGTTAAGTTTGATTTTGGGATATATTCATCCCAACTACGGAACCCTATTATATAATGAGCGTGGTTCGATACGCAGTTGGCCGGTTTTTGTAATTCCAATCGTTTTTGATAATTATCTCCAAAAAGGCATCTTGCCTTTTATATTTATTTTAGTCTATTGATGTAGCATCCCTTAACACTGGTCTTTCTTAAATAAGTTGTATAAAAAACAAAGTATTTTCATTATTCCACTCCGTCATTAATTACACAAACTTTAAAAAATGTTACGAAACGTCGTCGTCCGGAGAGCACTAAACAAAGAGTAGAGTAACTATATACGGAAAGAGTAACAACTCTGTGGTAAAATTTGCATGTACGGAAAGTGGTGCCACCTTGAGTTTGGTGGGTGAACTAAGGCTCTAATATACATATAGGTATGTATACTAATAAGTATGTATACCTATAGGTAGGTGTATACAAATGAGGATTTATTATTCTTATTCAATTTACAGACCTCTTACTCAACTTGTTGTCCTAGTATTTTTCTCTTATTTACAAATTACTTTTGTCTTCAATAGTGAACGAAGTCAAAAGTACCAGAAACTGAGAAATTAGGACAATCTGTAGAGCGAGTCTGTTTAGGGTCAGCTGGGGGTGGGTTCACCTAATTAAAAAAAACACATAAGATGTTCAGATTAGTGTCATTTTATTAACATCAAACGACTTAATATTTTTTCGTTTTGTATTTGTTGTAATACAGCTGAGCTGCGTTTTTTGTCACATCTCCACCTTCGTAGGTGATTTTTCCTTCTAATATTCTATTTATAGACCTGCACCAACTATAAATAATTATATGTATGGAAGTGTCAACAAAACATTGTTTTACTTTTTCATGATGTATTTCACAGTCTATAAAACTAAAATCGGTGAATAATTCAATGAAACTTTTTATTCTTTCTTTGATGTTCTTTTCGTGGCAATCGTTATTCAAAAATGCAACGGTTGTTTCTTGTATTTCTTGAAAACAAGCTACTAGGCAGTCGGAGGGATAGCAAAGCCATTTCTTATTTTGGCAATATTCTTTGGCACGTATATATTTGTACATTTCATTGTTCGAATTGCCCAGTAGTTTGCTTTTACAATCTTTACAACCTTTGACGACTTTTTGTAGACACTTCGTCAAGGCCCACCCACAGACATAAGTTCTTTGATCAGCCCCTGAATCAGAAATATTTCTTGTATTTTGCATAACATTTAGGGGCTGATCAATTACAATACTTTGGGATTGCAAGGGAGCATTACCTTTTTCCTTATTTTTAAGGAAAAAGGAGAGAGATTGTAGACAGTCATTAGAATCCTCTTCGCAATTGGAGCCTACTGAATGATTCGTGCTGAAATTATTTAATAATAATGTTTTAAATGCTCCCTCAAATCCCACACAGTTGGGTGTAACATTTCGCGCACCCAAACTTCGAACACATCCAAAGAAATTTTCGAGTGGGTCTTGGTTAAAATTGCGTGTCAGCATCGCGTCAAAGGAATATTTTTTTGATAATAATTGCCAAATCGATTTAAAACCTTCTATTGTTCTAATAAAATTATTTAAAGTTGGGACAGACTTTTCAATTTTCTCATCACCTTTTTTCACCATAAATTTGGCAGTTTTTAACATTATCAACGCATCTTGCCATAACATATGATGAGGAGAATTTCGCTTTACAGCAGCTCTGTATATTTTTCCATTTGGCGGCGTAAAAGATGACGCGTTAAATGTGTCAAACAATTTGTCTATTAGCAGTATAAACGGTATTAGATCCCGACATTCTGAGGGACAATCTCCTCTTGCAATTACATTATCAGTAGCAACTGCCATACTATAACTTAATACTTGAGCCGCATTTTTCACCCTCATTTTTTTTATTTTGTCAGGATCTATGTGTTCATTGGTCAAATTGGGTAGCATACGCAACTCTCCATGCGACCTGTCGGCTTCAAAAACCCGCTGAAAGTATTCCCACTTTACTATTTTTAATAAATTTTCGTGCATATAATGCATTTCTTTATTTAATAAATTATTTCTAATTCCTTTTAATAAGTGGGGAACATCAAACAGCGGGATTATATCATATTTGTTAACACGTATTACGTCCTTTCGCCATTCTTTTCCTGCTTGGAAATATGCAGTTTTGGCTTCGGAGATTAAGCTATTTATAGTGCTTACATTTGCCGAGCTTTGGTCGCATACAGTTGCGATTATCTTTAGACCAGTAGCTTGTACGTTGGCTATAACGTCTACTAACATTTCTTTAAGTTTTGATGTCTTTAATGTTTGGGTAAAGTAGTAAGCTACTGGTTGTTTGTAATTTTTCCTCACCCCTTTGACCATGAACACCAAAACATGATTGGCAAAATTTGGCATCTTACATTTCCCATCGTTCTCAAAACCAACAAGATCGTCTGTGTATACATTGTAATGGATATGGGGAGATATGGACATTTCATCAAATACTAACGTACACAGACGATCTTGTTGCAACATTTTCGACACTGTGGACTTTAACTCTTTAAAAACGATTTCATTTATGCCTGGAGTCAATTTTACTTGAGCAAGCAATGACTTCAGGACTTTCTTAGATGGTAATGTAAAATGTTTACACATTTACTTGTAGGCTTTAGGACTTTTCTTAAAAATTGAAAGCGATAAAATCTTTTCTTCCTGGGTAAATCTATGCCCCTTCTTTTTCTTCCGTCCTTCTATGCATTGCATTCGAGTAAACAATTTAGCCGACTCGGACATGTTACGAGTTAATTTCTCAAAATCTCTGTTCGCACTATTCTTTTGGATTTGTTTAATGCGCAACTTGAAAGTTTTAAGTTTTTGGCGCAATCTCCTGACTTCATTTTGCGTTTGTCTTGCTTTTCTAGCACACTGCGTTTCAGCCTTTTTCTGCAGAAACTCGACAGTTTTACCTGAAAGATTAAATTTAAAATTTTAAAACATACATATTTAAGATGTTCTGTTGATGTGTGATGTTGAGACTAAAGATTTGCTAAATTCTATGAATTATGTATAATGGATGGAAATAAAAAGTTGTTCGTTTTTTGTAGCCTATGGTATGTCCCAGTACTGAGCAAAGGCCTCCTTTTTTGCCTTTCAAACTTCACTATCTTGTGCAGTTTCCCACTGCTGCTCTTGCCTGCCCACCACCATATTTATTATTATACATATTTAAAATGTGAGACTTATAATAAACCTCAAGGTCAGTGTTGCACTTTCCTTATCTACCAAAAGTTTAGATAAACTCGAGCTCGAGGGACTCGTGGTTAGGAAACAGCCGCACAGGTCAATCAATCAAAGGTTAAGCTACGCTTGCCATGGTCGGTCCGTAGATGGGTGACCATCCATTTCATACCGAGACCCCTCTGTGCCTCGGAAAGCATGTTAAGCCTTCTGTCTCGGCTATCATTTGTAGATTTTTGACATCTATTATGGATAATCAGAAGGCCAAAAGTCTGACAACCACTCTTACCCAAGGGGTATAGTGTTGAGCCAGTAACATTGCAGAGGTCAGATAGGCAGTTGTTCTATGTAATATATGCATATGGTTAGACTGGTAGTCAACCCTAACATAATTCGGAAAAGGCTGGGCAGATTAATTGAGTTTGGATAAACTTAACAATACACACATCATGTTAAATGGATAAACAGCCTAAAACATTCCACCGTTTGGAAAAGAAATTATGTATGCAAATGATAAATTAAACCAGTTAGGTAGTGCTATGTGAATATATAACAAACAAGCAGACAGACCAGTTCACATTTATAATAATAATTATAAAAAAAACAAAGTACCTGCATCAAATTTTGTCAATGGTATGGGAGCATGGCACTTTTCACTTGACATTAAACAGGTAGATCCAGATGGCCCTGAGAATTCTGTAGAACCAACAGCGGATGAAGGTCCAGATCTGGATGGACCAGGTAGGTGTTTAGTTTGAACCGATGACCCAGCCACGTTGGTGATATCAATCATAGGTCCGCCATGACCAGATTGTCTTCTAGGTTGACAGTAGCTATGGTCTGTCTCCACAAAGGTACTGATTGTTTGCTGAACACCTGTAACATAACATTGCAATATTATAATCAGTTGAATTACTTTTTTTCTGATATTTCTGTGTTTTGATGCAACTTCAGTCTGTGTGAAGTAACTAAGATGTTCCATTTTTACTACATAAAATAGTTGTTTATAATTCAGTAACATAAATATTAAAACTATATCTATGTTGCCTTTTTGTACCTTTGATACTTTGAGAAATAAGTCTTTTAATTCTTTTTTATTAGAGAATTTAAGTAAAGGAACAAAAAGTGCCTTTATTTTGATCCCAATGAAAACCCACCATTGAGTAAATAAAATAATAATTTAATTGGTTTCTGTATTAATAGAGCAAAACAGGGATCCCTTACATTCATTATAATAACCTTCAGATTAACTTTTTTATTATTAAACAAAAAAAACACAATCAAAGTTTTGCCATGACACCTGACAGGTTAAGTTGACAAATCTCTTGTACAGCAGCAGCTCACTAGTCTTACAGGGATTTGGTTCAAATGCAAAAATAATAGATCCCAAATCCCTGTTTATTCCACAATTTTATTTTCAGAGTACTTTTATGTTACTCTGACGAGTACAACAAATCAATAAAATTGATAATCTGAATCAATTTGGTATTGTTATAAATGTTATTTTCTCACAAATATTGAGCTAATTTAATTCTACTTACGATTCAAATTAACTGATGGTATGGCTGAACAAATAAGATGACCTCCAGTTGTCTTGAATGTAGGATCAAAATGGTGATCACATATTCTTTTGTTCTTGTATATCTTCGTACGGTCCCTTTCTGTAACCTTGCTGCCAACAGCCGCTATCCAAGCAGCGAACAAATCAGGTCGGTTTTCAGGGTTTGGAAACCGGTGAAGGGGTACACCGTATGCAACTGAAAATGGAACGAAATTTATGAATATCAGAGTATGACTAAATAAAATGAAATTATGGAATAACATAAAACTGTTTTCTTGCTTCTAGTAAATACGGTACGGTATGGTAATAAACACTCACCTAAAGCATCACAGCCAAAAATACAATATCTTCTTCGGAGTTCACTCATATTAACAAAACAACAAAAATGACCAACAAAAAACAAAGTGATAACAATAATATGAAATAAAAACAAAACAAATAACAGTAACAAGACTAACAAGTAACAATTATTAGAAATAACTGAGTTAGTGAGTTTAACTCGGGAAGCGCATCAACGCCGGTAAAACCTTGGTAAAACCGGAGCTGACAATGGCCGAATGGCGACAATGACATTTGTCTGACAATTTGACAAACAAGACAAGATGGCTGCCAAGTTTTGTTAACCCACCAAACTCCAGATGTCGCTGTCGCCCATGGAAATTGATGACAGTGCTAAGTGTGCCCCCCCTGGCACTAAACACGAAATGAGTGAATTCCCCCCCTTCCGGTCCCCCCCCCCCCCGCAGGTGAACGCGGGTGATGTTATCCGTTCATCGCGGCCAACATGTTTAGGCTATGTTTATGATTTTGATTTAGGCTACGCCCCCAAATCGTGTAGTACAACATTTTTATATCTGTTAAAAACACACAAACATGGCGCAGCAGACGCGGCTTAATAATAATGAGCGATTAATGATGCCACTAGTCGAGCAACAAATCCGTGATTTGCTTTTGTTTGACGGTCGTGGGAACATTGTAGGCTAATTTATGTATGCCCAGGATAATGCCGTCACTTAGCAATAACTTAGGTACAGCTTCTTCTACGTAACACCCAAAGCCATATACTTAAAGACCTTGACAATTCAAACAACATTACCTAACCCTCGCATGACGTCATAAAATCAAATAATTGAGAACCATTTCCGAAAGTTGTTAAGGACCAACGTGACTAGATTACCGAAGTCTCCCGATGTTTGCCGAATCTTTCCGAAATTCGGTGAATTCGTCTACTAAAGGAAATGTAGGACAAAGTAGTAATCAAGTCGTGAACCTTTTGCATATAAAATCTGGACTAGTAAGAAAAGTTTTGCTGTAAATGTGGTTACGAATTGGAACTTATTTCTGGCTTGATGAGTGGGATTTTCTAATTAGAAGGTTATGTAAACATGTCTTGTCTTAATTTGGTACCAGATTTTTCGTGTAGGTTGGTAAAGGGAAAAGAGTTATTTTTGTGTGACTGGCCAACTGACCTTAATTTGACATTTTATCTGTGGTTAATTTGGCGTCTTGGTTTCTGCCAAAAGATTCCGGCTGTATTTTTTAAATTTAAACGTAATTTAATTGCCTGATTTTAATGTTGGTAAAAATTATGTTGCTTTAAGTCTGTTTATACAAGTACAATATTTATTCAAATCCGAATTTCATTTTTCTTCTAAGCTTATCGATGGCAAAAAGCAAATTATGTTTGGCTCAAAATTGAGCGAACTCCGCTCACTGACGCAGTCATTAAATCATTAATTTCACTTATTCCGTTCCATTAACTTATGTATTTTTAGTGTTCCGTACCCAATGGTTAACACGGGAACCCTATTACTAAGGCTCCGCCGCGCGCCGTCTGTCTGTCTGTCTGTCTGTTTGTCCGTCTGTAACCAGGCTGTATCTCATGAACCGTGATAGTTAGACACATGAAATTTTCACATATAATGTATTTCTGTTGCTGCTATAACAACAAATACTAAAAAAATAGAAAAATAAATATTTAAGGGGGCTCCCATACAAAAAACGTGAAGGTTTTGCTCGTTTTTGCTCTATATTGATAACGGCAACAGGTAGACACTTGAAATATTCACAGAATATTTAGTTATACAATATTCACTTTAAAAATAAATAAGTAGTTAAAATAAAACAAATATTTAAGGGGGGCTCCCATACAACAAACGTGATTTTTTTTGCCATTTTTATAGATAATGGTACGGAACCCTTCGTGCGCGAGTCCGACGCGCACTTGGCCGGTTTTTCATTAATGAAATCGAACTTTGCCAGATGAATACAAAGTTTAAATAACAAGCCAATATAGGTCAAATACCACACAGAGCAGTGCTGGCCCAGAAGTCGGTCCGTGGATGGGTGACCATCCTTAGCATACCGAGACCTCTCCGTGCCTCGGGAAGCACGTTAAGCTGTTGGTTGGGCTGTCATTCGTAGATCTTTGACAGACGTTACTGGTAGTCAGAAGCCCGAAAGTCTGACAACCAGTCTTGCCAAGGGGCATCGTGTTACCCAGTAACTGGGTTGTGGAGATCAGATAGGCAGCCGCTCCATCGAAAATTCTGGTATTAGCTGCATCTGCATAGCAGTTCACAACTATTCGACAAGTTGTCGTATGGAAAATGACACTGTTAAGGGGCCTTGTGTGGCCTTAACTCTTAAGGGGTTCTCTTCAGGTTTCAGGGAGTGGCAACCAAAATGAATTATTTATTTTCTTTGGACTACAGAAATTTATTGTTAATTTGAAATTACAATGAGTTTGAGACTATGTCTAAACATGGTTGAGGCAGAAGACGAAAAAGGGGCGAGCTTGCGGCGACCGGTGCTTTTATACAATTTCATCAGTGCCTCCTCGGTGGGTTGATGAACCATTCAGCTTGACGAGTGACGTAGGCGCATGTCAGTTGTGTAGAACTGTTGTAGATCATCATTTTATTCTTCATTGCGCCTCACGTCGGTGCCGTTAGATGGCGCTGTCCTCAACAGACACATTTTGAATAAATGATAATAATAAAATAAAATAATATAATATAATAAACAATAATAAAACCTTGACTCCGACAGCTGTCAGAAGAATGGTGGTCGTCTATTTGATTTAAACTGACAAAATGTTCGTGTTGTGGATTTGAGAACTGCCTCTAGAGGACTCCTTTGATAACATTTATTGATGCTCGATTGGGCACGGAAGCGTATCGAACAATTGTGAATAGCTATGCTGGTTAGACTGGAAGCCGACCCCAATATAGTTGGGAAAAGGCTGGGCAGATTGATAGCGCTTCAAGATGTCTTACACGAATGTGTTTCTTCTTCAATCTACTTAATCTAGGGCTTGGAACAGACATTTAAGATCTTTTACAACTTCTACCGGAGTCAGAGAACAATCACTGTACGTAATTCATAGCTTGAGGTAAGAATTAAACCATTTTTAATTAACGGGGAATATATTGGATCACAAAAAAAGGCGATTCAAATGAGAAATTTAAGGAAACCCGACACCCATCAACAGCAGCAAATGGCATTTTGACAGACAGAGAGAGATGAGCCTCATATTCTCTAGCAGACATTCACAAACTGAATTTATAAGGATAAGCCCCCCGTTCGGAGGGCATATTCAATCTAATCTGTGTTATTTGATTTCCGCCAGTCAATCGCAAGCAACGGCTCACATGGAATGAGGGTTTTCATGAAAATTCATGCCACCAGTCATGATGACTTTCATCATTTGTTTCGTTCATTCGTCCACCCGTTCGTATTCTCAGATGTTGGAAAAGATGCAGAACAAATTTACCCGATACCTGTACTGGAAGCAGTTTGGTGTCTACCCTTTCTACCCACTTATGTATCCAACTCTCTATGTTATAGGCATGGTTGGATATTATATAATATATATATTGGAAGTGAGGCGCAACCTCGCTCTTGTAAAATATGTGTTTATGGTTTTTCGTGGGATACTGAATAATCCACAAATATTGGAATCGTTGGGATTGTTCGTTCCAGACAGGAGGTTACGGTTGGGACCGAGGGGAGAACTTTTTAAAGTTCCGGCAACCCGTACAAACTTATTCAAGTTTGCACCAGTGATTCGTGCAATAAAAATACTTAATAGTGTCTCTCGTCGGTTGAACATCTTTTCTTGCTCTTTGGCGGAATTCCAGAGGGTGACACTTAGTGTGTTGTCCACTGTGTAACTTGTGCTTTACCCGGACCCGTTATTAGGGACCGAATTAGAAATTATGACTACTTTTGTTAGCTTGGGTATTAACTGTTAAAACAAATGTATGTGATGTTGAATAAATAAATAAATCATTCAGTCACGAACTCACGAGTAAAGAAAATATAGGTCTTTGACACTTTTGACAGTTGCTCAGACGAGACACCACAACCTAGTGAACATCATTTCAGAAAACCCTCATTTGCAGCAGCAGGTTTCTGACTCCTTAGGTATTCTGAAGCCTTAACACTTTAGCAGTATACCAATTATACATTTTTAAAAGTCCAAGATTGTAATTGCAATGTAAGTTTGTAGGTTTTTTATCCATGTACTTAAGTGCAAAAGTATGTTACGTTTTATTTAATGTTTACACAAGATATGTTACGTTCATAGTAACCGACGTTTAAAATCTGGTCGTGACACGTGACCGCTCGTCGTCCTTGACGCGGACTAAAGACAAAACGACCCAATTAGGACGATTTCGAGTCCTAACGAAGCGTGCGCTATAAACATATCCGCCTTTTTTTAGACCGGTTCCGTAGACAAAAAGGAACCCTTATAGTTTCGCTATGTCCGTTTGTCTTGTGTCTGTCTGTGTCTGTCTGTGTCTGCCTGTCTGTGTCTGCCTGTCTTTCTGTGTCTGTCTCTCTGTGTCTGTCTGTCTGTCTGTCTGTGTCTGTCTGTCTGTCTGTGTTCGTCTGTCCCCAGCTTAGCTCAGAGACTCTTAGTACTAGAAAGCTGTAATTTGGCATGGGCGTACATATGAATCACGCTGATATAGTGGTTAAATAAAATATTGAAAAAAAAAAAATTAGGTCTCCCTTGCACGTAAAGTGTTGATGATATTTTTTTAACGTCTATCTCAAGGTGTATATTGCGAGTCTGTAAAAATATTTCGATTCAGGGATCCGTTTGCGTAATATTAAGCGTTAAAATGCTATTTTTTGTTAGAGTCAAGTGTTCCCGCTCTTGCCAGCTAAAAGGATATTTCTGAATATATGAAAAAAATCATGGCAGTAGTTAAAATAACGAAATGAAAAGGAAAACTATCACAGCTAAGTAGGCTTTACAAGTTAACGAGTAATAGTCGACAAACTTATATTTGCAGTTGGAGAATTGACCTTGACGTATATCGATGTATGGGAGAACATGATTAATGATTTATTTCTATAAGTAGGTTTGTACAAACACTTTTACACGTAAATCATATTTTTAAAAAAAATATGTGGGCGGCGTTTCGTATCTGATTACTCTGAGAAGAAAGGCCGAAACAAACTCAGAGGTCACAGTCTCTTTTAAAGTCCAGACATAATCTTGGTCAGATCATGTGAAGACCATGAAGCCCATGTTTTTGAACTACAATGTTATGTTGGTTTTTGGGATAAAATTATCCCAATTACGGAACCCCTCATTGTGCGTGGTCCGACACCCACTTGGCCAGTTTTGTATTAAAGCATTATTATTTAATGTTAAATGTTTTTGATTGCTATACACGTTAGAAAAGTTTTAATGTTCTTCAATTAAGTTACCTACTTCATTATGCAAATTCTAACTTTGACTTTCAGGAATCCACTTAAGGGGACGATAACGGACTTTTAATGATTTTATACTGAAGATCACGTCTAAACGAGTAGTGTTAATGATTTGAAAAAAAATATATGATAAATTAGATTATTTTCTCAATAACTTAATCCTTGTCCTTCTCACAAAACTTTTAATACGCTCCTAAATTACGATGTTTTTTTTTTAATTTAATTTTATCTTTTTTTTACAAACTTCACTGTCATGTTTTCTTATTTGACATTATTATACCTACAATTTTAATTTCAACAAGGTTGTAACTTTTATTTTTTATCATATTTTATATTGTTTTTTTTTTTGTCAATGTGAGGACGTTGTAGGCTTTTAATAGACTGTAGATCTGCACCTAGACCATTTTCTGGTACTTTTGACGGGCCTACGCTGTCATGCCTAATAACACTGTAATTTGAAAACATTGTAAAAGCCAATTTTTTTTTAAAAGAGTAACCGTGGAGTTTCTTGCCGGCTCTTCTCCATAGGAAACGACCAATTGGAACCGTGCACCTAGCTTCTGACGTTTCATAAGTGCCCTACATGGGCACTTATGAAACGTCAGAAGCTAGGTGGCAGGCCGGTGGTGGTAGGCTTATGTGGAATAAAAATATATTTGATTTTGAATAATCGGAGAGTCGATATTCTCCGCCATAGTTTTTAGAATGCTGTTTCCACTCGCCCGCAACCTTGACAACAGCGACGCGGTTTTCTTACGAATGGGACGCGATACCAAACGCAATACAACGACGACATACCACTAATTTTACGTTTAATACTGCTTAACATGAAAAGAAAATTTCATACGGCCTAAAAATATATTTAATGCCGAAATTCGGTCTAGATTTGTATAGCTCTTTGGTACTCTGCTTGAAAACGTGTGGGCTAAAGTAATTTGCATACAATTTGAGTCAAGGCCTTGAATTAGCGCCTAAGAATAGGTTATTTTTGATGTTCCAATGTTATCTTTGTGTAGACTTCTACTGGATATAAACGAATTATTGGATCATATGAGATGTAACAGCAGTTTACAGGATTTTCCAAGATGGTGCTATTTTTAGCATTCTTAAAATAACTTTGTGAGAACTTGGCAATATTATGATTTCTGTTAGGGTTATTGGGGCAATTAAAAGAAAGGGCCGTTCGTTAAGGATTTCAATAATGTGTTTATTATCCTTTTAGTTAAATAATGGAAGGTGTGATTAACTAATATTACGAGAGACGTGTGATCCCAAGCAAGGCTAAAGGAATCGTTTTTGCTATATACTTCAACACGTCCACTAGTACGAATAAGCCGATGAAACAATGGGTAAGACCTACCCACCTTCGTGAGATAGACCATGAGTACTCCTTACCAAAAAAAATACTCTAATTTCATTAAACTTGAAATATTTAACTATCCCACTCCATAATAGGCTCCTTGTTAAACCAGTCCTCTACTGAGGACTGGTTTAACAAGACTAAAACCCCCTTATTACAAAACAAGGTTTATCTTCACACGCAGGTTTAAAACATGGAGCCATTATTGAATTTAGAACTTTATTCCGAATAAGGTAAAGTTCCTAAACACAAAACTGACAACTTAGTATCAAACTAACTTTTCAGTTTTGTATAAAGAACGGTATTTCAATCACTGTTACGTTCTTATTACAAAAACTGACTCCATGGTTTAAGCCATGTCAAAATATAAATCTTGTTTTGTAATAAGGCGGAAAGTGTCCAAATAGTGTCAGCAAAAAAAGAATACTAAATAGGACTTTGAACCCTCTAAAAACTAAAAGAAACCAATATCCTTTTCTTCAACCCTTTTAGTATTCCATAGAAATTCGAAACATACATTATGTACGCTTAGCTGGTCTTTTGTATTCAAAACCGGTCTTGAAATGGAAAGGAAGGGCCTATTTGTATGTGTTTCCCTAGGATTTGTCTCATAAATGAAGGGAAAATATAGCAGGTGCTTATCTGTTGCCTTAAATTGTGATCTAAGAACTTCGATCATTCTGTTTTGAAGTCTCAAGGTGAATCCACAGCTGTAGCCCGTGAAATTCAAATTTTCATACGTTTTTGCTATTTGCTATTTTTTTAGGTTGTAGCTTGATCAAAATATGATTTGCGACTATTTATTTTTTTTGATACGGGCGTTTTTGCAGTTGGCTCCGGAGTGCCTTTGCTGCTTCAGCGGACTATGGCGGGTTGAGGGGCCTCTCACCGGGTTAATATAGTATTTTAAGTAGCAGGCCTAGGGGCGCCCCCTAATGGGACTCAAACCTCGACTTAGGGCGCTACTGGTTACTGAGCAAGTGGGGACTTGCAGCATCGAATTGTTATTATTACTAAGGACAATATTTATACCTACTTGGTCCGCGCGGGCGGGCCCTCAAGGGACGGGGTGAGCTATTAACTACTCTAATCCGTGGTGGTACTCGCCGCCGAGTATGGAATCTGTGTTTGGTGGTGTGAGTTTTTCTAATTGACTTCATACTCTCTTTATAGAGAGTTATGTCGTCATCATTGTCTGTGAGAGCATGTTTAGGGCGTCGTGTGTGTGAAATGCGTGAAGGGGTGTATTGGGCAGCTGCTGCCACTAAAGGGTTAGTGTGATTTGCAGCAGAATCGAAGAAGCGTTGACTCGCTTTCGACATGTAATTCCTCATTACGTACGAACCAGGGGCTTCCCGTGGCTCGTCGCATGAATTGATTTTAGGATTCGCGACTATAATATTCAATCATTCATGTAGCTAAAAAAATGAGTTAATTCTAAATACACAATTAAACTCAAAAAGCTTGAAATAAAGCAAATTATTAAAAACAAAAAACCCGACTACAAAAACTCGTAACTCTCTCTCTCCCTCTCGTGTAACCTTCGGGTATTATTACTTATTATGTTTTCGTACGCACGTTTTTTCTGTGACAATTAAAATAATTTTTCATTCTTTCTTTTTTTTTTGTTTTTTTTTTTTTAAAACGTTGCCCCACACTATGAATTACTTCTGTATCATGGGTGCGTTTACAGACATTTAAACTCACATACACAAACAGCCAGACCCGGAACAACTACTTGCAGGTCATACAAAAATTTGTTCCGTGCGGGAATCGAACCCGCGACACGCAGCGCAGCAGTCAATCGCTTAACCACTGCGCCAACCGTGCCGTGCTTTCTTTCTTAACTGAAAAGAGTACCTTGCGATATCTTATAAAAACAAAGTGCAACAGATGCTTCTATGTTCTATGTTAGATGCTTCTATGTTCTATGTTAGCGGGTTTGGTTTCCGCACTTAGTCCTTCATGTGGACCATTGTGCGTGGGCCATGGCGGCCGTCGTTGGTTATTCCAACCAGCCCACCTCCCTCCAGAAGCTGATTAGGTCTCCTGGTCTGCTTAAGATATCTGTGAAGGATCTGGGTGAGGGTTTCTGTTGTGATCTGGGTGACGCCTGTGCATTCAAAGAGCACGTGCGCAACGGTTTATTCAGCCTCCATGCAAGCCCTGCACAGAGGGTTGTCCGTTATGCCTATTGTAGTGAAAGTGCTTGTTCAGTGAGCAGTAACAGATACTTGTCAACAAGCAACAACATGCTTGACAAACAAGCAACAGATGCTAGTTTTACACTTTTTCAGTTTTTTATTAATTCATTTTTGCAAAAGCCTTATCACCCAGCCAGCAGCCGAGTCGTTAATTCAAAAAACTAGAACCTAAGGACTCTTATCTACTCGTACATACGTACGCGCAGGTGTTATTCTTTCTTTTATCTTTCAACAATAGGCCCCAATTGTTAAGGTTTGTTCGATAAAACGTTTGAAAAGAAAATTTCAATGATATCCCTTATTAGAGCGAACAAAGTAAGTCTTTATATTGTTTAAACGGCATTGTGTACGGGACCTGTATTGTTAGGTTTAAGTGGAGGATATAAGTAAATACAAAGCACACTTTATCAAACACATGATAAATAAATGTTATTTTCGATTTTGCGGAGATTTATAACATTTAACACTTTAAGGCATTTTAACCGACTTCAAAAAAGGAGGAGGTTCTCAATCCGACTGTATGTTTTACTTTTTTTGTATGTTTGTTACGCGATTACTCCGGGATTTATTACAGTCAAGTTTTAAATCTCAAACCTCGCCAGTTCGAAGGTTTAGGTTCATAGTGCCTGCAATATTGAAGTAAACTCGTTGCTATCATAACATGTATTGTTTTTTTTTTGCTTAATTTAATAGGTTACTTCGAATGTTATCAAATTGCATGAAATTTGTTCAAATAGAAGTTATCTTGTTCAACATTAATAAAAAAAAAACATTTATTTCAATCCATTTAAGATCATAATTATGTTGTACAAAATTAAAATTTTAATCACATGAAATATCTATGTATAAAAATAATTAAAAAATATAAATAAATCAAAATTAAAATTTTAAAATAAAATTAAAATGATTAATAATACGCCTGCCTCTGAGTCATAAATTGTTTGTTTGTCATTACATTAATCATATAAAAATGGTTAATGTACGATAATGGTAATGTACGTATGGTTAATATATGTTATGTTTGTGTGTATGTTTGTGTAATAACAGGCAAGAAAGTTCATCTTCTAATCCACCTAAAACTTCAAAAGCCAGACTAAACCACCACCTCTTTTCATCCAAACAGATCCCTACGTGAAGATCTGCCTCATCTGCCAGGGGAAGCGCATCAAGAAGAAGAAGACGACGGTCAAGAAGAACACCCTGTCACCAGTGTACAATGAGGCGCTGGTGTTCGATCTGCCTGCAGAGAACGTGTATGATATCACGCTCCTGGTCAAAGTTATTGATTATGACAGGTAAGATGTGAATCTTTTGTTTTTTAGAGTCATTATTATAAAGGGGTATCAATGTGAACGGCGAGTACATCTCACACCTTCGTTTTGCTGATGACATCGTCATAATGGCAGAGACGCTGGAACAGTTAGACTGGATGCTGCACAGCCTAAATGGAGCCTCTCGGCGGGTTGGCCTCGGCATGATGGACAAGACAAAAGTCATGTACAATTCGCATGTTTTGCCGAGTCCAATCCAGCCAGCAAGTCTGACAACCAGTCTTACCAAGGGGTATCGTATAACCCTGAGTTGTGGAGGTCAGATAGGCAGTCGCTCCATGTTAAATACTGGTATTCAGCTGCTGCAGTTAGACTGGAAGCCGACCCAACATAGTTGAGAAAAGGCAGCAGATGATGATGACGAAATTACATCAATTGGCATCATACAAATAAAACGTGAGAATTACATCAATTGGCATCATACAAATAAAACGTGAGAACTACATCAAATGGCATCATACAAATAAAACGTGAGAATTACATCAATTGACATAATACAAATAAAACGTGAGAATTACATCAATTGACATCATACAAATAAAACGTGAGAATTACATCAATTGGCATCATACAAATAAAACGTGAGAATTACATCAATTGGCATCATACAAATAAAACGTGAGAATTACAGTAATTGACATCACACAAATAAAACGTGAGAATTACATCAATTGACATCATACAAATAAAACGAGAGAATTACATCAATTGGCATCATACAAATAAAACGTGAGAATTGACGTTTTTATAGTTGAAAATGCCGTCTTTCCAAAATCTGTGAATGCAGATAATACATGTAATTTTGTTTTTCACTAAATTAATAATAAACAGTAACAAAAACCCAAGAAAAGTATTAAAAAGTTTAATTGAACTACTGCTTGTGCTTAAAAAAAATATGAAACTTCAACAATTTTCTACTACAGTTCAAACATCCGTCGCGGTCATGATGTGACGTCATTATCCACGAAACTGCTTTGTTTACATGTATTTTTTAGCCCCAATTCCAAAAAAGTGCTTTATGCTTTATTCAAGCAGAAATCGCACTTAATTATTTACCTTAGTGAGATTTCAAGCACTTAGCAAAAAATATATTTTATTTACATATTATTTTTCGTCACTTCTGGCATTATCGAAGAGGACGCGTTTTGAGTTTGCGTTCCGTTCCACCAAAAAAACGCATCATAAATTAATTAATTGTCTCAAATAAGGAATACATAAAAAAAAAAATCTTGACTCCTACACAATGTATATTAAAATAATGGAAAAGTTAACGTGCATATTCCTTATTACTCTAAAAGTTAAGGACTGTCTCCTTCGAACGATTTCTTGTAGCCACAATGGTTAAGGTTACCTGCCCTTACTGCTCCATTTCATAAATTTATCCTTTAATCGTAAGTCAGATCTTTTACCAACTTTTTAACTGGTTACCTCATCTATGACAGCACGAGCTCTCTTGCCGTCATGAGGGATGAAGATCGATAAAAACTGTCAATTATTTTTGAACGCTTTATATGTTTGTTTTTTTTTTTTTTTGTTAAACCAGAGGTGCTTAAATAATTTACGCAAAGTAAAGCGCCTCTTTGGGTTCGAACGTACAACCTACAACTCGTAAAATAAAAATAATAATAATAAATCCATTTATTTTCAGGCAATACGAGTACAAGCCCATAGATAAATACCTTAACCCTATTTATATTTTTATTATAAACAAAACAAAACTTGTGTTAATAAAAAAAAACTTAAGACTATTTTAGTAGAACTTCACTTTGCACTAGCTTGACTATGTGCTGCCCTGTGGTAGTTGTCCGCGGAAGTGACGGAACACCACATCCTACGGCCAAAAGTCTTCTTCCATGACGAGAGGCAGATAAAAATTAGGTACGCGCACCAGAAACGCCTTAAAGTTGACTTTGCGGCGCGACTCCAGTAACTGCACCCGCGGCGTGTACCTTGTCTTCTGGCACACGTACTCCACGATGTCCTCCGTCTTAGTGGTGTTGTGCAGGCGGGAGATGTACACCGGTGTGTTCGGCTTTGCGGCACGCAGGCTCACGACAATTACCACTGGGCCACTACAGCTTCCGATGTTTGTCACCACTTGACGACAAACATCGGAATAGTAACGCTAGGTACTTACCTAGCGTTACGTTATTATACGTTACTGTTTTCCAATATACTTACAGGGTATGAATGTAATATGCCCCGTTCACACAGCGATGATAAGTACGACATTGTCCGGTACATTATTCACAAGTGAACACCCCATAGTTTATACAGGTAAAAACAAACGCAGTTTGAAACTCTAATGTGAACCATTATTTCGGGGCCTTACGTTTTAATTTTGTCACTAGGATAACAACACAGTCGCATTGTCCACTTTCCATTAGCTAGTTGGCCTAAAACATCAATATTCTGCCTTTGTGATACTCCACATTGTACTACCAATATAGTGCACTTAATCAATTTTCAGCCTAGTCCAATATTCGGCATGTAAAACCAGTACATACGATATACGTCCATAGAACGTAGGGATTTCGACCAGGCATAACATTGGAGCTTACTTTGCTTTGATAGTCCGTCCAAGTTGATTATTTCATCAAATCTCGTACGCCCCAATCACCAAAGGCTTTTCAAGAATTTAAATTCCGTTTGCTTTCCTGACTGTGATCCTAATCAGAAATGTACAAGTATTTTCGAATTACAACCTGATTTTGGGCAAAATCCCGTGATTGGAATTTACCTTGAAGTTCAAGATTAATAAAGTTGGAATGTTTATGCTTGGTAGGTGCGACCTGAAGTGATTTATCAGGTATCGTTTATCGAAATAATTTGATTAAGAACTCATCCAGAAATTGATTGGGTAAGTACTTGACATTTTGATAAATAAATGTTATATTCGTTAGGGAAGATGAGTTCTCCAGTTTATATATGTCTCCAATAATCCTAATATTTTTAATTTGTAAACGCACCCACAATACAGGAGAAAATCCTAGTGTGGGGCAACGTAACTGTTCGTTCCGAAGTAAAAATCTCGCCTTAGGCCCAATAAACACGATGCAAGTTTCTTGCTTGTGGCTTATAATTATATTGAAGCAATAAACCACTTGCATCGTCTAAGCACTGTTGACGAAGAAGTTGGTTATAACTTTGTTTGAAGTTGGGTGTAACTTCGTCCGTGCGTCCTCACCTTCCGCCTGACGCAGGTCCTCACCGGATATGGTTGTTTTGGGAGGTTCCTGTTCAGGATAAAGCGGTAGAAAACGCCCGGGTGTCACCACTGTGTGGATCACCCGGAGGACACGGTGGAGCATACGGTGGAGGTCTGCCCAGCTTGGGCGGTGCACCGCCGTGTCCTCACGGAGGCGATCGGCGGTGGCGATCTCTCGCGTCCGGCCCTGGTTCAGGCCATGGTTCGGAGCGAGAGTGCATGGGAGGCCGTCACCTCCTTCTGCGAATCAGTAATGCTTGCGAAGGAGGAGGCGGAACGCGTGAGGGAGAGGCAAGGTTCGCGCCCTCGCGCCCCTAGTCGCCGCAGGAGACGCCCCGTGTGTCGGGAGTCCCAAGCCGATTTCCGGCCACCGTAGGCGCGGGCCTGCGGACGGTGAGCGATGGGTATCTCACCATCCAATAAGGACCAGGCCCGGGTCGACGGCGCGTCGTATTCCACGCGCGCCTCAAGGAGTTGTCAGCACCAACTGACGGGGTCCGATAGGGCCAATGCCTGCCAGGATTGCGAGTTTGTCCGAAAGGGATATCGTGGCCCTGGCACACAGGAAAATGAAGGAATACGGGTGGGTTTTAGTCAGTAAAAGTCTGACATATTCGATAATTTCCCACCCAAAAAAAAAAAAGGGCTTGCGGCCAGTAATCATAAAAATTATAATATGATAAAATAATTCGTACGTTGAAAAATTTTAATTTAAAAAAAAACTAAATAATAAAGCACTCCTTCAATTCACCTACTCTTTGCACGATATTCGTCTTAATTTCGTTGATGCGATGTTATGGTCTGTGACCCCGGCAAATGACCTCTGCGCTACAGTTCTTTGTGTACAGGTTACTCCAAGATGCTATTTTAGAAAAAAAATTATTAATAATAACGTTTAATGAAAATAAAATCCTAACTAATATTATAAATGCGAGTTTGTTTGTTTGTTAGCTTTTCACGCCTAAACCACTGAACCGATCATCCTGAAATTTTGCATATACGTTGTCAGGTGTACAAAAATGGACATAGGGTACCTTTCATCCCCATAAAAAGTACTGTTCCCGAGGAAAAAAACAATAACGTTTTTATGATAATAGATAGATAGACGTGTCTTTCGAATCGTGATTGAATTATCACACTAATATTATAAAGGCGAAAGTTAGTGAGTGTGTGTGGGTGTGTGTGTTTATGTTTGTTACTTCTTCACGCTCAAACGGCTGGATACATTTTGATAAAAAAATTCTGACACCCTGGATTAAATAAATAAAAATCGTTTATTTCGACCAACAAGGATCATAATATGCACAACATGTTTTATCAAATTAAAAATTACAAATATAATAAAAAAAACACACAATTAAACATACCACATAAAACACATTACCGACCTTGATTGCTCAGCATGTGAACCATACGGCAATGGTTCAGGTACTGGCAATCAAACCTCTGTGCGAATGCCCTCAGGATGCCATTGGAGCTAGCCCGAACCCTGCGCACCAGGGATGTACACCGCTTTCGCATTGTAGAATAGAAACAGCCTACATGCGATTCGGCGAACATCCCTGATGCGCTGCAGAATCGGGCAGCCCCATCAGCACCCTGAACGCATTATTATATTGGACACGCACATTAAGGGGCCGATTGAAATACAGAATATCTAGGTTCCCAAATATATATTTTGAAAGGACAATGTTTAAAAGACAAGATATGAGGAATTTAAAATTTCTATAAAAAACTTATTTTTCTCATAACTCTTGTTTAAATCAGTGTCCATTCATTTGGGAATTTGGGAACCTAGATATTCTGTATTCCAATCGGAATAAAGACACACTACTTTAAGAATATGTTTGATTTAAAAATTATTTTGGTATTACGTTTGTATGAACTACGCATGTCTGCCTATGTCTCTTAAGACATAGGCTTTTTATCCCGATATTCCCACGGTATCGAGACTTACGCGGGTGAAACCGTGACGCCCAGCTAGTATCTTGATAAAAATAAAACGCATAACTATCTTAAATTAAGGTCGCCATTAAAGCAGTATTCTGCTGCAAAGATCACATTTGAAAACAGTTCTAATCTTTAAAAACATTGTCCTCAGGATTGGTCCAAACGAACTGATTGGCTGCTCAGCAATCGGATCCACTCTGATTGGCATTGGCCGCGACCATTGGCTGCAAATGTTGGACAACCCTCGCAAGCCCGTAGCCCAATGGTACCCCCTGAACAAGAGCCCACCGGCCAATATCACAATACCCAGCAATGATGCGCAGAATTCTGGACTTAGCTGCTTGAATGGAAGGTAAGTGTAACAAAGGTACTTTAATTATGTTTTCATCCCATCCATTAAGAACCGAAGTGTTCCTCGATAAGTGCGAGCAAAATGGGTCATTGCGGCGCACTTAATAACAGTGACAAAATTACTTTTGAATTTGGAACACTATTTAACTAAAGGGTTTGAACGCAATTCGCTTCGATAAAGTCGTGGACAGTAATAAAAAAAGCGCGCCTACCGAAGCGGCATTGGTAAACCAAATTAAAAAAAAAAGTACGCGGTAACTTCTTATACAGTCTGAAGTTATTACGAATACCCAAGTGATAAATAAGTCAACGACATTTTCTGCTCCCAACAAAACAGTTACTTACAATAAACTTCCAAAATTGCGATAACGTATTTAATATTAATATAAATTTGTAATTTGGTTATTTAAATATAAATATTCGTCGCTACTAAAAGCATCACTTATTTATTTTGATGTGAAACATCTATAGGCACACGTAAAACGATTTTAGGCGGGGCGACGCATGCCGCGTGGCGATCGGCCACTATACACTTATACAGTCTATATGTAGTAGTGTGTAAATGTGTGTGTAGTGCGATGTACTTTGAATCCCTCGCTACGCTTAGGATTCTACTCTAAAATCCATCGCAATGCTCGGGATTCTACTCTAGAATCCTCCGCTTCGCTCTGGATTCAAACCATGGCTCTCGCCCTCAATACATTTTTTTGGTCCCTTATGACACAATCTACTATTTCATCATCATGGTCGTACTGCCATATCCCCATTTCTTTTAGCTCAGCATAACTTTTTCACAGTCAGAATAACATTATGGTGTAAGAAAGCCCAATATGTAATAGAGTCCGTAATTCTTGCTAGCATGAAAGAAAAAAAAAGAAAGAAAATACATTTATTTAGCACAGACGAAAAGGCACACAATATAATATACAGCAGATAAAAAAAATGCTTGTAGTGTTTGAAGAGTATCTGTCTGTTGTTAAGAATGTGAAGTTATCCTTAATTTTGCAGAGACCCAAGTTTTTGAAAAATAAATAATAGTTTTTTGTTTCACGGTAGATAAACTTACACGATTATTGATTTCCAAACCTACAATAATAATATTGTATTATAATTCAAGCTGCATTTTTGTTTAGAATGACATCACATTCGACGACCTAAGAAATCTGGCTATTAATTAGAATATCCACTATGTGCAACATAAGCTCGTACTACGATATACATAAATAGCATTGGAGTCACATAGACTACACAAACAAATTACGTGCACAAACATTCAAAGTACGAACAAACATCGACATACAATACAAATATTTGAGCTATCCTGTTGTGTCGATCGGGTCGCCTGTTATTTTGTCCATCGTACGTACTACTAGATGTCGAAGGATCTTGTAGCGCAAAATGATATCGCTACGAAAGTTCTACGAAGCTGTACGCGTAGAGCTTCGTAGCACAGCTCGTAGCAAACATAAAAGTTCGCGTAGTGTTTTTTAGGGTTCGGTACCCAAAGGGTAAGACGGGAACCCTATTACTAAGGCTCCGCCGTCCGTCTGTCTGTCTGTCTGTCACCAGGCTGTATCTCATGAACCGTGATAGCTAGACAGTTGAAATTTTCACAGATGATGTATTTCTGTTGCCGCTATAACAACAAATACTAAAAAAATTAATAAAATAAATATTTAAGCAGGCTTTCATACAACAAACGTGATTTTTTTGCTCGTTTTTGCTCTATATTGATAACGGCAACAGGTACACGCTTGAAATATTCACTGAATATGTAGATATATATTGACTTTAAAAATAAATAATTAAATTAATATAAAACAAATACAAAACTCCCATACAACAAACGTATTTTTTTGCCATTTTTATAGATAATGGTACGGAACCCTTCGTGCGCGAGTCCGACTCGCACTTGGCCGGTTTTCTTGTCTTGTTAGGTAAAAATACACGTGAAAGTTTTCGTATCAATCAAAAACTCATAAAAAAAAAATATATTATATCATTTTAAGTTGGGTATCCTCTAGATCTTTTAACACAGTCATGTCGTTTTAGAGCACCCCACCTCGGATAAAGCTACAATATCTTTTGACCGTTCATAGTAACCGCAGTAGTTAGTTTGTCGGCTTATGTAAAAAAGTTTGGGAATTAAGAAAACGTTGGATGTGTGCGTCGAAAATTTTAGCACCCCGTCTGAGATTTACATAGCTTTTGGAAGGTTCTAGCTACGACGCTGGCAGGAACTATGGGGCCCCATGGATTGCGGGCTCTGTGCACTTGTCCAGAGTGGCCAATGACAAAGACGGCCCTGTACCGATCGACACGAGCCGAATGAAAGCTGAATAAGTATTGTAATAAAATTGGTTCGGATCGGCTTTCTTGTTCAACAAATACTGCCGAATCGAATGCGTCGACCCGAACAAGTGTGTAGCACCCCTTAGGTTATGCTCTGTCATCAGCAAATAACCCTTATTATATTTGGAGACAAAGAAAAAAAAACCTCGTATTTTCACAAAGAAAAACATGTTGGTTAAATTGAGATTTTTATAGTTACAATATTTAATTTCTAAAGTGTAGTAAATATACAAAATATTTGAAGAAATATTATGAAAATATGAACCCTAAGGCAATACTAGAAAATATACTAAGCTTCGTTGTAAGCATTTATTTTCGGTTCTAAAGAAACATGAACTACATTATTATTATCAACGTAAAAGGGAGGCCTTGTTTACAAAGAAAACGCGAATGTAAAAGATAGAAGTTGATATTCAAAAGTCATGTTTCATAAAGGAGATGTTTCAAAATGGGCCAGGTCTATGTAAACTACCTCAAAAAAAGAGAAAAATCCGTAGAATTCGGGAAAAATACAGATAATTAATTTTAATGTATACTGTTGTGGTAGTGAATTAATATTTTTCAATTATTTTTATTAAAAAAATCTAAATCAAAAGTCATTTATTCAAACTAGGTTGAGAATCAGCACTTTTCGAACGTTCAAAATTACATGAGACAGTCCCCCAAAAACGCCCACCCTTCACCACTTCTTAGTGCTTTAGCTGGGAAGAAGAAGTGGCGCAACAAACTCCCAGCAGTATTGACTTTCAAAATGACGTCTCACCGATTTAGTTACTCTGTGCTTAAAAACAATGACAGTAAACCATAGATCGACCATGGAGCATAGAAAGAGAACTGTCAGCTGTCACAACAGTTTCACTTCAGTCAATCAACCTTCAATTTCCACAGAAATAAATATACCAAACGTCAATACTCAATCAAAACGACAGCTGACCGCTATGAAGGGTTTTGTTGTGGGTTGCAATTTCAAATGTAATTTCTTGTGTTTTACCAGCAAACCAAGCCATTTTATAATAATTGGACAGTTGAGAACTGTTTTGAATGTATTTCCCTATTTTTAAGTATAGTGTACAGGAACCTGGCCCAGGCTCCATACATTTTGGAACATCTCCTTTGATAACAACTTTTTTTATCCTATTACCTATTTATTTCAAGTTACAAGACTCATTCGTAAACAACAATAAGTGTTAGTAAGAAACCTTGAACCTGGACCTTGGGTACCGCATGTGCCCATATTCACGCAAACAAATGATTTGATTTGATTTTAGGGTTCCGTATCCAAAAGGTGCCAACGCGGCCCTTTTACTAAGCCTCCGCTGTCCGTCCATCCTCCGTCCGTCCGTTTGTCACTGGGCTGTATCTTTTGAACCTTGATGGGTAGACACTTAAGATTTTCACAGAATATATCTATGGCCGCTATATCAATAAATAATAAAAATATGTAGTGTTAAATAGTGTGCTTGAATTTTTACGTAGAAACTTAGAAAGGCTTGTTACATCTGATGTTAAGTAATTTATCACACGTAAAAATATTGCAAAAGTCGTTTCAGTACAATTTATTACGTGATATTATTACCTGCAATTTATTTTTTGAAATAATCATGTTCAACATTATAGACAGATCTAAGTTATTGCACAGTTAACTTTCTTTAAAAAATAGCCATATTTACTATAAGAAAGGAATAACAATAAGAAATAATACACAAAATTAACTAAGAAAACAAGTAAAACTCGTAAAAATAACAACAACATACATCAAATAACAATGAAATAATATTGGCACAAAAAAACTCATCTGTCTGATGGACGACATGAGTTTTTTTGTGCCATTATTATTTAATTGTTATCTCACAGAATCTCAAAAATGCACGATTCTCATACTGGCAATATACACAACCACATGTCGAGCTTAACTTAAAACATCTTGGACGCTTCAAGTTACGACTTGATCCACTCTGTTCACTATACAATCAATGTTTATATCCAGTGCAGCCATTTATAACGATTTCAACTAATCTTGAAAGTCCCAGTCATTGACACCTAGGTTATTGCGTTCAACTCCACAAACAAATTCATTGTTCTCACATTTTCGCAACAAAAAACTTAATTTAGCATAAGCATAGCATAATGAGCCTATAATGTTCCCACTGCTGGGCCTCCTCTTTTTCGAGAGGGAGTGGGCAGTAATATACCACGCTCGCCCAGTGCGGGTTGGTAGATGTCACATGTCTTCGAATTTTTGGTTCTAGGACATGACGGTTTCCTCACGATGTTTTCCTTCACCGTTTTGAGAGCAGTGGTGATGAAATTATTTACACAAAGTAAAGCGCCTGCCTGGGTTCGAACTCACGATCATCAACTCGTAAGCCGGGGCCGTTACCACTGGGCCACCACTGCTCCTAAAAAAAACTTAATTTACGCAAAGTAAATTTTCAAAGCCATTTAAAATGTTTATAATCCGACTTTTGTGCTAAATATCATCCCTTTTTCAGATGAAGAGATGGAGGAAAAGGACTGAAGATATTAACATCAATTAGAATGGCGACGGCGATTATGATGTAGACAGGTATTCTCGCGATGCCAAAACGTTTATAGTAAATGAGATTATAATAAACGGTTGTATGTCCATTTACAGTAGAGAAATGAATCAAAATCAATGTTAAGTGATATTGAAACGTAGAGAAAGAATTAGAATAGATATCTGTTGATGTAGAAGAAAATGAATTTATCCCATAGACGTTCTAATTGTTTATAGATGGAGTATACTTTGTAGCAAGTAGTTTGGATAATCCAATGTACTCTCATATCATTGCCATACATTTCCTACGTCTATATACTTTACTGACCCTGTATTTTGTCAAGGTTATATACAATGTTACTTCTATTTACACCTTGGAATACGCACACTTCAAATTCAAGACTTACTCACATCATGTACATATTATATACTTATTAATGTTGTACAGTAATTGTTGTCTTTTACGATAAGCGTATTTAAACCTGTCGTCGTATCTAAACAATTTGATATGTTAATGTGGATTCTAATACATTTATACTGCAAAGAGTTACGATTTGTTGAAAACGGATGAATGTTACAAACATTCTTTTGTCGGACAATAATGTAGTTGGAAATATAATATATATCTATGCAAAATACTAAAAATTATTATTTCATAGAAGGCACAAGATCCATAATATTCTATAATATATAATTTTTTATATATGTTACATGAAATTGTAAGATGAAAATGAAGCTTTAAATCGTGTTAAAATTAAAATATATCTAAAATATATCAATGTATTTAAAGTATATATTATATTAATAAGTTTAAAATTACATAATATAAAATGTTTATTAAATGATAAACAATGGAAATTGATAAATAGAGCTGTCATTTATTTATTTTTAACGCGCGGAGCATAGTATACAAAACGGCCGTGCCGTGGAGGGATTATTTTAAAATTGACATAATTTACTACAGTGCACCCTTTGTACGACGCGAGCGTTTTAAATTGAAAAGAGATTATTGTAAAAGTTATTTATTTCAATTCGGATAATCCTTTACATTTTTCAATCGAATATCTATAGCTTAAATGAACTTTGATATTATTCAATTAAATTGCTATTTTAACAAAATTATTTGTTCTGGAAAACATTTTTGGATGTATACTCTATATATGTAATAATTGTAAGATTAATATTAAGGTTTAGATACCCTCTCTATGCCTGCTTATTTTCTACTGTTATTGTATTGTGTCCCTCAAAGTTCCAGATTTCCTAAATTATGATACTTTTCTGACACGTTTCCATGATTAATGGTTTAGCCTGTAACTTGATGACGTGCGAATTCACAATTAAATTATTTGCTAAGGAAGTGATATTAATCTGCAGTTATGAATTCTCATGTCGTGGATTCAAGTATAAATTCTAAAGATTCAATTTAGATAGAAACATATATAATGTAATGTAAAGTTTATATTGATTGGCGAGAAGAAAAAAAAACCTTGGGGAAAAAGTTGTAAGTATTTAAATGCGGGGTTTTCCTCGAACCAGAATTTTCTTTAAAAGAATTTGATCGTACGTACAGACAGAAATCCCTTGCGGCACTTGACTTCCCTTCCATGTTCCGGCACCATTGTTGCCAGGGCGTTTTCTTCAAACCCCCCTTTGTGAACTTGTAAGATGAAGGGTCGTAATCTCCTTTGTACTCCAAGCTATGTGCATTTCTTCGGCTTCAGTGCACACAAGAAAGTGTCTTATGTCTGGGAATCTGTATTTACGATTAAGAACCAACAGGTCATGGAACTTTTAACATAAAATACTCTCGAAGAGATAAATCTGTATGATATTAAATATTTTTCTTTCAAAACTTAAATTACAAAGATACTGGAAATGGCAGTACAAGAGACGGTTGAATGAGAGGTAATATTTTTGTATGAGATTAGGATACTTGTCGTTGACGTTGCTAAGTCTTTATACTGTAAAACTGTATAGATGTAAGTGAATATAAGTACTTATACTGATTTATGAAATAAAATGTTGACATTTTTATTATTGGTGTTTCATTTTTCCATTTACAGTTTTGGGAGAACCATCGTCGACTTTGTCTCTGTCACCTCTGCCCTAGACTAAGGTCAAGAGCAAACCCATCCTAAATAAAAAAAAACAATATTGTAATGGGAGAATTTCTAATAAACTACTAACAAGCACAGTTATTGAAAAAATACATAACGGAATTCATATTTCCTACGGGAAGCAAAATATTACAATATTTATTTCTGAATGTTTGTAAGTAGCTCTGGGGGCGATAGATCTTCGGTTTGCCTTATATTAAAAAAATAACATAAATTATATTTGATTACAGCTTTGAGAGAAATGTATTCAAATATAATTTAGGTTATTTTTTTCATCACCGATCCAAATCCAAAACCCCGAGAGCTTTCAGCTCAAACTTCAGAATCGTTTCGAGTGACTGGGGAGTTTCATGGACGATTATAACTATAGTTTTGTGAAAACTGTCGGGCCTAATATTTTCAAGACCTGTTGTACAAATCGAAACAAGAACCTCTCTGGTGCTACTTTACAGCTCATGGAGACGATGGGCGCATCGCATAGTCGCTTTTCAAAGACTTAGGTCCGTCTGTAGAGCGCAACAGACGGATTTCTAACTCTTTGAAAAGCGACTGTCGCCGGTTTATTACGCTTCTATGCTGGATGAGTGAACTTTACACCCTGTTCCTCATGCCTCTATAGAACTACTGATGCAATTCCAGAAAGATGCAGGGGTGAATAGAGACGCAACTTTAAAATGGATTCTAACGTTGAAATAATATCGTTTGTGGCTAAAAAGGACATAATGTGTTACCTGTGCTATAAATAACGATTAAGTGTCCTTGTTGGCAACAAACTATATTATTTCAAGGTTAAAATCCATTTTGAAGTTGCGTCTCTATTCACCCCTGCATGTCTATTCACCCCGTTTTACGGTACAGTATTGCCGAATGCCATAAGATATATTGTAAGTAAAACAAGAAATTTCACGCAGACGAAGTCGCGGGCAGAAGCTAGTAACACATCAAATCTTTTAGACATCCTTCACAACTGGAAGAAACTGAGTAGGAGGTTAGTATACTTTTTAGTATCAACCCAGCAACAAGTCTAATAAATGTGTCTGTGAAGCAATACCTGTCACATTGACAAACGACAGCTCACGACGGATTCTGTAAACATAAATTAAATACCGACCGGATTTACATCTGTAATTCTGAAGGCTATACTGTTGCTATACGGTATTACCTTGTTACATGAAGACTCTATTCAATAAAATTGCTTTATTATAAGTAGTGAAGGGAAGAACTTCAGGTACATGCTCGTGAATAAAAATGGCGGTTCCGCAGTTGGAATGAATTTATCCAAAGAACAAACTTAACATTGTAGTTGAAAAACATGTTCCCCTGTAAATTCCAACTGCAAATGTTTGTTTTTATGCAAAATATTGAGTGATTTACCATTTGATTTTAAGACCATACACTTCTTATAAGATTTTCTGTAATCTTTAGGTATAAAAATTATATTCAGGGATTTTTTTTTTTTATTTTAAGCTCAGCAGTTTCGGAAATAAGCGAGAATGGTTAATTTTCATCTATTTCTTTAATAACTTTACGACGAATTATTTTAAAATTACAAAAAAAAAATGTCAGTTTTTTTTTTTTCTTTTTTTCCCCAAAAGTTAAGCTCATATCATAATTCATTTATTACGTTACACGTTCGTGTTTGCGTCACAGAAATTCACATTTGTACACATCTTAATCGGTCCCGTAGTTTCGGAGCAAATCGGCTGTGACAGACAGACCCACGAGTGATCCTATAAGGGTTCCTATTTTTCCTTTGAGGTATGGAACCCTAAAAATACTTAAAATCCCATCTTTTTAATAACACAAGCGCACATTAGTACATACACATGCCATTTCCAGCTGCGCGTGTTCCGTGTATGTTTAAACATCACACATCTGTAACTTTTATGGTGTACATAATAAAGAGTATTCTATTCTACGCTTTGGCCACAGTATAAACTGTGCTTTGTCTGAGTTCAAATTATTAACACCTACCCTACACTTTTACATCATCATTTCAGCCGAAAGACATACTGGACATAGGCCTCCCTAGAGGGGGGGGGTTTGCCATAATCGCCACGCTTGGCAGGCGGGTTGGCGATCGCAGTATGGTGCTAAAATGCATAGAGAACGCTGCTGCCCATTCTCTAGTAAGACCCTTAGTCGCCTTTTACGACAACCACGGGAAGAATGGGACACTTTTACATAATTTCTTTTATAGTCCAAATTTTTACGTCAACACTGTAAGTGGTCCCCGAAACGAATAATCGCAATTGATCAATCAACTCAGCCTATCGCAGTCCACTGTTAGACATAGGCCTCTCCCAGGCTGCGCCACAACACCCTGTCCTCCGCCAATTTAAAGATAATTTAATTATTGATCTTTTAGTGTACGCATTTTATTAAAATACGTACATTTTTTGTTTTGTGTAGGTATAATAAATTAATAATGCGTCAAATTGGGGACAGCACTCCTTGATGGGCGAGTCCTATTACTGGCTGAACGCGTTGCGTGAGCTCAGTACAGAACACGCAAGCTAACCACTCAAGGTCACTGGCATATATTTGCGTCTTAAGATGGTAATAATGGTTTCTTTTCAGAGCTTATTATACCTCAATGTCGTGCAGTTTGTGGGTGAATCACACCCAAAAAGCATACGAAGCCCTCCGTGTCCAATATAACAACGCCTTCAGAGCGCTGATGGGGCTGCCGCGACACTGTTGTGCTTCGGGCATTTTTGCCGAAGCTAGCGTCGACTGCTTCTATGCAACGATGCGTAAGCGAAGCGCGTCTCTGGCTCGCAAGGTGCTCGGCAGCCCCAACAGCGTACTGATGTTGTGTGATGATGTTAGCGGACAGGCTCAAGTTTTCATACATTAGATGATGCAGTGACTTGCACGTCATCTACAGTCGTCACTAATGTAAGTGTTGATAGTGCGATGTTTTGTGTTTTGTTTTGTATTGTAATGTCTTGTCTGTTGTGTGCATTGTGTATGAGTCATGTAACTTGAGTGAATAAATGAATAATAATAAAGATATCTCAGACCTCAAACACTTATACGTGTAAAAGGAAAATAAAAAAGATGTACCTACACTACAACTGCTGTTCTCGGTATTTCCAGCAGATAATCTACAGTCTGACGTTTGATGTTTATAACGGAATACTACGGAATATCCACGTCAAGGTACAGTCGCCAGCACATCAAGTTACCACAAACTGTCAAATTTTCTCATTCGATTTTGAACTTAACCTAAAAATCATTTAGAGAAATTTGACAGTTTGGTATAACCTGTGTGCTGGTGACTGAACAAAGGTTTTCAAGGAAACGCTAGACATACGTTATGAAAACGAGCGTCTGGCGCTTGTCATTTCAGTATATTATTATAATGGTGTCGAGAGTGTAATGAACTAATGACAAATGCTTACGCGTTTTATACGACGTTTTTTTAACACACATAAAAAAGTTAAACAATATGTAACAACTATTTGTGAAAAATTACTCGCGGTTCTAATTTTCGCGCGCCTTGACTTCGTATTTTGAAGGAGAGGCACTGACATGATCCCGCCAAACGGCCTAATACGAGTACCTGTATATATTTTTTTTATATAGGACACCATTTAATGTTTATTAGTTGACAACAATACATAAATAAATGAAATAGAATGTTTATTTAGGTATCAAATTTTATTAATTTACTAAAAATGTAGGCATATCAAGGCATGAAGGCTCTTAACTGAAATGAAATAAAAAAGCAAGTTTCTGGCTAGTGTTTAGTTATCAGTGGCGCAATTCACCGCAATATTGAGGGTAAACAAAGTAAAGAACACGCGTTATAGTACCCTTCTTTGTTACCCTAAAAGCGTAGCAATAAGAGATCTTTTTTTGAAGCGACCCAATACTACACAAACAAAAGCACATAAATTCGAGAAAAAGAAACAATTCGAGGCAATACTCGTAGTATCTAACGAGAGGCATACGGTACGCAACTTCTCTAATGTGTTTATCTAAGGACAAGTCAAGGATATTGCTCCAGTTACGGTAAACATTTATTAGATCTCACTTTAACTTTTCCAAAAAAAAACCGATACTTTTTCCAGAAACCTTATAATTCCAGTATGTTTTTTTTTTAAACTAAGTAATAAACACACTAAAAAACAGAAGCATAATGAAATGTTTTCTATTTACTTAAGATTGAAAAATACAGATTCCAAGAAAGTAAAACGAGCATCCTGTTTTGAAAGGCGAGCCACTCAATAATAGTTTTTGGAGTTGACTGCAAGTAGCTGAAGTTACAGTTTGCTTTTGATTTCTTGTTACGGAATACTGAAAGCTAGTTTCATTTTGGTTTGTATGAGAAAAGTTTGTCACTATTTCTGAAAAATATAAATGAGATGGCAAAGACAAAGTCAAATCATTTATTTCAAAATTTTGAAAAAACAGAAGTGATTCTAGTTGCCCTTCCAAAAGGGTAGTTTCGTATGGAGAAGAATGGGCAAGAAAAATTATTGAAAAAACAAGCATTTTTATTTTTTTATGTGTCTTAGTAAAATTTGCTCCGTATTTAATCGACCATTCAGTGACATTGGTCTCGTTAGTGGTCGAAATTTAGACCAAGCCACATACATTTTTGCCCGATGTCCTTTATTAGCTTGAAAATAAACACTTATTTATGTAACAGACATTGAAACAAACAAAATGAGCCATCCAATGCAATGCAACGTAAATTGTAACTATGCGAATTTATTTACAAACGTTAATTGTAACTTTACCTATCTGTACCCGGTATAAGAATTTTTGAATTGAAATCTTTTTGAGGCACTTTGGGCACTTTTGGGATGAGGATTTTCTACCCCGGAAACAAAAAAAAGGGCTACAGTCTCCTATCAGGGTTGCCAGTTTGTCCGAAAGTGTTATCGTGGCTCTTTCACACAGGCAACTGAAGGAACATGAGTGGGTTTTAGTCAGTAAAAGTCTGACACCTCCCAGCTCCGCCGGAGAAGTTATTTGAAAAATTCTCCCCCAAAATAAAAAAAAGGGCTGCAGTCACCTGCGACATAGATAGCGATCGCTTTACGACCGAATTCAGTCGCAAAGTCGTAATGGAGTCCATGAACGGTCAAAAATTCTTGACAAGATTGTGGTTTTTTCGTGCTTGTCAAGCAATTTTGATTGTCAGGTTACGTTTTCTTGTAAAACACGCTTTGCTTCCAACACCGAATAAATAACTCATCCTGACCTATATTTTAACAACAGTATCAATTTATAAATAAATTAAAACGAGTCTTCTCATCTGACAATATAAAAAGTAACAAAATAACGAGTTTTTCTCAACTTTTCCAATTCAGGTTAACGAGAAAGCGAACTGCGAGATCTATTTTCGTAATAATGATGCCTTTTGACATCGGATCTAGGGTTAATGAGCCACGGTTAGGCGATATGTATAATTATGGTTGTGGTTATACACGGCTAAAGTATGATCGTTTTAATACCTTGGACTGGTGTTTTAACTTACAAAATACTATTCATCAACAACTTAACGTAATAATCGCAAAATTCATGAAACCAGTAGTAGTACCACGAGTTAGTTACCTACGTCGCGTCGTGCGCGCACCTAATACCTACCCGCCCGTTGTAGGTATCAACATGTTTATTGACTCGCTGAGCTGATGGTCATGTATAAAATAAATTAAATTATTCAAAAATTTCCTTAACACTTTTACGGGATTAGGGCCGCCATAATTGCTTTGTGCCTAGGTGTCGGAACATAATAACATTTTTAAAGAATTATGCGCCTGCTAGTTAAGGCGTATTTAAAAATGTGGAATCAAAATTATTTACAACGATTTGAAAAAAAAAGTTCTAGTTACTAATTAGGTACAAGATTTAATAAAAATAGTTCTGTTACAAACCTAATTGTGGAAGGGTGTTGTGGCGCAGCCTGACAGAGGCCTATGTCCAGCAGTGGACTGCTATAGGCTGGACTGCGCTTACGCGACCTTTGTTAAATGGTTCGTAGTGTTGTTCACTTTGAAGGTTATCTACCACACACACATACACATCGTATGGTATGAAATGAGTTTCGAGTGATACCTACAAATGGTTTGCATTGGATTTTCACTAATGCGAGTTCAGAATATTCGAGAATTGATTCGAGTTTAAAAGAAAAAATAATTTAATTTTTTATTTTTGTCTTTACAAATCAATAGTATTTCATGCACCGGATCGACCCTCCACGGGATTAAAACGGTGTATATTTGTCCTTAGATTTGGTAGCTAAGTTTTTGGGGTTATAAAAACACAGGCCCATAGATAAATGCCTTAACCTAAACATATATTTATTGTAAACAAAACAAAACTTGTGTTAATACTTAAGACTATGTTAGTAGAACTTCACTTTGCACTAGCTTTGTTATGTGCTGTCCTGTGGTACTTGTCCGCGGAAGCGACGGAAGACCACATCCTGTGGTGAAAAGTCTTCTTTCATGACGAGGGGCAGATAATAATTAGGTACGCGCACCACAAACTCCTTAAAGTTTACGTTGCGGCGCAACTTAGCGCCTTAAATCATTTTTAAATTGTCATCATCATTCCAGCCGAAAGACGTCCACTGCTGCACATAGGCATCTCTCAAAGGGGAGGGGGGGGGGTTGCCATAATCGCCACGCTTGTCAGGCGGGTTGGCGATCGCAGTATGGTATTAAAATGCATAGAGAACGCTGTTGCCCATTCTCTAGTAAGTCCCTTTTAAATTGTATTTTTCATAAAAGACTAAAAATGTAACTAACTCAAAAACTACTGATTTTCAGTAGAAAATTTGGTGGCATAATTTGTTGCATTTTAACCCTATTATGACGTCCTGCAAGGAATACGTTGAGTTGCCTGGAACCCTGTATATAGCATGACTTGTATCAGAAAAGTGTGGTCATATACCATCAAACTGAACCACTTTCTCCATGGAGATAATAATCAGCCGTCCCATACATTTGGGTCAAGTAAGTACGAGTATTGCAATTTTGTATGATACAGTTCTCCCCTGGAAAAAGTTGTTAGCTTCTACCACACCCTTAAATATAACACTTTTCTGATATGGTGTATAATGTAGCCATTGGCATTAATAAAAACCGGCCAAGTGCGAGTCGGACTCGCGCACGAAGGGTTTCGTACTATTATCTATAAAAATTGCAAAAAAATCACGTTTGTTGTATGGGTGCCCCCTTAAATATTTATTTTATTTCAATTTATTTATTTATTTCTAAAGTGAATATATAATTAAATATTCTACATATATTTCAAGCGTCTACCTGTTGCCGTTATCAATATCGAGCAAAAACGTACAAAAAAATCACATTTGTTAAATGGGAGCCCCTTAAATATTTATGTTATTCAATTTTTTTTGTATTTGTTATTATAGCGGCAACAGAAATACATCATCTGTGAAAATTTCAACTGTCTAACTATCACGGTTCATGAGTTACAGCCTGGTGACAGACAGACAGACAGACAGACGGACGGACAGTGGAGCCTTAGTAATAGGGTTCCCATTTTACCCTTTGGGTACGGAGCCCTAAAAAGCAATGAGTGGTTGAGGTATTCTGTAAGTCTTTAATTAATTTATCCTTGACTGTGCAATATCAATAAGTGACATCAAGAATTAATCTGCCAGCCTTTTTCCAACTACGTTGGGGTCGGTTTCCAGACTAAACGGGAGCAGCTCAATACCAGTATTTTACATGGAGCGACTGCATATCTGACCTCCACTACCCAGTAACTGAGTAAATCTAGTTGTCACACTTTTGGGGTTCTGAGGACCCCTAACGACTGTCAAAGACCCATGAATGACAGTCGGGACCAATGGCTTAAAGTGCTTTGCAAGGCACGAAGGAGTCTATGTATCTAAAGATGGTCACCCATCCACAGACCAACCCCGGCAAGCGTAGCTTAACCTGATGGATCGACCCGTGGGGCTGTTTTTACATAGCCACGAGCTCCTCAAAACACAGCAATGGAATTATATTGGAATTACATAATAACTTTTATTGAAAACCAATACGTTTACATTGTTTTCCTGTAATCGAAATCCTGGCAGGGATGTATTGTGTTTCAAGGAAAAAGGAAGCTGAATGAAAATGTGTAATTTGAGGCATATTAATAGACTATCATTAATTGTCACGTTTATCGTAAAAGCGATACCTACTATCTGAAGTTCCGAAATGATTTTTTGTGCCCAAGACGTTTGCGATCTCTCGCGTCCGGCCCTGGTTCAGGCCATGGTTCGGAGCGAGAGTGCATGGGAGGCCGTCACTTCCTTCTGCGAAGCAATAATGCTCGCAAAGGAGGAGGCGGAACGCGTAAGGTTGACACAGGGTTCGCGCCCTCATGCTCTTAGCCACCGCAGGAGACGCCCCGGGCGTCGGGAGTCACAAGCTGATTTCCGGCCACCGTAGGCGCGGGCCTGCGGACGGTGAGTGATGGGTAGCTCGCCGTCCGATAAGGACCAGGCCCAGGTCGACGGCGCGTTGTGTTTTAAGCGCGCCTCAAAGAGATGTCAGCACCAACTGACGGGATCCGTTAGGGCCAATGCCTGCCAGGGTTGCGAGTTTGTCCGAAAGGGATATCGTGGCCCTGGCATACAGGCAACGGAAGAAACACGGGTGGGTTTTAGTCAGTAAAAGTCTGACACGCCCTCCCGCTCAGCCCAGAGCGGGAGAAGTTATTTGATAATTTCCCACCCAAAAAAAAAAAAGTATAGCAGTTCAAGAGGGGCTCGTACCATCAAGAAACATTATTTATTGCAATAAGGGGTGCTGCACACGTGTGTCGGGTTCGGTTCGGCACATTTGATTACAAACCCGACTCGAAACAATTACTATATTCACTACATACATTCATTTACATACATACATTTATCTACATACATTCATACATTATATTCGGCTTTCACTCAGCTACTACCGATCAGCAAACTCCGTTCGGAATTTCACCTAGCTTAATCATGTTTGCGTCGGCTTGGCACAACTTGAGCTGAATGGTGCTGATCCATGCGTCATGTTCGTGAACGGGCGCTGTCAGTTGGGGCATCTCTTAGCTGCCACGGCTTATGTTTTTTTTTGTTTTTTATCTTTTTATCACGGACGCTTCTGACGTATTGCATCGTTCTCACATGTTTAACTTCAATATGAATGATGTAACCAATATTTTAATTTAAAAGAGTGTCCGTGGAGTTTCTTGCCAGTTCTTCTCCATAGGAACCTACTATTTTGGAACGGGCAACTAGCTTCATATTTGTAACTGACCGACTTCTTGACAGTTCAAAAGTGCCTGTCAATGGTTTAATTGAAATAAATGCTTTGAGTTTTAGTTTGACAATTTGAGCTAAGCCGAGCGGCTTTTTCCTGAACATGAAGGTAGGTTTATAGTTTTTGCGTACCCCATGGGAAGATGACGTAAGTTTATTTATGCACGTTTAATATGTTTATAGGTATTAATTACATATTTTCGATTTTGCCGCCCAGCTGTACAGACGTAAGGTCCCCTAATAATTTCAATGCCCCATTTCTATTAAATGTTACCTTGAAAAACGTTTCCTTGGGCGAATCTTAGAGCCGTCCCTCAGAGCCGTCCTTTTGATTCCTTTTATCTAACAAACAATCTTGCTTCTATATACATATATAAAGGGAGATGGATGTTTGTTCATCTTGGTCGAAAAGAATGGTACGGTGGAAGGTAAGATGGTGTGTTTTACGGTAAAATCATTATATTAATTCGTGAAGCGAAAACTTTGTACACTTTTTTACGAAAATTACGCGGATGGAGGAGTATGAAATTTGGCACAGTTTAAAGTTTATTTGGAACAAATATTTTTATATAATATGCATTAAAAATAAATTTGAACATAACATCACGACTGTAATCCCTGAAGGGTTAGGCAGAGGTACCTATAGTACTCCCACGTTCCGACCCGGGAATCGAACCCTGGACCACGTGCTAGGCAGTAACGCTTGCGACCATTAGACCAACGATGGAGTCATAAATCAAATTAATAAAAAAACATTACACAGTGTACACACACTACCATGCGTTTTTCACACACACATATAGTACCAGGGCCTCAAGACTTGGAGATAGATAGGTGACAGAAGTGACAGCTTGCGCATGGAATAAGTAAGTACCATATAGATTAGAGAGATAAATATAGAGTAGAGAAGGTCGAATTTCGAGCAGTGGGGGACTACTAGTTCTTTTAAATTCATGATCGACGGGGAATGTACCGAACCGGTAACCAATTTTTGTTTCGATCAATCTCTTAACTATAGGTGATATCAGAATTATATTTTGATCAATCTAAATCAGCAGTTTAACGGAGTTTCCAACAAATGTTTTATTTTAGAAGTTTTTTATTAATCGACAAATTTCAACTTTTTTACAAAACTTTATTAATAATTATTTACCCTTGAATGCCTCGTTGGTCTAGTGGTCGCAAGCGCTATTGTTGAGCTTGAGTTCCTGGGTTCGATTCCCAAGTCGGGCAAAGTGTTATTGAGATTTTCCATTAGGAATTTCTCAGTAGCAGCCCGGTGTTTAGATTTGTGCCCGGTAGAGATGGCAATAGGCTCGCCCCCAATTACATGGGACTTAAACATAACTGACGAAATGTGGGTGTACTATAGGACACCTCTGCCTAGGCCTTTGAGGATTACAGGCGTGATGTTATGTGTTATGTGTATGTGTGTATGTTATTAATAATTTCGGTCTTCCCGAGAAAATCATTTAATTTGAAGTTACGTGCACCATTTTTAATATAATACATAATAAATGAGGTACTAAAGTAAGATGTGCCTCTGCGCATGTAATAAAATATGATATTAAAAACTGTAACCTACATTCCCATGTTACTTTAGTCCTTGTAAAATGCTACTAAACTTAGAAATTAAGTTTCTAGTTCCCTTATCTTAGTCACAGCATCCACAAACCCAGTTTATATCAGACCAATAAATTAGAGACAATCTTAAAAATATAGCAGCCATTTTTCCGAGCGCCACAGAGTAAAAAATTTTATTATTAAAACAGCGAGCCTATTTTTATCGTAGTCTGTAATCTAATAAATTGTATCGAATAAATCGAGTATGTTTTGGATTTTAACGAAGCTTTTAGTGCTCGTCATTTTTTTGCTAAAAATAGCAAAATAATTACATGATTGGCATTTTTATTATTCATGTAACTCAACATGTATGTATATTGTATATTTTAAGGTTAACGAACTGTACTTGTTTAGTAGGTAATATAAAAATTCAAAGATAAGTGATACATTGAGATGCATTCCCAAAAACCAGAACCTGGCCTGCAATTGGTAGACCCCACAAAAGCTGCAAGTTATTTAAGTGATCATCAGACAAACGAAAGTTACAAAAACGGTTCCAAAAAAGTGGTGCCACCTTAAAAAATTACAGCTCCATTGACTAAGGTCGAATTTTAGTAATAAAACTAAGGGCGATCAGCACATCTAAATCGAGTTCAAGAGCAAGTGTCATTATTGTTAGGGAATATTGACACTGACAGATCTTGAACTCGGCCTTAGAGTTAATGGAGCTGTAATTTTTTAAGATGGCACCACTTTTAAGTCATACAGCTATGGTATAATAAAAATAAATTATAATATAATTCTTAATAATCATACTGCATTAATAATTATGACCAAATTTTAAGCGAGTAAACAAATAAGCATTATTTAAATATAATAAATTAATTTATAATAAATGATGAGATAGACTAGCATATATAATATTAATAGAATAAGGAAATGGTTAATAAGTTAATGAATATAGAAATATAAAATACTTAATAGGATATAAAATAATTCAAACTTAATAATAAGGAAAATTAATAAAGCGATCTTCCTCTCTCTACTTATTTAAAAATTGCTGTGCCCGACAGGGTCCATAATTGTTTCTATTACTTAATTTTCATTTATCACCTGTAAGTGTACAATAAGGATTGCAATAAACGATTTGAGATTATTTTGTAAATATGAAAATCCGTATACAAGAAAAAGGCAAAACTTAAAAGGTAAACCTTCAACAACGTTCCTTCACCAACGAACCTTCACCGTTATAGGTAAAAATGGATTACAAGAGTAACAACAGCTTCCCTGTGTGTATTTTGCATGACAAGAGAAAAGGATTACTCACTTTCGAAAAGCCATCTTCATCTTTATGAAATATGGAAATCAAGACCTATACCGCCTTATTACAAAACGAGATTCATATTTTGACATGGCTTAAACCATGGAGCCAGTTTTTGTAATAAGAACGTAACAGTGCTTGAAATACCGTTCTTTATACAAAACTGAAAACTTAGGTCATTACTAAGTTGTCAGTTTTGTGTTTAGGAACTTTACCATAGTCGGAATAAAGTTCGAAATTCAATAATGGCTCCATGTTATACATTTTCATTTATCTGTTGTTAATACATCATTGTAGATAATAATTACACGAAATTGCATCATAAAATCGAAATTTTTGAACAAAGAAAAGTTTCGACAAAGAACCGTTCTATCGTTGGAATTTGGACTTATTTTGTGTTTTATCGACTGCAAATAATCAATAATAATCATAAATAAGTGCTTGAAACATCGTTTTAGATAATATTTGCACTAAATACTTGTGAAAAGTTTCAAAATATCATATTTCAAACTTTGCATCAAAATTGTTAAACTTTGAAGTTAAATTAAATTAAATTATCTATTTCTTTCCACAAGAATGACTAAGTGTTAAACTTATATGACAGTATAGTTCCCACTTGTGCATTTATCACAAATATTCAAAAAAAAAAAAAAAGGTAGTTTATTTTTTAATTAATTAATAAATAAATCAATTAACCCCCCCCTTTTCTTCAAGAAAATCTTTTATTAATTAATTATGGTGGTATATTTTTACAAGATATAGGTAGCTATCAGTCAATACAGGTTTATGTAGTATTTTAGTAACATTTTTGTATAAGAAACTACTCGGTGTTACTCCGATGTGAATTTTCAAAGTTTCAAAGATATCATGAGGCCGGCCTCAAGTGCCATGAACTTTGTGATTTATTATTACAACAATGTTACATAGAACTCTCAAAGAAACGCTGTTGTTAGATTTCTTATCTATTCATAATGTAACTTGCAAAATTTTGTGTAAATTGATACAATAGTTTTATCAGAAATAGCCATAACATTGGACCTAAACAATACAGCTGTTATCTGTAATTAGGGGTAATTATTAAATACAAATACAGTTCCCACAACCATTTTTTTTATTGTTAATTACACTCACTCTATTCACAAAGCCAAATCTGCTTAACAAAGTATCCTAAGCTCTAAAAAAACACTTGAAATGTTTATTGTTTACATTAGCGGCGGAGGTCATAAACCTGTCGGCCATTACGATAAGGAGGCGGGAACGATGGGTTTTTGACGTTTGTTATGTCACAGGGCATGAAAGGTTAAACCTGGGTCTGAAGATAAACCTTGTTTTGTAATAAGGGGGATAAAGTTTTACCAACCTACCATTTCGTTAGGGCCCTGCTCCACCTGCCACCATCACGTCTAGCCAAGTTTCCTACCCACCTCCATTTCAGAGCCGCTATCGTAGTTCCATGAACCTTAGTCCTACGTTGGATCTCTGTGTTACGGACTCGGTCCTTCAGTAATAGGCCCTTTGTAGAACTTGGGCTTGGTACAGTCTTTTCAGTGAGCGCCCATGGTTCAGCCCCATAATATGTCATGGTAGGCAAGACACAACGTATTATGACGGTACCTTGCCAATTCATTTATGAAAATATTATGTATGTACGGAAAAAAGCCCATTCTTCTCCATAAGAAACTACCTTTTGGAAGGGGCAACTAGAATCTTTTCTACTTTTTTGTAAAGTTTTGACGTTCAGAAGTGCCTCATAGGTGCCTATTTAAAATAAATAATTTGACTTTGAAAGTCAAAGTCAAATTATTTCTTTCAAATAGGCACTTATGAGACAACTTTAAACAACATGAAATTAAAAATAGTTAATTAATCATCTTTAAAAGCTATCACTTAAATATATAATGATAGCGCTGGCAAATAAAAACAGTACCACAGATAAAAACAAACGTCATTACGGCTGATGACGTAACGGAAACAATAAATAAATAAGTGCAATAAATAAATAAGTTATTTTGCATTACATTATAAAATCGTATCAAATTAAGTAATTAAGGTTTGTTTTTATTTAAGTATTAATTTAAAACTCTAGAAAAGAAATTGAATCGCTGTTCATTTCAAATAAAATTATTGTTACCTAACTAAATTTACAATTTAAGTATTTAAAAAGTGTTATTAATTACAAATCAAATATTGTGCGCAATAACATTATTTTTACTAAATTAATCTAAATTGAATTGTAAAAACAAATGTCACCGGAAGTCGTTACTCTAAGACGTTGATAGTTGTTTAAACATATAAATAGGCTTGCTCTAGTCGCAGAGCGCAAAGTATTGAATTGTATTTTGAACTGTGTGCATCCCGTTATAAAAATAATCATTTTTGGTTGTGGAAATGATAAAAAGTGTTTACAAGATGTCTGATCGTTATCATTTGAGATCCCTGAGCTCTCCCGCTCTTACATATATAGTATTTACAAGTATACAATACAAAATAAAGGGGAAGAGCTTATTGGGCATCAAAAAATTTGTCCGCATCACTGTCAGTGGGAAAAGTGCCCAAAAGGCTGGCAGCATTGCCACATTGGATGGCAATGCTGATTCTTTGTGCTAAAAATAGGCCAGACCTCTGGTCATGTAAAGAGTCGACCAACCGTTTGGTGATGTCCCGAAATACTCGATGAGCACTCGGACCCCAAGGCCCTAGTGTTACAACCCCAAACGGCTCAAACATTATAGCTCCCAATAAGGTTGTTATATTTGCGCTGTTTGAGGTTTTCTGATTTTGCAGCAGCCGCCCCAGCACAGCCCGCCGTGCTAGGAAGATAGGATGGCGCGAGGGTGTCTACACAGATCGCATCCCACACTAAAGATCCACGGCATTATGGTAATTCCGTCTGGCCTCTTCCCATCATAGCATGCATAGCACATGTGTGAGTACTATGTACTTACTATAAAGCTACCATTTACTGGGTACGTCTTTCATTGACTTGAATGTGCCCTGGCGGCTGAGAGTATGTCATGCTCATTGTAATGTCTCGCTGATGGTAGCGCGTGTGTTGGATCATTTAGCTCCCTTCAAAATGGTTGAGCTGAATGGTGGTAATCCATGCGTCATGTACGTGAACGGGCGCCATCAGTAAGGACTGGTCATCTCTCAGCGGCCTTGGCTTATTTTAATTAAATTTTTAAAATTGCTTTTTTTTATCTTTTTGTTACGGACGCTTTTGACGTTTTGCATCGTTCTCACATGTTTAATTTCAAAACGAATGATGTAACCAATATTTTGTAACCATATGATAATTTAAAAGAGTGTCCGTGAAGTTTCTTGCCCGTTCTTCTCCATAGGTACCATGCGTCATGTTCGTGAACGGACGCCATCAGTAGGGACTGGTCATCTCTTAGCGGCCTTGGCTTATTTTAATTTAATTTTTGAATTGCTTTTTTTATCTTTTTGTTGCGGACGGTTTTTTCGTTTTGCATCGTTCTCACATGATTAATTTCAAAACGAATGATGTAACCAATATTTTGTAACCATATGATAATTTAAAAAGAGTGTCCGTGAAGTTTCTTGCCCGTTCCTCTCCATAGGTACCTACTAAGCTTTGGAATGGGCAACTAGCTTCATCTTTATGACTTACCGACCCCTTGACAATTCAAAAGTGCCTGTAATTGGGATTATTTGAAATAAATGCTTTGAGTTTTGAGTTTTTTGAGTTTGATACAAAACACTAAGTGAAATAGAGCAAGGTGGTCAAAGGAAAAGGAATCATGAACTAGATTTTTCAAACAAAACTGAAACTGGAGTGCCTTCATCGGCAGTGGAATCCACATACTGTAATAACGAAGTTTTCAACCGATATTCGTAGGTAGCCGATATCCGTCTATCAGTCCATCAGAAACGAAAAACGCTCTGTTTGATCGATATTTCGCGTATTTGGACGAAGTATGTTTAATTAAAAACCGAATGTTAGTGCAAGGTCAGTTTCGGGTTAGTCATGTTGTTTTGCCCATTGGCCTATTTCGGGTTTTGTAGTCAACGAGGTACCCTTATAGTTTCGCCATGTCCGTCTGTCTCTCTGTCTGTCTGTCTGTATACATAAATTAATCACGCCAACAAAGTGGTAAAATAAAATCTTGAAAAATAGTTTTTTTCAGGTTAAGTACCTCTACCTTTTGCACGTAAAGTGTGGATGTTTTTATTTTTCTTGTCTATCCTATGATGTAGGGATCGGTGGATAGACCGTTCAAAAATATTGCAGGTTTCATCATAATCATTTCTCGATTAACGGATCCGTTTGCGTATTCTTAAGCTGTTAAATCAAAGTGCTATTTTTTTGTTAGATATGTGTCTCCTCTCTGTCAGCTAAATGGTTATTTTTGGATAATATGGGAAAAAATTCATGGCTGTAGTATATATAACGCAATTAAAAAGAAAACTATCACAGCTAAGTGGTATTTACCAGATAACGAGTAATAGTCGGCCAACTTACATTTGCAGTTGGAAAATTGAGCGTGACGTATATGGATGTCCGAGAACATATTTTTGAACTACAATGTTAAGTTTATTTTTGGAATAAATTCATTCCAACTAAGGAACCCTTCATTTTGCGTGGTCTGACACGCACTTGGCCGGTTTTTTACGTTATTTAACGCTACAAGGTAAGTTCGTGGCTAACTGGTTATGTTTTTTACGCTTTAGCTACTATATTAACGGCTTAACATGCTTTTCGAGGCACGGAGGAGGCTCAATATGTAATGGATGGACACCCATCCAGAAAACGACCGCAAGAAGCGTAGCTTAACCATCTATCGACCCGTATCGCTTTTATTATCTAGTTAGCAACGAGCCCCTCTAAAAAAGACGTATTAAATCTCTGTGCAAAATTGGTGGCTACTTAGTTATTATTTTCGTTATATTACATACTAAAGTAAAAAATATGGGTAGGTATTTATATTCTTAGAGCATATATACGTAGCAACAATTTTCTTAGAGTAACTATGCATTTTATCTAGTTCTTCTTCTTAAGAAACATGTTGGAACCGTCTCCTAAACTCAATTACGTAGTCAAGTATGTATGTACAGATACCCCAAGAAAACTGTGCGCTTCTGGAATAATGGTCTATCTTCAAAAATACTTAGGTGCTATGATGAGATCTGATATAGAGATGGAAGTACGAGCTTATTTGTATTCCCATCATTACAAAATAATAGATTAACAACTCTATATAATTAGTAAAAACTCAAAAATAAATTGAGTGAGACATGGCGATCTTTCCTAAAGAGCGCAATGATAGGTGCTACTACAAACGTGACAATACATAGGCCCACTTGCGCGTTCATGGGTTTTCATAAATAACTCTGACGTTGACGTTATGAGGTACCGCTGAACGCAAACTCGTTTATAAGTAATTACAAATTATAAAAAACTCAAAACATATTTTACCTTTTTCGTCAAATCAATAAACTAAATCTCCATGGAAACTACATAGGATACGTATAAAATTAAATGTTATGTTATAAAATTCAAAGACCAGAAAATATTACGTATCGTAATGTAGTGTAAAAGACATGGCTATACAATTTCCGTTCATTGTTCATTAATTTTTGGTCGGATTTCATATCAGGGCAAAGATCAATCAACAAATCAACCACCGCAGCCTATAGCAGTCCACTGCTGGACATAGGCCACTCCCAGGCTGCGCCACAACACCCTGTCCTCCGCCTTCCGCATCCAGTCTGTCCCAGCCACTTTTTTAAGGTCGTCGTTCCATTTAGCTGAGGGGCGTCCCACACTATGCTTCCCGATACGCGATCTCCACAAAGAGGAAAGATATCTCAGGGCAAAGATATTGCAATTCTATTTTATGCTTCGTCGATTGAATTGCAATATTCTTAACCCAAACAACACCAATGTCAGGTAACTAACCCGGTGTTACTTGCAAGTGGACCTTAACCGCGCGGCGTTCGTGCTAAATCGGAAACACGAAGACTACCGAAGCGCATACTTTTTCTGGTTTTCCTGTAGGATAACAATGGGACGGAGAACTGTTAACTTTAACAAATCATCACTACTGTCGACAGATCGTTATTCCTCATTGCTGGATATAAACCGTCTTTACTATGGCAGGCCGCTTCGGTTCTAATCCTGTATTGGGTTTATCCAGTTCCATGTTAATTGACAAACAGGCTTACCTAAAACTAACCCATAATGTACTTCTATGGACGCATAGAGATATACAAGGCTGCCTCTAAGAAAGGACCCTGCTTTTGTAATTCTATTAACAAGTAGATTAGGTCAGTATTTAACAAACAGATGTTTCACCTATGCTGGCCCGTTAAGAGTGTAAAAAGTGTGTTAAAAGTGGGCGTGCCCTCACCCCTGTCAAGCCCCTCCACGGACTGTGTATAATATAAATATAATTATGGTGGATACTTGAGTTCGATTTATTTTATTATTATTGAAATTATTTTTAATTTGTTTATTCTTAATTATGTGTTGACTTTGTTTTGTAATTTATGAAATTGAAATTGTATAATTTTAATGATGAATTTTGCATGCCTGAATAATAATTAAAAAAAAATATACAACACAGTGGACTGCGCATTCACTTGACATCTGGAAGTGTATTATTATGTACTGTGTTGAGCAATACATTTTTGAATTTGAATTTGGACTTCAAGACGCCACGACGGGAAATGGTGCATAAATAAGCTTGCACATCTCATTCTCTTGCATTTCTCTTTTCACAAGGACAACTGACCAGGCCCTCAAATCTGCTATTATAATAGTGTCAGAATGGTCGATCATTGATCTCATAATTGTTGATTTTGACAAGTTTGGTAATCTACTATTATAATGGCGTCATTATGGCTTTCCAATGGTCGGCCACTGACACTACATTGAAAGAAATTGATTTTATTGGTAATCTCGTACATAATGACAAATTAATGACATTTATACTAATGGGATTTATAATAGCGGCAATACGACAATGCCATTATAATAACACAATTCTATTACGATAACATTGACCGACCAATGATCGACCATTATGAATTTAGTAGATTACGAACTTTTACCAAAATGACAATGGCATGACAATGGGATCGTGTTGGAATGACTGAATTTACAAAAATAGCAGATTTGGGCTTTTTTTTTTTTTTTTTTTTTTGTTTTTTTTTTTTTTTTTTTTTTTTTTTTTACGCTGAGAAATGTGTTACGCATGCCCGCTTGTGGGGGACGACGAGACGAGGCATGTGGGACTCCTGTGTTAGACATACAGTATACCCACTAAAACTCAGCGGTGTTCCCGCAACGCCGTGATGGGAGGGCATGGGAAACCGGCGCAGCCTTTACATCCAAAACCCTCCCGGCGCATGCCCGCCTTGCTGGCGGGCCCCGCATGCCCCCCAGTTTACTGGGGGGCTATGGGAATGACCGGGAACACCTGGTCATTCCCATCCGACACTGGTGGAGGCCTGTGCAATACAGGCAAGGGTGCCCCCGCACCCGTTGCCTGCTGGCCTCCACCTGGGAGGAGTCGAAGATGACTTTCGTACTGACGTCTTCTTCGACCCCTCCTCCACCTGCGGAGCGGCGCCGCGAGAGGGTCGTCCTCCCGCGCGCGCTCCGCGTCCTCCTTCTGTGACATGACTTCCTCACAGAAGGAGGCGACTGTTGCCCAGGCCTCCTCGCTTTCCAGCATCGAGTTGACGACACTGGGAAGCGAGAGGTCCGGCCCGACCGCTGCGTCCAGACTACGGCGCAGCTCGGACCAGGCTGGGAGACTTGGGCCCCTGGTCGAACCTCCGTCAACTTACTACTTGATTGTATTTTGTATCGTTGTTTGTGCTAATAAGTACACCATTAGGTATACTTATCTTATCTTCTTTATCTTCCCTTGATTTATGTTGTACCTAATAAAATGATGGTAGTTCAATATTTATGTATAACTAGTAATTATTGATTGTTAGTTTGTTTTTCATGTGACTAAATTATAACGCATTTTAGTTCAGACCAGTAACAGATTCCTGTTCAAAATAACCGTCAACGTCAGTTTCGTTCACAAGGACATAAACGGTTATTTTACGAGAATATTATCACTGAAAAATAAAACGCGGTGTAAAATTGAGGTTTCTAAACAGAAACAATAAACTACATACAATGTTTTAGTGGTTTGTCTGTAAAAGTGCCGAGGTGTTTTATTTTATTTTTATGGTTTTTAAATCTTTTGCAACAATGCATCTTTATATAATAGCATGAAACATTGTAGTCTTATTTCACCTAAGAAATACAGGGTTAAATTAAATAGTTGTGTAATATAATTGCCGAAGTTCCGTTTGGTGCCGGACGTAAAGAATAGCACGATCCCATTTCTTCCCATGGGTGTCGTAAAAGGCAACTAAGGGACTTACTAGAGAATGGGCAGCAGCGGTCTCTATGCATTTTTAAAACCATACTGCGATCGCCAACCCGCCTGCCAAGCGTGGCGATTATGGCAAATCCCCCCCCTTTTTGGGGGAGGCCTATGCCCAGCAGTGGACGTCTTTCGGCTGAAATGATGATGATGATAATAGCTAGCGAAACGTGATGGGTATCGATAATCTAAACACGAAAAATTAAAAATAAAAAAGATTCGTTGATATTTTTTTGGGTTCAACGACCCCTAGTACTATTTAGTTATTAGTTTTTTAGTTACTGGATGTATGAGTTGAAAAAATCTGCACAAAAAATAACTGACTTCTGAACTGATATTTTAAGTTATTACACGACCGGCGGTTAACCCACAAAAAAAAAACTTATCAAATTAATTTTGTTTTGTTTAAGTATAATGATTGCGGAGTTTTGCTAGCTTATTTAACTTGGCCCTGTATATTTGCATTTTTAAATGACGTAAAGTATCTTTGTCTACGACGACTTCTGAGAGCCTAGACAAAGTCTTTATCTTTTACGTGTGGTTAGGGCTGAACGTTTTTTTTTTTTTGGGTTGGAAATTATCAAATAACTTCTCCCGCTCTGGGCGGAGTGGGAGGGCGTGTCAGACTTTTTACCCACCACTTTTTAAAACCCACCCATGTACCTTCCGTTGCCAGTGTGCCAGGGCCACAATATCCCCTTTCGGACAAACTCGCAACCATGGCAGGGATTGACCTGGTGTCAGAGTTTTTATATCGCCTATGCCTCTGGCTTTGCCTTCAACACGATGTTTTCCTTCACCGTTTTTTATTAAGCAAGTGATTATACATTACGCACATGAATTCGAAAAGTCAGAGGTGCGTGTCTTGGTTTCGAACTCGAGACCTATGACTTGGCAGTCCGACAGACACACCACTAGGCTATCACTGCTGTACAAAGTGTAATAGCTGGTAACGATGATGGAAATAGTAAAAAATCTATTGGATTGACATAAGCTACCGAAAATCTTTTTTTTTTGTTTACGGGGTGGAAAATCCTCATGGATGTCCTCATCCATGAGGATTTTCCACCCCGTGAACACCGCCCACCCCAGGACGGAGGTCCGTCCTGGGGTGGGCGGAGGGGTCTGTCAGACTCTTACTGACTAAAAACCACCCCAGTGTTCCCTTCTCACACTTGCACCGGGGATCTTGGGATCTGTTATTACTTCCGTGATCCCCGCCTAGTGCCGGGCCCGCCCCTGCGGGCATCCTCAAGTCTAGTGGGGGGGTGAGGTGTTTGACCCCCGCTGCAACGTCTGAAAGGGGCGCGCCTGGAACACTACGCGCCGCCACCTCGGGTCCAATGTGGTAGGGGGCGGCGGTCGTCCCCAAGTCCGCCGTCCCTGGAAGCTACCGAAAACCTTGTGTCAACCTTGTTGAAAGTCCTTGTAGAAATGTAAAACTCTTTGAAAGTGGTGAGCCACTTTTCTTCCGCAGGAATAGATTGATATGCGTCTCGAATTTTGCTCTAAAAACTTATTGTAAGTTTACCCTAACAAGAAAACATTAATATTTTTGTAATAATATTTGACTAGCCGTTGCCCGCGACTTCGTCTGCGATCCAGGATTAAAAGTACTCTATGTCCTTCTACAGATTATGGTCTACTCATGTGTCAAATTTAATCTAAATCCCTTCAACCGTTAAAGCGTGAAAGCGTGACAAACAATCAAACTCACTTTCGCATTTATAATAACAAAATATAATTTATAAGTTAGGATGCATATCCTAATAGGCTCTAATAATCCTTCCATATCCCATGGGCACGTCTTCCCTACCATTATCGCGCACCTCGGTCTACTCTTTGATATACAAAGGTCTCTGTAGTCTCATGAAACATGAGGCTTCAGGGGTAAGGGTGAATCCTTGGGTTCATTCGAGCAATCGAGTCTGGTACAACCACGCTGGGATCGGTGCATTTCATTCATTAATTCCATTGATGTATTAAATAGGAATTAGGCCACTCTCTAACATCACGTAAATATTAAATGGACCCAATGTCGTGCGTCATGTGCTCGACAACCGAAAAAGAGAGACTTATTACGCGGACTACAGCGGGAACGAGATGGCAATAATTGTCACTGTTATGGATAACAACTCGGAAACAAACTACGATTCGGGATTTACCCGCAAACTGAGAGTTATGTAGGTCGATTGTGTTCTTTCACCTAATTTTAACGGTCCACGTCGAGGAGCGCGTACCATATCTTCCTATTTAATAAATCAATGATTAATTAATTCATAACAAAAAATAATTTATAAGTTAGGGTTAGGGTTATTTATTTATAAATATAAAAAATATGTATTAGGTATGTTGAAACTGTTTGTATCCCCGTCATTTGTCCCTTAGGTTCATTAGAAAACCAGCGTCAGACAGCATCTGGCTGGCATTAATGCTGAAATGAACCTATGCAACACTTGGTTGTTTTTTATTTTCGATTACTCAACTCATTTTTGAGAAAATAAATAATTGCTTCATATATTGCAATCAATTACAAGCGTTGCGTAATCACGCTTCTCTTTCATTTGTATGCAGTCTGACAGTGACAGCGGTTTACCTGTTGTCAGCGTCTTAAATAGCAATTATTTTTATTACCACGATATGGACTAGTCTTATTTAGTTCGTGTGGATACAATAATTTCGATAAACACAACACAATCAAAAACTAATCAAAACAACAATTCCAAAGGTTCCTCCTCCCTCATAATATCTTTGACTGGTTACACAAAGTTTTAATATTCTGAGCAAGTTCAATATTGGGATGCAAGGCAGGCAACAGTTTGACCTACTTACTACAGAACAAACGTCGTCAAGGGCATGGGTTTTAGATACTATTTATAGAAAAAGTTGAACGCAGCCTTAGAGGAGGATCACCGGGATGCGGCAGAAAAATATTACTAAAAGAAAGAAAAAAAGACAGAGTAAAGTTTATTTGGATTCATGAGGAAGGTTAAGGTGTATAATTATTAAAGGTTTTGTGTAAATTGGCTGAAATATGACGATGATTGTTGAAAACGTCGGAAATAGTACATTTTGATACAAGTGGAGAATGTTTGTTATTGCATTTGAGGCGGAATTAACACCCGAGCCGTAGGCGAGGTTGTTTTTGAGCCGAGAACTGCAATAACAAATGTCCACGTGTATCAAACGACGTTTTTCAATACACTTTAGAAGAAATAAAATAAAATAACGAAACATATTTTTGTGATTTTGTCATGACTTATTAGGAATGTATGATTTAATTTTCTTTTTTTTCCGCGCTTTGCTTTCGGAGAAGCAAAGGTATAAAGCCGATACTCGTAAACAGCCTAATATGAAAAATAGAAAATTCAAATATTTTTGAGTTTAGAACACAAATAAATGTTAATTTGTTCATAAACGTTTTTTTATTGTAATAATCATGGTATTCTTCCTATTTATAAACATTATTTAATTAAATATTCCAAAAATATTAACGCCGTAAATACGCATATTTGCCGAGATTAAAAAAAAATCACCTCCGAATAGAGCGGACAGTCTCAGGCGCGAGACGGTGTGAGGCATTGAACCAATTTGGACTAAGTATAGGTATAAGTTATCTGTGGTAATTTTTATTCCCGCACACGTGTTGGAAAATAAAAAATCGCACGCGTGTGAAATACATTGCATTGTGAACCTAATCGTAGTGCGATATGAACCAGTTTTCGAGGAAGTGTATTGAAAAAAAAACATGCCGACTGGGAGATTTACTGGCGTGCGCCGCGCCGCGTAAACCAATACCCCCTTATTACAAAACAAGGTTTATCTTCAGACCCCGGTTTAATACATGGAGCCATTATTGAATTACGAACTTTATTCCGACTATGGTAAGTTCCTAAACACAAAACTGACAACTTAGTACCGAACTATGTTTTCAGTTTTGTACAAAGAACGGTATTTCAATCACTGTTACGTTCTTATTACAAAAATCTGGCTCCATGGTTTAAGCCATGTCAAAATATAAATCTTGTTTTGTAATAAGGCGGTTTCTGTCTTATTACAAAACAAGGTTTATCTTTAGACCCAGGTTTAAGCCATGACGCCATTATTGAATTTTGAACTTTACTCCGTCTATAGCCTAAAGTTCCTAATACAAAACTGACAACTTAGTACCGAACTAAGTTTTCAGTTTTGTATAAAGCACTGTATTTCAATCACTGTTACGTTCTTATTACAAAAACTGGCTGCATGGTTTAAGCCATGTCAAAATATAAATCTTGTTTTGTAATAAGGCGGATAGAGTCCAAAATGTCCTGCACTTCTGAGGGCAATGATGCCGCGATTAGCGTAGCGAACTACTGGGCCCAACTTACTTATTTATTTTAGAACATGAAGGACGTTCAGCTAATAAAAACAAAATGGATACCATAGTCACCAGAAAGCCAATTACAAATCCTCACGTATAGATTTATAATAATAATTAATGGTGCGAGCACAAAAACAAAAAATACATCGCCTTAATTAAAGTAAGCATTATAAATACTTGGTTTGCAATTAACATAAATGTATTTAACATCGACTCAAAAAGAAGTTCGTTAAAACTTGGGCAGCTGTCAAACTTGCTGGTGGGCAAGTTATTCCATCTCTGTATGAGATATTTGCTAGTGCTAAAGAGAAGAATAATTTAGGACGTCTGCCGATCCCATTACTTATTCGTACGGATAGGTAAGTACGATCGTGGAAGTGGCAAAATTTTGGGCTACCAAAATCAAAACCGAAAATATTTTTATTTCAAACGTCAGAAACTAGGTGCACGGTTCCAATTGGTCGTTTCCTATGGAGAAGAGCCGGCACGAAACTCCACGGTTACTCTTTTAAAAAAAAATGGCTTTTACAATGTTTTCAAATTACAGTGTCAATAGGTATGAGAGGACAGCGTAGGCCCGTGAAAGTACTAGGTACTTAACAAAATAGAACATGGTCTACAGATCTACAGTCTATTAAGCCTACAACGTCCTCACATTAACAAAAAAACACCAAAATTTTATTCACTGTCGTGCCATCAACATGTTGAAGAAAACGTAAAAGTAAAGCATAAGCTAGATTGGCATACTACAGCAGATGATAGAGTCAAGGACAAACATAGCAGTCTGTAACCTCCAAATGTCTGCAGACTAATGACTACCCGAAATTAAATTGTCATAACTGTATATCATTTTATTAATTTCATGCCTGCCAGCCTTTGTAAAGCTACGCACCCACTATGGTTGTAAACCAGCTGATGAGCTGACCGTGATTTTATACATCGAAAGATGACAATAAACTCCCTTATCTCCAAAACTACTGAGCCTCACATTTTGAAAAAAATACAGAAAATACCTACTTAGTTCTTTATTTATGCATTACAGAAAAATCTATAAGAAGTCTATTGTCTTAAAATAACATGGTAAATCACTCAATATTGTGCGTATAAACTTACATTTGCAGTTGGAATGTATGAGGAAACATGTCTTTCAACTACAATGTTAAGAGCGTTTACGACGTACGGCATTTCATACAAACTTTCAAGCCCTTGTTGTTCGAAATGACTGAACCGATTTTAATGAAACTTCATAGGCATAAGTAGAGTACAAAGGTGTAAAAAGTTAGTTAAGAACATTTTCGCTCATAAGTTTGTTCTTGGGATAAATTCATCCAAACTACGGAACCCTTCATTGTGCGTGGTCTGACATGCACTTGGCCGGGTTTTTTTTTCTCAGAGCAGTTGGATAGGAAACACAGAACTCATTTAGTTTTAAAACATAATTCGTGTAAAATAAGTGTTTTTTGGACCAATTTACAGAAAAAAAATCATTTATATCGTCCGTAACCACAGTAGATCCACAGGTTAAGGTAAACACGTACAGTCGTGTGGAGTTCACCGGATGTTAATTTGCATTAATTTGCGTGTGTGTCTTCATTTTCGTGTGTTTTAGGGGTGTAGCGAGGTAGCAGTTAGTTCGTACGTAATTAAATGTACTTGTTGAAGGTGTCTGTGGTTGAAGTCGATTTTGTTTAGTGTTTGAATGGGATAATTAGTGATTTCAGTGGTATAAATAAGTATTCCGGTATTGAGGCAGACCCTAATTGCGTAACACATTATAATCATAATATGAATGATTGTGAAGGATGTTGCTTGTCCATTGCTTCTTAAGTTCGAAAAATCTGTCTGCTCAACAATTTAAATGACGTTATGAATGTTGTTGAACTGTCAAAATGAAACCCATTGCTACTATAAGAAAGAAAGAAGGAAAGAAATAAAAAAAAAGTCGTCACAGAAACACGTGCATACGTAGGTACGTAATTAGTGAAATTTATGTGTCTGCACTAATAAACCTAAATTGTAAAACAGTATGTTCTGTTTCCACAGACAAACCGTGAAAACGGTTTTGCGGGGCAAAGTCCTTAAGTCAAGATTTTTTATAAACGTTTTTAATAAATAAATAAATAATAATAATAACGCGAGCGCAGTGCGGGTTGGTACATGTCACATGTCTTTGAATTGTCGGTTCTAGGACATGCCGGTTTGTTCACGATGTTTTCCTTCACCGTTTTGAGAGTAGTGGTAATTAAATTTTTATTCGAATTTACCAGCTGCAACTCAAACTTTTTCATTTGACATGTCAGTAAACCAAACAATCAGTAAAATAACCCTTGACCTTACTTAGTAAGTAATAATGTGGCAACAGGCGACGCTACGGGACGTAAACTAGTACACAGTAAATACATTTACACAGTCGTTGTAGCCACTCTCGATACACAGAGGAAATCAGGACGCGAATGTGAAGATAATTGTTCGCATAGACCGTATAAAGAGAACAAGTGGCTGGAAGAAAATTTGTAATGGAAAAAGTGGTTGACAATGAGGAATTATTGGAGTAGTTCAGGGATCACCAATTAGTTTTATTGGGAGTCCGTTTTTAAGGCGATGATAACCGACTTTTAATGATTTTATACTGAAGATCACATCTAAACGAGTAGGTAGAGTTAATGATTTGAAAAAAATATATGTAAAAAAAAAGCATTTTCTCAATAACTTAATATGTGAATATTTTGGATAATGTTTATATTACATAGTGAAATTAATTTGTAAAGTTATGTCTAACGCGGATAAAAAACTGAGAATGGCGCAAAATCTACCAAGAGTATTTTTTTGAAACCTTCACTAATTTAAAGATAATTTAATTGTTTTAGTATACGCGTTTTATTAACATACCTTTTGTTTTGTGTGTAATAAATTAATAATGCGTCAAATTAGGGACAGCGCTCCTTGATGGGCGAATCCTATTACTGGCTGAACGTACGACGCCTTGCGTGAGCTCAGTACAGAACACGCAAGCTAACCACTCAAGGTCACTGGCATATATCTGCGTCTTAAAAATAATGACTGTCGCGGTTCTTCTGGTAGTCTGCAACTAGTCGCAAGTAGCAACCAAGACTAGAAAAATATGAATTAAGAAATAAAACGAACGATTACTACATAATAAATTGTATTAAGTAGTAAACAAATATTATGCAATGAACCAAAATAACAAAGTAAGTAATTATAATTATTGTGGAAAATTACATTTTTTACTTTGCACCTTTGAGTTTTAGCTTGCACCAACTTTACTCTAGACTTCAGACAGATATGTCTGAAGTCTAGAGCAAAGTTGGTGCAAGCTAAAACTCAAAGGTGCAAGCTAAAATTCATTTATAGTGCGTGCAAGTAGCAACTTTAATAGCATGTGTAAACGGCATGATTTTGATCCTTTCTTATCAGGTGTGTCCTCGGCCAGAAAGTGTCTGAGCCTTGACTTTTTTAATTAAGATTTTGTAAGTTTAGGTCTTTATTCTTGTATTGAAAACGAAATCTAAATTTAATTTAAGCTTGAATGTTATACTGTCTTTTTTAGGGTTCCGTACCTCAAAAGGAAAAAAGGAACCCTTATAGGATCACTTGTGTGTCTGTCTGTCTGTTTGTCTGTCCGTCTGTCACAACTGCTTTGCTCCGAATCTACTGGACCGATTAAATTGAAATTTGGTAGACATATGAACTTCTGTGACCCAAACACGGATGTGTTACGTTAATAAATTAATTTTGAGGTCACTTTTGGGGGGCAAATCAGAAAATTAAAAAAAAAAGTTTCGTTGACTGTACCGTGTGACATATCAAATGAAAGAGCTTCTTTTATGGATTTAATGTTTTTTTTATAATTTTGAAATACATACTTTTGAAATTATTTAAGAAAATAGATGAAAAATTACCATTCCCTCCCTTATCTCCGAAACCACTGAGCCTACAGTTTTGATTTGAAAGTTGTTCTTTACTCACAGATTACAGGAAAACATATAAGAAGTCTGTGGTCTTAAAATAACATGGTAAATCACTCAATATTGTGCGTACAAACTTACATTTGCAGTTGAAATGTATGGGGATCATGTTTTTCAACTACAATGTTAAGTTTGTTTTTGGGATAAATTCATCCCAACTACGGGACCCTTCATTGTGCGTGGTCCGACACGCACTTGGCAGGTTTTTTTCTCTTCTTTTTTGGTATGTCTTGTGCTGTTCACACCACTTCTTTCCAATCTATTTTTATTAGAAATGAAGACTTGTAATTAGCTGTCAGTCGCACATACAATTTTTTATTCTGTTTGTTTTAGCTGGTAAAGGCTTCTACATACCGGGGCGACTTGTCGCGCGACGCGACGCAACACAAAGGCACCGCTCGTCCCGCAACGCGCGGGGCCTTTGTGCCGTGTAGCGTCGCGCGACAAGTCGCGCTGGTATGTAGAAGCCTTAAGTCTTCCATAGTTAATAAATAAATAATTTCCCACCAAAAAAAAAGTCAACCTAGGAGGTTGTCGGTTACTTAACCGAGCTATCCTCTGGATGCCTTAATGAATGCTACAAGGATTTTTTTTTTGCACCTGATCGACATTGACAGGGAGCGTTGTTGATTAAAATTTTTGAAATCGTCACAGAAATTGTATTGACGAAATAATCGCAGCGTTAGTTCCGGTTTTGGCCACACGCCAAAAGAGTCGTTTAGCGTTGTAATGAGGTAGCTGCTGTCCCCAATGTCAGCTGTCACCTGTCAGTCACTACGAATGGCGGGAAACGGTTGAAGGTGAAGTGGCGCTGCACGGAAGGCTTGATGTGATAGACAGACAGGATTCTGCAAATTGAAGAAAACTAATTAACTTGCGTTCCAACGGCACATATATGATATAATTGAGTTGTGGACTTGTGGGTTGCGTGTGGAGCATTGTTATGTCAAGTTATGGACTATGGAAAGCTGAGTTGGCTTACCTTTTAGCCTGTGTTCTCACTCAACTGGTTTACCGTACGATATCAGCTTCTCAAACACATATCATACAAATTATCACAAATCTGGTTAGTTGCAAAAGATCGGATCACATTAAAGTGAAATTGACATACAGAACTGATACCGCTATTGTTTTCAAGTATTCTTTAGATTATTCTTAATGAATTCAATGTTGTAGCAGAACAAAATTTTAAAACTTGAGTGTACACACAGCGTCAGTATGAAGTGTCTATTCGTTTTAAATTAACTAATCAGTTTCTAGTTATAAATTGTCATAAATTGTAGGACATCTTTTAGCAAGTCTTGTTGAATACATGCCGCCCATGGGCCTCCGACTTGGCTTCACATGCTGTTGAGAAATATCTCTCAGGCATGCCTGTTTCCTCACGATATTTTCCTTCACCGTTTTTTTAATAAAGAAAAATAAAGAAAGAAAATTTGTTTATTCTGCACAAACAAAACGAAATAATATAAATTGTACACAAACAAAGCAGCCAAAAGCCTCTTAATCAAACAATAAAAAGTTTGCCAATCTTGTCAATTGCTAGATGTCAGGGCCAGGAACCAAAGACAATTAAAATTGCGTAATTATTACTCTTTGTTGCGACACTGGCAAATGACAATAAACAAACAATCAAAACAAAAACAAAACGCTGATTGCCGAGCATGCCGATTGCCGATTGTTATGCAAGTGATCATTAAACAATACGCACATGAATCCGAAAAGACAGAGGTGCGTGCCTTGGGTTGGAACTCGAGACCTATGACTTGGCAGTCCGACGGTCACACCACTAGGCTACCACTGCTGTGAGCTGTGTGGCACGGGTAGATAGGACTGTTTAAGATTGGCATGTTAAGCAGAATATGACGATAACGAATAACATCTTTTTTTTTTTTTTCTTTTCCTTCTGGCTTCGCACGGTTTGTGCATTTAGCCAATGTCAAGTTTTAGTTCTTGTATAATATTGATGAAATGAATTATAAATGCATGATGATGATATCCCCGCCCACTCCCCTTGAGTTTCAGTAAAGATGTGGCACTTTACTGAGTCCTCACGCGGACTTCTTGAGAGAACTTGAAGCGAAGTTGCACTGTTTTGTTTCATTTGCCTACACTAATGCACGTTCACAAACACTTAATGGTTAATAATCCACCATTATTACACATTAATATTCGGCTAAACACAAATTTTGGAAAATTAAACAAACTGCTGAACATGACGCTTCACTTTCCCGCCAAGAAGTCCGAATAACATCATGAAGAAAGTTGTTTACCATTTTTTATAGAAATATAATTTCCATCTTCGTGATCCTTTAATAAAAGAAAAAAACCGGCCAAGTGCGAGTCGGACTCGTGCACGAAGGGTTCCGTACGATTAGAGTTCATCGTTTCGACTTGGATTCGAACCATTGCATCATCGAACGTCATCAGACTTATACCGGCAGTTTGAAGAACTAGCCAGCGAGCTCATATTATGAATTGTAACGAAATTGTTATCTAGTATCATATATAAAAACAACGCTATACAACGCTTCGACAACACCGCTTTAAGCGCTAGACTCTAACTAATACCTTCAGTCAATAGACTTACCTAGAGATCCGACTATAACACAGCACCAAAGCAATTTGCGTGCGCTCCAAGTTTACACAAGTACTAAGCGGAGGTAAGTCCATTGAAGCATCAAACAGGCACAAGTATAAAGTTGTAAGTACACCGGCAAACATTAAATTACTGTGACTGCTTTTAAATGCTATTTATGATTACGTATTTTTTCGTAATAGATATCTGAGGCCATCGGAAAACTTGGGAGTAGAGATGCCGAAGCATTCCACTAGCTTTTATGACAAGTCTTTTACAGTTCAAGCAGTGCGGTTATGGAATGCCTTGCCCGTGTCGGTAAGGCGTGCTCAATCTTTGTCCACTTTTAAGATTCAGGTAAAAAAACATTTCCTCTCTCCTTAAACATCATCATTACATAATACAGTTCCCTGCTCTTGTTTCATGTGTATTATTGTATACTCGTATAGGTATATATTTACAAGATATGTGTATGCTTTGTGTATGTATGTATTTATTGTATATGTTAATGGTACACCACTGACTACCTGCAGTATTGTCTCTCCTGCTCCCTTTAATCCATCCAAAGGTTGCCTGTAAAAGATCGCTTTTAGCGATAAGACCGCCCATTGTGTCACCCTATGTAAAATTTAAACATTTATACCTGTAACTTTTATGGTGTACATAATAAAGAGTATTCTATTCTATTTTATTAGGGAAAACAAACAATTGTACATTATACAACATTCGTTTTTGTTTATATTAATTAAACCCGAAAAGGGGTCATTGTATCTACTCATAATTTTGAACAATTTTTTTCTATGGGACCAACTTTGAAATAAAAATCAGCTGTTCCATACATTTTGTCGATTTAAGTGAACACAAATGTAGGGAACAGCAAGAAAGAAAGAAAAATTGTTTATTCTGCACAAACAAAACGCACATTTCAACAAATATAAACATAATTAAAATACACACATACAAAGTAGCCAAAACCCTCGTATCCAATACCCAAAAAAATTTTGACAATCGTTTCCATTGGTTGCGATTGGTTGATGTCAGGGCCTTTCCTTATTCTTAGGCAGTGTCAGGGACCAAAGACAATTTACATTGCGTTTACTAATAGATTATAATGTCTATGTATCTAATCTGTTGTTGTGGTACTGGCAAACCCAAAATGACAACCAGTGGTCCAGTGATGACAACAAAATCAACATTCAACAAACAAACAAACTTGAATCAAAACAAAAACAAAATGCAGATTGCCGAGTGGAAAAACAACTACTTTTATACCAAACAAACTATAATATGAACAATTACAATAACCGTGCGTCGTATCTGTGCAAGAACAGGTCTTTGCTCAGCTAAATGCTGTGACTTCGGACAAACCTTACGTCAACAACGCTGATTTTCAGCAAAAACCATAGAACAGCTGATTTTTTTTCGCGATTTCAAAGTTGGTCACATAGAAAAAACTGTTCAAAATGATGTGGACAATGACTCCTTTTCGGGTTTAGTATAAACAAAAACGAATGTTGTAGATTACATCTAAGATAACATTTGGAGTGGGTAAATGTACAATTCACGACGTTTCCACAGATTACCTAGAATAATGATACAGTGAAGACAATATTCAAGTTAAAAACACATAAAAGAAAACAGGAAGAGAAAAAAGAGGGTGCACTTGTCTCAAACTAAAACAAATAATAGTACTTAATATAATTACTACGAAAACAAACAAAAAGAAAAGACGCTACACATCACGCAATTGCAGACAATCCAATAAATATTTTTAAATTTTTTGACGATCTAAAGCGAATATATCCAAATTCACAAAATGTTTGTTATAGTTGTTTAGATTTTAATTAGTACTTAGTTTAGTCAGACTTGGCTATTACTTCTGCTAACAGTGATGATGCGACCAGTGCCCCTGCCCCATCAGTTTCTAGTGCAGGTTTGTCTCTTTCTGCGAGTGTTGAACGTGGTGACGTATTGCTGTCCACGGCGTTAATTAAGATCATAGGTAAAAACGGTCAGCAACACGTCACTCGTGCTGTGCTTGATAGTGGCAGCACATCATGTCTCATGACTGAAAGACTGTATTACCAACTAGGTTTAACTGCCTATACTGTGAACAACTCCGTATTAGGTATTAATAATTCATCTTCCTATATCAATAAAATGTGTCCGGTCTCAATAAAGTCTTTGAACGATAACTTTTCCATTAAGATTAATTGTTTTGTCCTACCTTCAATTACCGATAATATTCCTAGTAGACATGTAGACTTATTACAATTGAAAATCCCATCTAATATTTGTCTGGCTGACCCTAACTTTTATTCACCGGCTCCAATAGATATGCTGCTCGGTGCTGACATCTTTTGGGACTTATTGGGATCCCAAAGAATCAAGTTAGGAGATGGACAACCTATTCTTTGCGAAACTAGACTGGGATGGCTGGTTTCAGGCCCAACTAAAATTAGTTATGCTTCAACGCCATCGGAAATGGTAAAATGTAATTTTACAAAGATTATTTCTGACGGTGATGATGAATTAAATAATAGCATAGATCATCAACTCACAAGATTTTGGCAATTAGAAGAGGTCTGTACTACATCAGTGTATTCGCAAGAAGAAAAACTATGCGAGGAGCATTTTATAAAGAATACTACACGTTTGGAGAACGGGCAATTTTGTGTTCGAATTCCAATGAAATGTTCTCCGCATATGTTAGGTGAATCCTTTCTAAGGGCTAAACATTGTTTTTCTTCTTTAGAGCGTAGGTTCAAAAGTCAGCCGCAACTGTCTAAGATGTACAAAGAGTTCATGGCAGAGTACGAAAGTCTAGGTCATATGTCGAAATGTAAAAATGTTGAATATTCTGCTCATTACCTCCCACATCACGGAGTTTTACGTGACAGTAGTGTCACCACTAAATTAAGAGTGGTTTTTAATGCCAGCAGCGCCACTACTACAGGCAATTCTTTTAATAGTATACAGATGACTGGACCTGTAGTGCAGGATGATCTTTTATCAATATTATTACGTTTTAGACAACATAAATATATTATTGCTGCCGACGTGGAGAAAATGTACCGGCAGATGGTGGTTCATCCAAGTGACAGACATCTCCAACAAATCGTCTGGCGTGATGACCCGTCAACTCAGTTGCAAACGTACCAGCTCAATACCGTGACGTACGGCACCGCCAGCGCTCCGTTCCTTGCAACGAGGTGTCTTAAACAGTTGGGCATAGATTGCGTTGATAAAAGGACTGCTGAGGTCATTCTACGCGACTTCTACGTCGATGATTTGCTGACGGGAGGAGATGATCTCAACGAAGTAAGAGACTTGCGTCATAAAGTAACTTCCACTCTTGCTTCAGCTAAAATGAACCTAAGAAAGTGGAAGTCAAATGATAAGCGTTTGGTGATTGATTATGACTGTCCCCAATCTTCACTTGACTTGAATATTGGCGGATCTGAGTCTATCAAAACCTTAGGTCTGGGTTGGCAATCACATTCTGATCAACTTTATTTTCCCATTAGTCAACCAATTATTTGTAGCAGTACAAAACGTGACATGCTTTCAAGTATATCAAAAATTTTTGATCCTTTGGGGCTTTTAGCTCCATGCATTATTGTGATGAAGATGTTACTTCAAAAACTATGGTTACACAAACTGTCATGGGATGAACCGCTATCGCCGGACATTAGGAAAGTTTGGACTGAACTAATGACGAATTTGCCAAAATTAAATGAAGTTTATATTCCACGTCATGTTTTAATTGATTCAATGCACCTTTTAGAGTTTCACATTTTCACTGATGCGTCTGAACGAGCATATGGAGCATGCTTATACGTTCGCAGTGTCAATAATGAACATCAAGTATTGGTACGTTTATTGTTAGCAAAGAGTCGTGTTGCTCCTCTGAAACCAACCACTATTCCCAGACTTGAGCTTTGCGGCGCTCTGGTCGGAGTTCGAATTTATGAAAAGGTGATCGCATCATTACGCCTAAACACTAGGCCGCGTACATTCTTTTGGACAGACTCCACTGTCGTCCTAGGATGGCTTAAAATGTTGCCAAATCGGTTGCAGCCTTTCGTTCGCAACAGAGTTGCTGAAATTTTAGAGAAGACTGGCAACTGCGAGTGGAGACATGTCCCAACCGATCAGAACCCCGCTGATTATGTCTCTCGAGGAGTAGACATTCATTTATTATCTTCTTTAGATAATTGGTGGTCTGGTCCAAGTTTTTTAAAGAATGACGTATCATGTTGGCCTTCTAGATTTACACAATCTATTGATGAATTATTGCCAGAAATTAAATCAAATGTCTCTTTACATGGTACTGTTACCGAGAATGTGGCCAATGAATTTCTTAACTTTAACAGATTTTCGAGTTTTTTAAGGCTTCAGCGCACGGTAGCATACCTTTTGCGTTTTATTGCTGCATGTAAAAAACTATCTGTTTATGGTCCCCTAGGTAATGATGCACTTCAAAACTCTTTAATGTTGATTATTCGAATATGTCAAATACAGTCTTTTAGTGAATATAAGTTGTTACTTCATGATAAACAACTACCAAGGAAAAGTGCTTTATTAAAATTTAACGTTTTTCTGGACGAGCACAAAATAATGCGTGTCAGAGGTCGATTACAAAACTCGGATTTACCTTACGATAAAAAATGTCCAATTCTTTTACAATCTAGTCATCACTTTACAAAATTACTTTTTGAGTATGAACACAAACGGTTGTTTCACGCTGGGCCCCAGTTACTATTAGCTTTTATACGGGATACATACTGGCCCATACGAGGTCGCAATTTAGCCAGGTTGTGCTACCATAGGTGTGTACGTTGCTGTCGTCTTAAAGGTCAAACCGTCACACCGATCATGGGTAATTTACCACGGCAGCGACTTCTAGCTGGGGGTTTCCCTTTTGAAAATATTGGGTTGGATTATGCGGGTCCAATACAGTCTGCTGTTCGACAGGGTCGTGGCTGTAAATTGGTGAAGGTTTATATCGCAATTTTTGTTTGTTTTACAACAAAATCAATACACCTTGAACTGGTCGGTGATTTAACTAGCAAAACTTTTATCATGGCGTTAAAGAGATTCATCTCGCGTAGGGGTAAACCGGTTAATATATATTCTGATAATGGCACCTCGTTTGTTGGTGCATACAATGACCTATGAAAATTTCTTAAAACTAATTGCGACTCGTTAACTGAGGAGATGGCTAAAGAGGGAATTCATTTTAACTTCATCCCTGCATACTCTCCTCATTTTGCTGGCCTTGCTGAGGCTAGTGTCAAGTCAACAAAGCATCATTTAGTCAGGGTGCTGGGCCTTTGTAACCTAACTTATGAAGAGCTTTATACTACGCTGGTGCAAATAGAAGCCATTTTGAACTCCAGACCACTGACTCCACTGTCATCGAATCCTGAAGACTTGGCACCATTGACACCCGGACATTTTTTAATTGGACGTCCTTTGACATCTTTGCCGACACCAGATTACCATGACCATTCCACCAGTTCCTTATCTCGATTTCAACGCATTGAACAACTCCGACAACATTTTTGGAACAGATGGAGCAAGGAGTATATATCGGAGCTCCAACTCAGGACGAAATGGCGCGCATGTAAAGGTTCTCTGAAGCTGAACTCCCTGGTACTTCTAAAGGAAGACAACATGCCGCCTCTGAAGTGGAAAATGGGTCGGATTGTAGCTACCTATCCAGGTCCCGATGGCGTGATCAGAGTTGCAGACGTCAAAACCTCCAGTGGCCTGCTCCGTCGATCATTTAGCAAGATTTGTCCTTTGCCCATCTACCCTGAGTCTGACTATTCGGGTTGAAAGACAGGCTTTCAACGCCCGGGGGTATGTTTGCGCGGAACGCCTACTAAAGCGATCACAGCAATATTGCAGCTACGTGTGTCATAACTATTTGCTTTTTTTTTATTTTTATTCAACTTCTACCGACAGTTTTACTTTTATCAATACATACAATTTTTTACTGAAGAACCAAGTCGTTTTTATTACATCTCCCGCTGAAAGACCTGATTAAATCCCAAACACAGGGATCAATCCTAATAAAAGATAATTTAATAAAAGCTTGGGTTTTGGTGTACAAATTGACTTAAGGCGCTGACAAGAGGCAAATGATAAAAGTAGGCTGGTCTTAAACAAAAACAATTCCAAATACATATATATAGTTTGTAGTAGCGGAAAAAATATATGATATTTTTGAACATATTTCTCAGAACTTGGTTATTACCAAAACACGTTTAGAAAAAAAATCTCGATTTAAAATTAACGGTAAACTAACCCTTTACTTTGAATTTCAATCAAAAATATCTGTATAAAATATCAACGTACGGTTGTTAATTAATTAATAACAAGAACGTCTTATTTTTATGCAGAACTTGGTTGTTTTTTATTTTCGATTACTCAACTCATTTTTGAGTAAATATATAATTGCTTCATATTTTGCAATAAATTACAAGCGTTGTGTCATCGCGCTTCTCTTTCTTTTGTATGCAGTCTGACAGTGACCGCGGTTTAGCTGTTGTTGCGGTCTTCATTAGTCGGAAATATGAACAAAGATTAATTTTGTAGAAAGCGTAAAAGCTGATTATGGCGAATGTCATATCAATAATTGCATAATCGCAATTGCAATAATAAGAAAGAAAAAAAATTTGTTAATGTCACAAAATACCTAACAAATCCAAAACATTTCACAACAGGTACAATTGATTTTGGGAAAAGGCTGCAAACATTGTGAAAAACCCTGCCTCCTAAACTAGAGGACCCTGTGTGACCTAGGAAAAATAATATAAATAATTGCAATAATCACAAAATAAATTATTGATTGATAATCAAAAATCAAAATCAATCAAATCAAAATTAAAAGTTATTTATTCAAACTAGGGTGAAAATCAGCACTTTTCGACCGTCAAAATTACATAAGACCATCCCCCAAAACGCCCGCCCTTCACCACGTCCTAGTGGGCGTCCTAGGGAGTTTGTTGCGGCACTTCTTCCCAGCTACCCAAGCTGGGAAGAAGTGCCGCAACAAACTCCCCAGCAGGACAGCTGTCTGTTCAGTTAGAAAAACCTGATCATATACAATTGTATGCAAAATAACTTACATTACCCAATACAGCACATTAAATTAAATGCCATAAGCCAGTTAGCACACGACGCTATACCAACAAAAAAAATCATTTATTAAACAGAGACAACAAATTCTTCTTTATTTTGTTACTGCTGCTACTTTAGGTGTATGTTCCTGACATATTCCTTGAAAAAACGCACTGACCTTGACGGTCAGGTATACAATAGCAAAAGGGTTCAAACAAAAGGTAAATTATTTTACTTTGCTCATGACCTGGGGGCAAACCCTGAAATAACCAAACAAAAGGAAAGGACATGAAATAGAAACTTTATTGGCCCAACGGTGGGCGTCTGGGTTTCAAATTTTTGTGAAAATAATTATTTGCTTTGTATTGTGGCTAGCGAATTAATTACCCATTTAGATTGTGAAACACGATGGACAGGTCAATGTACTAATGTAGTATTTAATTTTATTTTGCAAATATAATTGCGGTGTCACTATCAGATTCTTGTTTTAAGTGAATTAATTAATTGCTAAACTTAAATAATCTCTACTGTAAAACACAATTGAAACCTGTAAACGAAATAATGTCAAAATATTCGTTGATATACGAACCATAAGGGGGGCCGCCCACGAGCAACTTTCTCGGCGATTCTTGGCATTCTGACAAAAATCGCCGAGAAAATCGCTCGTGGGCGAGCACGCTAAACAAGTACAAAATTTTTAAGCGAACTCATTTTGTATTAAAAGTAAATCAGCCAAGAATATTCTCATTGCTGATACACAGGCCGCCTCTTTGTAAAAGGGAGTGTAATCCACGCAAACCCAGTCCGTCTTATTACAAAACAAGATTTATATTTTGACATGGCTTAAACCATGAAGCTAGTTTTTGTAATGAGAACGTAGCTCTGATTGAAATACCGTTCTTTATACAAAACTGAATACTTAGTTCGGTACTAAGTTGTCAGTTTTGTATTGGGAACTTGACCGTAGACGGAATAAAGTTCGAAATTCAATAATGGCTCCATGGTTTAAACTTGGGTCTGAAGATATAACTTGTTTTGTAATAAGGCCCGTTTAGTGACCGTCATATGTTTTGATTTGTTTTAATCTAGGGAATGCCAGTTTCCTCACGATTTTCTTTACGATATTTTCCTTACAATTTGCCTTGTCTTTTCCCAATGTTGGGGTCAGCTCTGGAAGCTCTAAACGGATGCAGCTGAATACCAATATTTTACATGGAGCGACTGCCTAACTGACCTCCACAACCTGGTTACTAGGTAACACGATACCACGGTACCATGTGGTGCCGGACTTAAAGAATAGCACCACCCTATTTCTTCCCGTGGGTGTCGTAAAAGGCGACTAAGGGACTTTCTAGAGAATGGGCAGCAGCGTTCTCTATGCATTTTTAAAACCATACTGTGATCGCCAACCCGCCTGCCAAGTGTGGCGATTATGGCAACTCCCGTTTTTTTTTGGGAGGCCTATGTCCAGCAGTGGACGTCTTTCCGCTGAAATGAGATATATGCCAGTGACCTTGAGTGGTTAGCTTGCGTGTTCTGTACTGAGCTCACGCAAATAGGACTCGCCCATCAAGGAGCGCTATCCCCAATTTGACGCATTGTTAATTTAATAAACACAAAACAAAAGGTATTTTTAACCGACTTCCAAAAAGGAGGAGGTTCTCAATTCGGCTGTATGTTTTTTTTTTTTTTGTATGTTTGTTACGCGATTACTACGGCAATTATGAACCGATTTTGAAAATTCTTTTTTTGTTTGAAAGGATGTACTCCCGAGGTGGTCCCATTGCCACCAAATCAGAATCTGATGAGGGGATCTCATGGAAATCGAGGGAAACCCTTAAATTTTATATGCAAACCTATAGCGATTTGGGTATTTTTTATAGTAACTCGTGCATTTGCTCTCCGAAAGGACCATTCGGTGAAGTGGAACTGATGATGGAGACCACAGATGGCCACCGGAACAATATAATAATGAGTACCTATTTAACGGGTTGCGATTAAGCAATTTATGCTCGTCACTATGCATATGGTGAGTGGCAGTTCTCCTGGTATTTACCAGGAGAACTCCTCAACAATCAACGTCCCGGTATCGGGAAAAGCAATATTTCGTAAAAGGTGATAAGCAGTTAACATTAGGCTATTGTAACTTAGATAAATTCAAAACTGACCCACTAAACAGTGAAAAATGAAAAACATTTTACAAAAAAATAATAACCGACTACCAAAAATAACACTACAAAGTGAAAAATAACTTTAATTTCGGAAGTCGGTGCCAAAAAACTCAAATACAGATCCAAAGACACCGAATTCCGAAATTAAAGTTATTTTTCACTTTGTAGTGTTATTTTTGGTAGTCGATTATTATTTTTTTGTAAAATGTTTTTTTAAAAAAACGCGTAAACAAAAAATCCAAAATTAAATTACCTTTAAATTGGTGAAGGTTTCAGAAAAATAAGCTTAGTAAATTTTGCGCCATTCTCAGTTTTTTATCCGCGTTAGACATAATTTTACAAATTAATTTCACTATGTAATATAAACAAAGTCTAAAATATTCATATATTAAGTTATTGAGATAATGCTCTTATTTAACATATATTTTTTTCAAATCATTAACACTACTCGTTTAGACGTGATCTTCAGTATAAAGTCATTAAAAGTCGGTTATCGTCGCCTTAACGTGCTTTCTTTTCTTTCTTCCTTCTGTATTGGACCCATCCACGTACAGACCAAGGCAAGCGTAGCTTAACCTCTTCCATCGACCCCTAATCAGCCTATAATGTTCCCACTGCTGGGACTCAGGCCTACTCTCTTCGCGAGCAAGTGGGCTGTAATCCACCACGCGGGCCCAGTGCGGGTTGGTAGATGTCACATGTCATCATTGATGTATTAAATAGGAAGATAGGCCACTCTCTAACATCACGTAAATATTAAATGAACTGCTGCTCGACAACCGAAATAGATAGACATATTACGCGGGCTATAGCGGGAACAAGATAGCAATAACCGTCACTGTTATGTACCCATAACAACTCGCAAATAAACTACGATTCGGGTATTCCCCGCAAACCGGGAGTAATGTAGTCGATTGTGTCCTTTCCCCTAATTTATGCGTACCATATCTTCCTATTTAATACATCAATGCATGTCATCAAATATTTTGGTTCTAGGACATGCCGGTTTCCTCACCATGTTTTTCTTCACCGTTTTGAGACCAGTGGTGATGAGTTATTTACACAAAATAAAGCGCCGGGCTGAGTCCGATCGAACCAAGCGGCTTATATTATTTAGTCACGAGTCCCTGGATGTTTTCCTTTACCGTTATTAAAATTACCTGCTTCCGTTCCCTCTCATTTCCCACAACAATATTTACCGCAAAGCTAAGCTAGTTCAGACAATTACAGTCGCACAATATAAGGTTAGCTTCAGGTAAACTCTTGAAAGTTGGTCAACTGCGCACCGACCAGTAGAGCGTTTCATTAAACAACTTTCCTTTCCTACACACGGTAGAGGTAACAGTTATATCTATGTTATGAGAATTAGGTGAAAGGTTTGTTTGTTAAATGTGAAGATATTATGTAAACATAACATTACATGCTTGTATTCACTGAAAGGGTAGGCAGTGGTATACGTGACTTTAGTTGTTGAGTCATTTCGAAAACAAGGGCTTGAAAGTTTGTATGAAATGCCGTAATGTGTAAACGCTCTTAACTCAAAACTAGCCAAACTGTCGCGACTACTTAGCAAAATCATAACGTTGCGTTGTATAAACAAAGTTGAAAGTTAACTGCCTGTATTATTATCTCTTTGTTTGGCTGTACATAGGTACGCCTTTGCCAATACCTTTGGCAAATACAAGCGTGATGACATGTATTGTTTATTCAAGGATAAATTTGAAACTAAATGCCGTGAAACTCAATAAACTGAAGGCATATATTTATTACTAAACACAACTGCATACGAGCGCAAAGTTGTCAGACAATGAGAACCTTTTGTAGTCAAGTTGTTTAAACTTCCCTTCAGTTGCCTACAATTGTAAGGTTTAGTTCAGAAACTTGTCAGCATTGCAGCGTGGAAAATACTTCGAACAATAATGTAAATAGGTGCTATGCTTTCTCTTATATTAGAATTAAACTTTAGACAAACTTCACTGAAAAAAACGTAGACTAACTAAAATACATTTTCTCTTAGTTGGCATTAAAATGTTTGGAATCATTATTTATCTGTTTATTATAAACAAGATAGCATATTCGCCAGAGCAAATTTATATTATTTACATCGACAATGTGACATGTACAGAATAATCACCGGTCTTTGTTACATCATACATGCTTTGTTTGATTTTACTTCTTCACTTTTGTATCTCAAATAATAATTTAAGTTCATGGTAACAAGCAACTTGTTAGCATTATATCATTATTAAACTGGCCAGCATTTGAGCTAAATTAAATAACTACCCGTAATTAAACTAATTCATTACTTAATAGACCGAACTATGATAATTAAAAATTTAACAAAGTTCTAGCTTCAGAAGTCAAGATCTTGTTAGGTTCGTATAGAGTCGAGATGCGTGAGCACACTATACAAGATTTTTGTAAGGAAACACATTTTTTTTCAGTGTTTGGGGTCGTTGAAACATGGATCATACTAACTTATAATTTAAACAAAACATAGTTTTCAACATGTAAGTAAATGCATGTACAAGCATAATCAGCCTATTATGTTTGGCCTCTTCTCGGTGAGAGACAGTGAGGTGTAATCCACCACGTGGGCCCAGTGCGAGTTGGTACGAGTAGATGTCACATGTCTTCGAATTTTTGGTTGTAGGAAAAATGTTTCACCGAAATCAGATGTGTAAAAACATCGATCGTTAGAAACCTTATCAAGGCGACAATAACCGACTTTTAATGATTTTATACTAAAGATCACGTCTAAACGAGTAGTGTTAATAATTTGAAAAAAATATATGTTAAATTAGAGCATTTTCTCAATAACTTAATATACGAATATTTTAGATTATGTTTACATTACATAGTGAAATTAATTTGTAAAGTTATGTCTAACGCGGATAAAAAACTGAGAATGGCGCAAAATCTACCGAGCGTATTTTTATGAAACCTTCACCAATTTAAAAATAATTTAATTATTGATCTTTTTATAAACGCGTTTTATTGAAACACCTTTTGTTTTGTGTATAATAAATTAATAATGCCTCAAATTGGGGACAGCGCTCCTTGATGGGCGAGTCCTATTACTGGCTGAACGTACGACGCCTTGCGTGAGCTCAGTATAGAACACGCAAGCTAACCACTCAAGGTCAATGGCATATATCAGCGTCTTAAGAAAATTCACCAACACGTAGGTATTTGAGTAAGTGTTTAGTGATCAATGCTTGTCATGTTTCAGCAGACACATAATTTGTTACATGTAACAAGCTGTAATTAATATTTTGTTTTCATTTACTTGCTTCTTCCTCTAACATTTTATACTAACTGGAAAAAAACAAAAGCGACCAATCAAGACCAATTAGGTGATTCTCCTAACCTAATTGTTTTCAAAGTACAGGGTAGGTACTTACTGAAAAACAAACAACTTTCCGGTCCTTGAAAAAGAAAGACAGGTCAACAAAACAACTTGCACTCTTCCAAATTCAAATCGAGTTCCGAAATTTATTGGAGCGTTCCTTTTTAGGGTTCCCTAGTAAAATAGAGCCCTTATAGTTTTGCCATGTCTGACCGTCTAGGTTTGTCTGTCCCCGGCTTAGCACAGAGACTCTTAGTACTAGAAAGCTGTAATTTGGCATGGATGTACACACGGCTACATATCAAGCTATACCTTTCTCGTTTAAGCTGACCTCTCATTGTATGGAAATCTTATACAATGCAAGATCAGCATAAACTGGATATGTATAGTTTTATAATGTACCCGTGCGTACATATTAATTACGTCGACACAGTCGTAAAATAACATCTTAAAAAAAAAACATTTTTTTTCGGGTACCTTCCTTACTCGTAAAATGGGTTTGCGTAATATTAAGCATCAGTCCATCCGTCTGATGCCGGACGTAAAGAATAGCACCATCCCATTTCTTCCCGTGGGTGTCGTAAAAGGCGACTAAGGGACTTACTAGAGAATGGGCAGCAGCGTTCTCTATGCATTTTAACACCATACTGCGATCGCCAACCCGCCTGCCAAGCGTGGTGATTATGGCATACCCCCCCTTTAGGGGAGGCCTATGTCCAGCAGTGGACGTCTTTCGGCTGAAATGATGATGATGAAGCATCAGTCAAGCAAGCAAGTGTCCCCCGCCCATGCCATCTAAATAGTTGATTTAGGTTATGTGAAAAAATGTATGGCAGTAGCTTATAAAACGAAATTGAAAGGAAAACCATCACAGCTAAGTAGGCTTTACAAATTAACTAGTAATAGTCGACCAACTTACATTTGCAGTTGGAAAATTGACCGTGACGTATATCGATTTATGGGAGAACATGTTTTTCAAGTACAATATTAAGTTTGTTTTAGGATAAATTCATACCAACTACGGAACCCTTTATTGTGCGTGGTCCGACACGCACTTGGATGGTTTTTATTTTTATATTTACATAATGGCTGAAGAGGCTCTCGTTAAGGTAGAACCTTGGATCGTGACCTCCCTCGAGCACTCTCAGTCGGCCTACGACGACCTTAGAGGTGCATTCTTTGCATACTAAACGTTATTTATTTTTGGCCAATGTTTTTTTTTTTATCTTTGGGGTGACCGGATGATCTTTTCTTTTTTATATTTTTTATGACTCGATTGGATGTAAGTTTTAAGATTGCAATTTTTTGCGAAATCTTAATTCAGATTACCTGAAAGTTTTAATTTTCATAAAACTAAAAAATAAAAAAAAATGGTTATTGACTCTGATGGAAAAATAAACTAGTTAAGCACTAAAGATAACCTTACTTTCAATGCAACATCTGAGTAGTTCATTGACACGAATAGAAGATTTTCAATGTAATGAACATAATTATCCTATAACTTATAAAAACTTAGTGAAAAAATAAAACAGACATCAGTCTTCGAAAGTGTGGGTAGTAAAATCTTTTAATTGTCCGAATAAACTGAAATGTCAGGGGCGAGGGAATCGATTAGAAAGAGTTGAATTATTACAGCCATGAATATTAATATCGCCACCCTGGCAACATTGTATGATTGACGTAACTGTTATTGACGTTAACGTTTGACCTCCTTTGTGGAAAATTGTACTAAGAACTTGTTAATGTTTTTTTTTTGTAGTCGTTACTCGTTGATTCGAAGATTTTGTGTGCAGAGTTTTTTGGCTTAGTTTAAATCTGGGTGTATAATATAATGGTCTTAGTGGGTGTACTATTGCAGTGTAAAAACGTTTGACAATTTTTATAAAAAATGTCAGTAGCAGAAAAATGGGAATTGAATCTAGTCGATTTTATAAATTTTGGACTTTTAATTTTAAATTAAGCCGAGTGAATTTTATTGATCATACTTTGCCTTGATTCCTACTCAAGTTTCAGGTTAGTACGTTCTGTTTTCTGCAGTCAACCAAGTTATATTGTTGAGTTTTGCACAAATGGTGCAAATATCTTAATATTTGCTCTCAGCGGAAGTTTTATTATTATTTATTATTAATTCATTTATTTCAGATAATAATCCATACAATACATTACATTTAACACAATAATAAATTAAAATCAATTTACACAATACAAAAAATAACATTAAAACATAACTTATATAAAAAAATATGTCAGTGAGCGCCCAAAACAATGCGCATCCATTTGTTTTGGATGGGGCAATCCGCACGAGATACTCTGATGATATCTGCAGGATGCCGTTGCTACTGCCTCGCACACGCTGTGACAAGGAAGCTACCCTTTTGCGCACAATCGCATGGAAGCCGTCCGTTTGCGAATTTAGCCTTTTCTCTGGTGTAATACCCTATTTTATTCCCTTTTCCGGGTACCGGACTATTCACCAGACTTGCGTGCTTCTGGTTTGCTTTCACCAGCCGCATAGATTCCTTGGAGTTCGAGATCAATAAAGTCCGTTTTGGTGTGCGACATATGGTCGTCGTATCACTTGAGGTTTTGTCGAGGCGGACAAAACCTCAAGTGATTTTTCTTTGAGGTTTCTTTGAGGTTGCAGTTGGTCAGGAATTCAGGATCAATTTGTTATATAAACCATCACACTTGAATATTATAATTATTAGTATTTCAGGGTTCATATTTAAACAACAGTTGTTTTTTAACCAGGACTTTTTCTATCGGGATAATATAGATTTATCTTCATAAGATAATATTCATTTGAAAGTTTACGCAATTTAGTGGTCACGAACCAATGATCACGAACCTAAAACCAATTGCAATCGATTCCTTGGTTCGGAAACCAAATGCGTAACAAAGATTTACTATCTAAATTCAAAAATTCAAATTCTAATTAATTTATTTGCTAGAATGTAGGTACAAAACAAGAACTTAAGAATATCGTGTAACCTAGGTACCTTAAGTTTTCTCGTAATCTCTTTAAATTTAGGCCAAATTATACCTGTTCCGCAACTGTTTCAAGGATATTAAATTTTAGCTTATTATATTTTTTTTTATGCGAATCTTTTTGAATATTAATACATTAATATACGTGTTAAAGTGGTGCATTTTCTTTTTTATTTTGCTACATTATGTAGAAGACAGCGCTCAGTAGTTAAAAGTAAGAATAGGTATAGTAAATTTGGGCACATAGAATTTACGGCATGTCCTGGAACTGAAAATTGGTAGAAATGTGACATCCACCGACTCGCGTAGTAGATTACGGCCCGGTGTCCTCCAGAGAGCAGGCCTGGAAAGCTGGTTATGCTGCAATATTCTATAGAAAACCAGCATTCAAGCTTAATGGGGGCACGAAAAGACCACAACATGATAAAGTTTAGTGGTTCGAGAAAGGCTGTACCATAGACTTTATATTACGAGATTTCTCTGTGCAGTTTAATAACGCAACTACAAACATCAGTAAAGGATGAAATAATACAGCCCAAAATATCCCCAAGATCACAAGCCAATTAAAGGTAATTAATAAACATTACCTAAACAGTAACAATTAATTACAGAATCCGTTTCAGTGCTCAATTTAGGCGTTGTCGCTACCTAAAGTATCAGGATCAGCGCAGACCTACGGAGCGGCAGCGAAAGACTAAATCTATAACAACTGATAATCATTTTTATCTTAGAGTAATTAGACTGTTTTTATTTACTTCTAGATTCTGCCCGCGATTTCGTTCGCGTGGAAGTCATAAGAAAGAGTCATCACTGAATAAAATTATACTATGACCTTCGACCACGTCGATGTAACGAGCCTTCTGAAGGACATTGTCTTTCTAAAGGCCAGTCTTGCGGATGTGCTAACGAAATTAGATGCATCTCAAAACGCTGCCACAGATTTGCGCAAAGAAGTAAGCGAGTTGCGCACAAGTATGGCGGTAATTAGGTCAGCAGTCGATGCGTCTAATGTAAACACGTGTCGCGGAGCCGGCCTCGATGTAGCGTCGTCGAATTCTGCGTCAGCAGTTTCGTCGCCAGCATATCCGTTGATTGCTGAGCATGCAGTATGCCCCGACTGCGCGCCCGGCAGCCCCGCGCCCCGTTGCCCCGCACCCGTCACCGCAGCTTCTCTGCGCAGCGCCGCTCGAGCCCCTCATCCTTCCACCGAACCGCACTTATCAACATTTTGTTTCCGTGCGGTTAGTGGAAGTGCTCAGGTGCGGTTCGGACAAGTGCTGTTGAAATCAGTGCTCTGAGTGGAATACCTCCGTCCCACTGCCTGTGTCTGCACTGTCTGCAGCCCTGGCGAAACCCCTACAAAAGGATTTCACTAGCGTCACCGCGAGTGCTCCTGGCATTCCATGCATACAGCCTATGCCACAAAACGCGCCAAATAGGGCTGATAATTATGAGGGTTTCGTGACGGTGCAAAGGAGGAAGCGCCGATCGCAAACTAACAGGAACCGCTTGCGGCAAAGCCCCTACGGGGCCGTAGTGAGCCTGCGTGCCTCAAAGCCACACCAGCGAACACACCGGTGTACATCTCCCGCCTGCACCATACCACTATGGCGGAGGACATCGTGGAGTACGTGTGCCAGAAGACAAGGTACACGCCGAGGGTGCAGTTACTGGAGTTGCGCCGCAACGTCATGTTTAAGGAGACGATAACCGACTTTTAATGCTGAAGATCACGTCTAAACGAGTAGTGTTAATGATTTGAAAAAAAAAAATTTAAATAAGAGCATTTTTTCAATAACCTAATATGTGAATATTTTAGATTATGTTTATATTACTCGTACATAGTGAAATTAATTTGTAAAGTTATGTCGAACGCGGATAAAAAACTGAGAACGGCGCAAAATTTACCAAGCGTATTTTTCTAAAACCTTCACCAATTTAAAGATAATTTAATTATTGATCTTTTAGTATACGCGTTTTATTAAAATACCTTTTGTTTTATGTAAATAAATTAATAATGCGTGAAATTCGGGACAGTGCTCCTTGATGGGCGAGTCCTATTACTGACTGAACGTACGACGCGTTGCGTGAGCTCAGTACAGAACACGCAAGCTAACCACTCAAGGTCACTGGCATATATCTGCGTCTTAAGGCGTTTGTGGTGCGCGTACCTAATTGTTATTTGCCTCTCGTCATGGAAGAAGACTTTTGGCCGTAGGATGTGGTGTTCCGTCGCTTCCGCGGACGAATACCACAGGACAGCACATAGTCAAGCTAGTGCAAAGTGAAGTTCTACTAACATAGTCTTAAGCCTTTTTATTAACAAGTTTTTGTTTATATTAAAATATGTATGTTTAGAATAAGGTATTTTTCTATGGGCCTGTGTCGCCTAAAATAAATGGTATTATTATTATACTAAAATAACACCATAACCAATGTAGGTTTTATTTACTATTGCATAAGGCTGTTTGTATTAAGTAATCAAAACACACAAAGCGGTGTAAAGCGAGGTGAGGCGAGGCGAGGCGTGCGGACTTTCGCCGCTACTTCGTCGGTCTGCGCTGACCCTTAAACTTACTTTAGTTTAGTTAAAGTGGTTGATACCTATCTACTAACGAACTTTAGCCAATTAACGTGCCAGATAGTTCTAAGAAATTAAAGTGCTGTTCGATTTGTTTACCGTAGGTATTAGTTGCTCGCAAATATAGTTGACTAGTTACTTTGGCATCCAGGCCACCGCTAACGGGGAAGCAACTAGCGTCAACGATTTTCCAACTCAAGAAAGGTACAAAAGATTTTAAAGTTCGTTTTTTAATCCTAGATAGTAATTTGACATTTCAAATGTTTGTTGTTTTTTTTTTTCAATTTGGAGTTTGACATTTGCACCTGTCAAACTACTATCTGGGAATAAAAATAGTACTTTCTATGTGTGCCTCATTTTCGCGTTCGTCCATCAAGTAAATTATTATTATTATTTTTTTGTTTATTTTAAGGGCTTTATCGCTGAGCGATAACGTCACCCTGTAACATCAGCACAATCAACTTAACCTAAAAACACCTTATCATTCTAACATTAATATTTTAAAAATGCCAGTTTGTACAGTATCCTAGCTTGTTCCGATAAAGGAAAAGCCAGGACAGCATTACACTCTCCATTATTGCACTTATTTGTTGGACCAAGTAAATTAAATTGCAAAGCTTCATTCCGCACAAGTAAATTATTTATAAATCCCAGAATCAATGACGAACAACGATAATTTTTCACGCGCCAATGTGTTCTTTGTTTTTTTTACTATACAGCTTTCAATTTGCAAGCCAGTTCGAAATTTAAATAAAATCTTTGATAAGCTACCTCCATGGTTGCCATGTTTTGGAGTAAAAGATCGTTCCATTTTTATTAAATTACACGATAGATAAGAGTTTACTATGTAATTTATTTGGCTACCAAACCACGACACATTATGGATTTTCATACAACTTTTGGTGGCGGCTGCTCGCATGTATTTCGCCAGTACAGCAATTTCGATTTATCTCGAAGAAGGTTGTCAAAATAATGCTCGAATTTCCAAGCATACCTGTAATTGCCTATTTCACGGCCTTTGCAATAATGTACTATTAGGTCCCGTGTAAGTAACAGTTGATCGCTGACTGTTCACACTTCCGGCGAGAACTCTCTCACCACTAGTTGGTCGCAGCGACAAAACCTATCAAGAAGATTACTCGCTCAGCGACGCTCGCATGGCATACAGAACACTCGCTGAGAGACTCACGCTTGGTACATACGCATAATGGCCTGGGCGCGCCCTTGCCGCTATCAGCGGAAGCTTAGCAAGGGGCGGCGAGCGGTAAGAACAAAATATACAAAAATGCTTTGAGTAATTAGACTTAGAGTGATAGTTTCAATAAAAATTCCGTTCAAAGTTGAAGCAACAGCGTTCCCCGGTAGTTTGACCACCTTCTTCTAGCATGCACACAAGCAAACTGTGATGTTGCAAGAAAATCACATTTTCCCGAAAAAGTGGGGAAAATGGAACTGTTCCAACACCACAACTTCATCAAAATAAAATAAAATCAACACATTTTTTTATGAAACGTGCGTGGGTACCCTAATAATAATTAGCAAATCAAAATCAAAAAAAATACTTTTATGTGAATAGGTATTATATGCAGTATTATTTATAATAACAAAAAATGGTGTAAAATATTTTCCTTTGCCTAGCAACATTTTCAATGTTATGGTCTATAAAATCTGTAAAATTTACGATTTTAATAATCTGTTTTGATAAATGTTCTATACAAAAAATATAAGATGCTAGGCAGTACTTACCCGTGAAATGGAATCTTAAAAATTTTCTCGTGATTATGTGATGAATTGTGACACCCTATCACTACACAGTACCTCATTTTTTTTTTTAATTGCGCGAGCTCTTTACTGTAATACTTGGTCTTGATTACTGACGTGCTGAAAATCCTAGGTACCCTTTAAAGGCTAACATGAAATGGCTTCACTTTGCATACGAGTACTGCGGTTCTAAGCCTATTACTTCTATGCAAAAATGTATGAAGCACGCTACGAGGCGCCCGCCGCACACAGCGGCAACGCGAGTGGTTTTTGCCGAGCTATTCACGGTGCAGGGTGCGGCTTGAACAATGTTGTGTGTATTAAAAAAAGAATTTTCCAAATCGGTTCATAAACGACGGAGTTCTGAGGTAACAAACATTAAAAAAAAAATAAAAAAAACATACACACGACTTGAGAACGTCCTCCTTTTTGTGAAGTCGGTTAAAAAGGTTGTGGCACGAAATTAAACAACGTTTTTCAGAATATGAAGGAATGTTTAGTTAAATTGCCGTTAAAGGCCACTTTGGAGAACGCCATCAGTAAAAAAAAAAAAAAACCTTCCCCCTCGGTTGCTACTGCTCACAGCTGCCGCTAACGCTACTGAGCACTACGTGGCATGGAAAACACCCTGCCTGCCGATATCGCGCCGCCTACTGCACCGTAGTCCGCTAAGCCAAAAGTCGTGGCCAGGCCGTAACAGCGACTAATCGCTTGTCGCAGTCGCACACTCGTTGCTCGCCAATTCGCTTTTAGTTGGTAGCTCTAATCTCTTCTTGTTAATAGCCGGCAGTGGGACAGGTACCTTAAGGGGCTTGTAGGTCATTAACATCGCGTAGCCTTCAAACTTGAACGTTTGATGACAATTCAAAGAGAGAGATTTAATTGTTTCGATTTCTTCAATTCAAATTCAAATATTTATCGCAAATTATAAGTAGCCATAATAGAAACTTATTTGTCTCGAAAGTAACACCAAAATTTAACAAAACTCTACAATGGTTTCCTCACAAAAATATAGCATAAATCAGCCTTTAATGTTTCCACTGTTGGGACACAGGCCTCCTCTCGGTGGAGGGAAAAGGGAAATAATAAAAGTTATTACGAGTAACAAGAAATTTATTTTATTGTAAAAAAGCGTGGGGTGCTTTTTAAGATCTTAGTAATATGAATTGACATCAAGCACCCCACGTTTTTTACGATATTAATTCTATTATTATTTTAAATTATTTTCTACTTTTTAGTTTAGTTTTTTATTAAAGCATGTTTTTTTTAACTATTATTTATTGTTTGATAATGTTCGTAATCTAAAGGTATCTAGTGAACGAAAAATTGGAAAAGTTGCCCGGTAAATTAGAAATTCGGGAAAAACTTAAACAGCTTTTTTCTATGGGATTTTTGTATGGATTATTGAAATTCGATCAGGACATCTTTCAGGTCAACAAGTAAATGATAATTGTAACTTCATTTTCAGAAACCTATTTCCAAAAATCAAATTATAAGTCACAATATGTGATAACAAATATTTTATAGAGAAAAGTCTGTATTATTTGTGGAGAATCAAGTTTTTCTAACTGAACAGACAGCTGTGCTGCTGGGGAGTTTGTTACGCTTCTTCTTCCCAGCTCAAGCACTAGGAAGTGGTGAAGGGCGGGCGTTTTGAGGGACTGTCCTATGTAATTTTGACGTTCGAAAAGTGCTGATTCTCAGCCTTAGTTTGAATAAATTACTTTTGATTTTGAATATCTGTGTGTGTGTACAGCTGCTTTAGCGTTGTTTTATGAGCAAGTGCGGTTAATAAGATTAGGTTAAATGAAGTCTCAAGTTAATTTTCCGGTTTGAGCAGTTTAATCCATTTTCTCTTCTTTTAATTTAATTACTCTCATGTCTCGGAATGCTTCGTGGGTCTAGTGGTTGCAAGCGCATGAGCTTTGATTCCCAGATCGGGCAAAGTGAGTTTGGGTTTTTCCATTAGGAATTTCTCCTGTATTGTGGGTGCGTTTACAAATATTTAAACTCACATACACAAACAGCCAGACCCGGAACAACTACTTGTAGGTCATACGAATATTTATTCCGTGCGAGAATCGAGCCCGCGACACGCAGCGCAGCAGTCAATCGCTTAACCACTGCGCCAACAACCGTGCCGTCGCAGCACTAAATAATTGTACAAATATATTACTCCAAACGTTATAAAACTATGAAAAATCTCTTACAAAACATTCACATTACAATTTTTTAATTCGTTTCTTAATTAAAAAATATGGTCCTCAATAACTTACAGCACAGTACAATATGCTATGTCTACAGTGAAAATATATATAGATAAAAGGAGAACCAACTTAAAATTCTTCACTGGCCTAATTACAAAATTATTAGCACTCTTAGCAACAGCCGATACAGAAATTAATTAACGTTGTTGAACGAATAATTAAATGATTTATTATGGTCAGATATTTCTTTAAAATTTTCCGTTCAGGATGTCATGGAAATCCTTTGATGATTAATGTCAGCCTTTTACTTTCCCACTGCTGGGACACGGACCTCCTCTCTGTGAGAGGGAGTGGGCCGTAAATCTGACTTGATTAATAAAATCACATTTTTAAAACTTATTTTTTATTGTGTCTAACTATTTAAGTATAACATTTCGTAAACGATTAAAGGCTTCTACATACCGGCGCGACGCGACACAAAGGCACCGCTCGTCCCGCGACACGCGGGGCCTTTGTGCCGCGACAAGTCGCGCCGATATGTAGAAGCCTTAACTTTCAAATACATTATATATGTTTATGTCGCAGGGATATTGTCAAACCAGTGATATTATAATTTCACGAAACTTTGTCAGCCGCCTCAATTTCTTACAATTTCACGGGCTCATTTAAGGACATTATAATTCCACGGAAACGTATAATTTTATAATAATAATCCTGGGTTTATTATGAGTCAAGTTTGTAGTGGGGGGACATTGTGCGTTTTGGTTGGTCAAATCTTCTTCATCCGCCATTTGCAATAAAAACTGTTGTAAACATTGGAGGGTAGGTACTCGCAAATCATTTATTTTTACTATTTTAAGAGGTATTTCCTTGATAAAGTTCACAAATTCCTTTAAAATGAGTGAATGTGAACAGTTGGAAGTGTCACCAACTTCATCCCTGCGACTTTTAAACCTAAATTCAATACGTGAAAGTAGCGGGTAGTGAAAACAAATGACGTATGAGAAAATGGTATTTTCATTGTCCGTAACAGCATGTCGATACTGTAACCATCTCACCGTGAAAACTTTCGTGGAGTGAACTGTCATTGTCATCCCACCTGATGCTAGGGATGGACCAAGTTAGTATTACATTTACAATCATATTCGAGATTTTAATAATATTTTTTACTAGCTTTTGCCCGCGCCTTTGCTCGCATTAATTTAGAATTAGACAATCAATTCGGGTTGTACTCTGCTTGTAATAATATAATTCAATCATAATTCTAAAGACACGTGGCGCCATCTATTATCTTAAGAACGTTATTGTTTTCCTCGGGAACAGTACTTTTTTTCGAGATGAAAAGTACCCTATGTCCGTTCCTGCACACCTGACAACGTATGTGCAAAATTTCAGGATGATCGGTTCAGTGGTTTAGGCGTGAAAAGGTAACAAGCAAACAAACTTACTTTCGCATTTATAATATTAGTTAGGATGCTAATTCTGTTGATCATTTTATATTATTGCAAAGCTGGTATTTATGTGTCTAAACATAGGAATGTTTAAGAACTAAACTAGGAAAAAAATGGAAAAAAACAAAATTGAGTTTCTGACTGAATACATACCTGTTTTGCTATTTCATTTAAAAACTTCCTCAATTAGTAATTTTTAGACACTTAAATACTAGCTTTGAAATAATATGAAATGATCAACAGAATTAGCTTAAAAAAATATTATTAAAATCTCGATTATGATTGTAAATGTAATGCTTGGTTAATCCCTAGCATCAGTGACATGACACTGACAGCTCACTCCACGCATGATTTCACGGTGAGATATTTCGTTACTGACTCGTAGTCACACCAGATTGTCACACCAGTATGACAAACAGGGTTTTCTCGTTTGTCACACCACTGATTTTTCCACACCATTTATTCCTAACTAGTGCTGTCCTAACTATAGGTACTTACTACTTATTTAAAATTAAAAACCTTAAAATAACGTTTTTATTTACACAATAGCACTGCAGTTCCTGCATGAGGTACCTTCTACGCAAGTACTGAATAAACACTGTGTGTGGATAAAGTAATAAAGTTTTCAATGTATCCTGGAAATGACTTATCTAACTTTCTTATTTCAAGTTGGGTCTTTAATATTTATTTTAGTACCTAAGTTCTTTTACGACTTTTTTTAAGAACTATATAAAGGACTTATTGATTTTGAACATACACATAACATCACGCCTAAATTCCCCGAAGGGTTAGGCAAAGGTGTATCCTGCCAGGGTTCAGGGTTTATCTGAAAGGAAAATATCGTGGCCCTAGCACACAGGCAACTGAAGGAACACGGGTGGTTTTTAGTCAATAAAAGTCTGACACGCCCTCCTGCTCCGGCCAGAGCGGGAAAAGTAATTTGATAAATTCCCACCCAAAAAAAAAATGGTGTATCTACAGTACCTACCCCTGTAGTAAACACCAACGGTAGTAAACATTAACCTTAACAACTATGTTAATAAACATGCAGGTTAGACAAATAACGGACAAGCAAGCAGTCATCATTTTCCGCAATGACATTCAAGAGACTGTTCGAGCTGCCCCAAACACTCTGCAGCATCGACACGGCACGCTTACGTCTGATCGCTGCGAAGCCATCAGTGTGCGCATCAGCAAACATTCCCGACGCACTGCAGAAGCGTGGCAGCCCCTGCAGCACCCTGAATTTATGGTTGTATTGCTCGCGAAGAACATTGATGGCTTTCTGTGTACAACTTGTTCACAGGCTGCACGTTTAAAATGTCTATTTAAGTCCCATGTAATTGCCTCCTGATGGCGGGCCCCTTGTCAGGTGAAAAAAGAACTTACTAGAGAATGGGCAGCAGCGTTTTCTATGCATTTTAACACCATACTGCGATTGCTAACCCGCCTTAAGCTTGACAATTATGGCAAACCCCCCCCCCCCAAATGTTGGGGGGACGACAGCGAGAAAAAGATCCTAGTAAAAATATATTCGGAGAAAATTTTAGAGTGACAGACCATTTTCAGTTGACAAAAGTACTCAAGAACATATTCATTTTAAATTCAAATTTACTTCAGAAGCACGTCGTAACACTAAGTTTGTATATCCAATACACCCTCATAAATTTTAATGAAAAAAACACCCAAAAAATGCGTCTAAAATTAATATACTTTAACACCTAAACCAGTTATGCACTTACTAGCTGACCCGTGCCCACTTCGTTGGGCGGTAAACATTTTACAGTCTTTTAATTTTTCGGATTAAATTATAGTCTTATGTTATGACACTCACAAAATAATAACGTGACTTTCAATGGGTAAAAGACTTTTCAAAATCGGTTCAGTAGATCCAGAGATTACCCCTACAACCTCACAAACTATAAAATATTAATATAAGTAGATGAAGCAACGGTTTAGCAATATCCTTAAAAAAAAATGACTCGCATTCCGTTTTCTCACTATAGGCAAGCGACTTCTCGACAAAATCAATAGCAGTGAATTGGGACTGGGATTGTGAATTCAACTGCACATTTACCGCTGAGTCGGTGACGGTCGGTGATTCTTCAATTTTGCCGGCGTGAGGGGTCAAAAGATATTTTTAGAGTTCCGTACCCAAAGGGTAAAACGGGAACCCTATTACTAAGGCTCCGCTGTTTGTCCGTCGGTCACCAGGCTGTATCTCATGAACCGTGATAGTTAGACAGTTGAAATTTTCACAGATGATTTATTTCTGTTGCCGATATAACAACTAATACTAAAAAACATAATAAAAAATAAATTTAAGGGGGCTCCCATACAACAAACGTAATTTTTTTGCTCGTTTTTGCTAGATATTGATAACGGCAACAGGTAGACGCTTGAAATATTCACAGAATATTAAGTTATATATTCACTTTAAAAATAAATAAATAAATTAAAATAAACCAAATATTTAAGGGGGGCTTACATACAACATACGTGATTTTTTGCCATTTTTATAGATAATGGTACGGAACCCTTCGTGGGCGAGTCCGACTCGCACTTGGCCGGTTTTTTTATTATTTAAATTAGCCAACGGAATTAAAACATCAAAATTACCTTCAATAAAGTTTCCTGAGAATTGGATTATTTTGACTCCCTGCCGTGCTTCCCCAAAACCAGCAATAAAAATACCATCCTGAAACACCTGGAACTCAAATGAGAATAGTTCTGCCGCTGCCATTTTTTTTTTGGGTGGTAAATTATCAAATAACTTCTCCCGCTCTGGCCGGAGCGGGGAGGGCGTGTCAGACTGTTACTGACTAAAACCCACCCGTGTTCCTTCAAATGCCTGTGTGCCAGGGCCACGATATCCCTTTCGGACAGGCTCGTAACCCTGGCAGGCATTAGCCCTTTCGGACCCCGTCAATTGGTGCTGACAGCGCGTGGAACACAACGCGCCGTCGACCCGGGCCTGGTCCTTATCGGACGGCGAGCTACCCATCGCTCACCGTCCACAAGCCCGCACCCACGGTGGCCGGGAATCGGCCTGCGATTCCCGACGCCCGGGGCGTCTCCTGCGGTGACTAAGGGCGTGAGGGCGCGAACCCTGCCTCACCCTCACGCGTTCCGCCTCCTCCTTCGCCTGCATTACTGCTTTGCAGAAGGAGGTGACGGCCTCCCGTGCACTCTCGCTCCAAATCATGGCCTGAACTAGGGCCGGACGCGAGAGATCGCCGCCACCGATCACCTCCGTGAGGACACGGCGGTGCTCCGCCCAAGCAGGGCAGACCTCAACCGTATGCTCCACCGTGTCCTCCGGGCGATCCACACAGTGGTGACACCCGGGCGTTTCCTCCCGCTTTATTCTGAATAGGAACCTCCCGAAACAACCGTTTCCGGTGAGGACGTGCGTCAGGCGGAAGGTGAGGAAGCCGTGGCGCCTCTCTAGCCACTCCTCATAGAGGGGACTTATCGCCACAATTGTGGCATGCAAATTCTTTGCCAAATAGTAAATATCCCTGGCGATGGCGCATGCTTATTTTCATCTCTCTCCTATGTGAACAGGTGAACAGTAACGTCGCCATGTCATTGTCTTCTCAAATTTGAGACAGCATTGTGCGCCACGTGTCTAAAAACTGGGAAATATTCCAACCTTTCACCCCGGATCGGTCAGGAGGAGCTGTTTATGGTTCAAAGCGTGAATACGTCGCTGAAATGTCTTGTAATGGCACCTACGGAACCACCTGTGAACTCATGGCAGCGGGAGAACTATTCCCATTTGAGTTCCAGGTGTTTCAAGATGGTATGTTTATTGCTGGTTTTAGGGACGCATAACAGGGAGTAAAAGTAATCTGATTCTCAGGAAATTTCAATGAAGGTCATTTTGATGCGTGTCAGACTTTTACTGACAAAAACCCACCCGTGTTCCTTCAAATGCCTGTGTGTGCCAGGGCCACGATATCCCTTTCGGACAGGCTCATAACCCTTGCAGGCATTGGCCCTTTCGGACCCCGTCAGTTGGTGCTGACATCCATTTAAAATGAGAATAGTTCTCTCGCCTTTTTCCAACCCTTACAACACCAGCCTAAACCAAAGATACTAAGCAATAAATTAAAATACGAACGTAGGTATTCAAGGACACTTTTTCTAGTAAGAACGACTAATACTAAAAACTATTATAGTAATACCACAGTGTGAAATACCTACACAATAAGTAATTCGCAAAGAAATAGAAATAACAAAATTCCAACCCGGCAATAGGTAAAAACACATTTATTAACTTCCAATTTAAAATTAGGAAGCGAAACAAACCAAAACGAAAACCAAACAATGACGATGAAAAATATTTCAAAGCAAATTAGTAGTAAGTAATAACAAAATATCGCAGAACAGAAATTTCGGTAACTATAGCTTGAACGTGTATCGCTTAGGTTTGTATTCTGTGATTGATACATGACTTCGTTTTTTGATACGATCGGCTTGAAGTTTTCCCCTTGGCATTCTCGACTTTAATGCTATAAATGCAACGTTCAAATTACCTGAATACCAATTAGAACCTCATTTCATTATCTTTTACCAGATGCCTGCATACTGAAAAATACTGGCCACCTAGAACTGGCATAAAAACTTTAGAACGTTATCACGCCTGCACTGAAACATACTGGCCACCTAGAACTGGCATAAAAACTTTAGAACGTTATCACGCCTGCACTGAAACATACTGGCCACCTAGAAATAAAACTAAATATAAACCTCAAGAAACTTCCAAAAATTCTAATTTCAATGTAAAGTATGCAATAACTCGTTGCCGTAAGATTCAATTTGGATCTTAACTGCATTTGGTACATTTTTCATACAAATATTAAAAACCCTTATTTTCACCCTTAAGCGCCGAATTTCGTAAAATCCTTTCTTAGTGAGCACCTTGAAGTCGAAAGGAACAATCAGGCCAACATTCATGTCTCTAACTTTAAAAACATAGGAGTTTCATACAAACTTTGACACCCCTTTTCAACCGCTTAAGGTGCGAATTTATAAAAATCCTTTCTTAGTGCGCGCCTGCACCCCATAGAGAGTGCCTGTGCCAAATTTTAGACCTCACGGCCCAGTAGTTTCCGAGATTTCGTGATGAGTGGTCAGTGAGTGGACTTCTCTTTTATATATATAGATACCGTCCTATTACAAAACAAGGTTTATCTTCAGGCCCAGGTTTAAACCATGGAGGCATTATTGAATTTCGAACTGTTTTCCGTCTATGATAAAGTTCCTAATATAAAACTGACAACTAAGTACCGAACTAAGTTTTCAGTTTTGTACTCGTACAAAGAACGGTATTTCAATCACAGATACGTTCTCATTACAAAAACTGGCTCCATAGTTTAAGCCATGTCAAAATATACATCTTGTTTTGTAATAAGATGGATAGTGTTTGACACTACACAATGGTTTAGTGAGGACGTCAGCCAACTTGTTCAGCAGTGGACATCTTTCGGCTGAAGCCCCTTGTCATCAACCGGGCACATATTCAGACTTCACGCTGCTACTGAGAAGTTCCAGATGGAAAAACAGAATAACACTTTGCCCGACCTGGGAATTGAACACAGGACCTCATGCTCAGCAGTAGCGCTTGCGACCACTAGAGCTAGACCAACGAGGCAGTCATTTCAATATACGTGAATACCAGGGGTTTACTCCGAACATAAATCTGAAGTATCGGCCGAATGTTCGGCCGCTGCTTGACTACGGCTAACTATGGCTGAATACGGCGAAAAAAACGACAGTCAAAGAGATAAGCCAAAGTCAAAAATGTGACTTTAAGTCGGGTAAGGATTCAAAGTCAAATAAAAACCGGCCAAGTGCGTGTTGGACCACGTACAATGAAGGGTCGTCGTTAGGTTGAATGTAACCCAAAAAACAAAATTAACATTACAGTTGAAAAACATGCTCTCCCATACATCAATATACGTTACGGTCAATTCTTCAACTGCAAATTTAAGTTGGTCGACTACTACTCGTTAACTTGTAAACCCAACTTAGCTAGTTTTCCTTTTAATTTCGTTTTATATACTACTGCCAAGAATTTTTTCACATAATAATATCCAAAACCAACCATTTAGCTGGCGGGGGGGGGGGGACACTTGACTCTAACAAAAAATAGCACTTTAAAGCTTAATATTACGCAAACGCATCTCAGAATTGAAAAAATTCTTTCTCAGACCCACAATATTTTTAAACGGCCTATCCAATGATACCCCACACCATGCATTAGATGAGAAAAAAAATATCATCCCCGTTGTACCCTAAAAAAATATATTTTCGTGGTTTTATTTTACAACTTTCTCGGCGTGATTAATATGTACACCCATGCCAAATTACAGCTTTCTAGGACTAAGCGTCTCTGAGCTAAGCCGGGCACAGACGGACGGACGGACAGACTGACAGACAGACGGACATGGCGAAACTATCAGGGTTCCTTGTTTACTACGGAACTCTAAAAGGGAAACTATGGAAGTTATAAAACGACTGAACATTCAGCTGATAATTCTGATTAACGCTTCGGAGCAGACCCTCTGACTATCTCGCAACAATGCATAACTTCAATAAAAGTTCATAAAAGGCCTCCTCTCTGTGAGAGGGATTGAGCCGTAATCCACCACGAGCCTAGCGAGCCTAGTGCGTGTTGGTAGATGTCACATGTCTTCGATTTTTTTGTTCAAGGACATGCCGGTTTCCTCAAGATGTTTTGCTTCACCGTTTTGAGAGCAGTGGTCATGAAATAATTTACACAAAGCAAAGTGTCTGTCTGGGTTTGAACTTTTTTTTTTTTTTGGGTGGGAAATTATCATATAACTTCTCCCACTCTGGACGGAGCGGGAGGGCGTGTCAGACTTTTACTGACTAAAACCCACTCGTGTTCCTTCCGTTGCCTGTGTGCCAGGGCCACGAAATCCCTTTCGGACAAACTCGCAACCCTGGCAGGCATTGGTCCTAACGGACCCCGTCAGTTGGTGCTGACATCTCTTTGAGGCGCGCGTGGAACACAACGCGCCGTCGACCCGGGCTTGGTCCTTATCGGACGGCGTCTACGGTGCCCGGAAATCGGCTTGCGACTCCCGACGCCCGGGGTTTGAACCTACGACCTACAAGTCGTAGGTCGTGGTCATTTCCACTGGGCCACCACTGTTCATATGATAAAGAGCGAGTGATGTTATAGACTCATACGGACTGCTGCGATATCGCGGCCGCGACGCGACACTAGGAGCACAATTTCTTTGTCAGTGCCTGTGGCCCCCGTGATATCGCACCAGTCTGTACCGGCCTTTAAGCGGTAATTAAAGATCAAACTCATTAAATTCGTGATATCGAATAATAATTATCTCCCAAAATATTGGTTTTTGGCTAAACAAACTGTTATTCATTATTAGTTGGTAACAATATTCTGTCCATTGTTTATTTTGTTAGTAATAACAACGTTAGGGCCGGTGGAACTGAATATACTCGTATTCATACAAGCAGTGTTGCCATTTTAGCGCTTTCGACGCTAGCGCTTTGTTTTTAATGTGCCTGGCACGTGGATTTTTTTCTTGCGCCTAGCGGATAATTTATAGCTTTTTGATTTCTAAGATGGCAACACATGTACAACATGTCCCAGAATTAACGCACAACCTTTTAAGGGGTAATTTTACTCATCATTAGGTATGAAAAACTTTTACTATGGGACCAAACCTGAAATCGAAAAATCAGCTCTTCTCTAAAAATCTCTCATTTATGTTCGAAAAACTCGTAAAAATGTAGGTAGCAGCAAATTTTTTTTTGCGAGTTCAGGTTTGGTCCCATAGTAAAACTTGTTCATAATGATAAGTACAATGACCCCTTAAGAAATTGTGCGTTAATTCTTCTTCTGTGTCTTTATTTTCTGATAGGGTTACACGTATAGTGCGTTTTACTTACTCTGGGGGAATTCCCTTTAGTTTAATTTAATTTAATTTCCCTTTAATTCTCAGATTTTTACATGCGCAAAACTGCGACTTTGTTTTTCATTCATTCCGTCAATGATTGGAAACTCATAAAAATATAAACTGAAAAATGAGCGAGAAATAGTTCTACAGAACCCTCTTTCTGTCGATTTCTTGTGATAAGATTTATGTTGATTAAACCGATGTGTAAGATACGCTTAAATTAAGCGCTTATTGGATACGCTGATTTTATAAAATCAAGCGCTTTTTGTATCGCTGTTAGCACTGAATGGGTATTTTGATCTGGCAGTACTGCATACAATAGTAATTAAATCACTAGTTATTGTTTGTGAAGCCGGAGTCAATTTGTAGCTAATCATTTATTTTACAAATCTATGAAATTAAAGCTTAGGTAAATCATTTAATCGCCCGGAGGACACGGTGGAGCATACGGTGGAGGTCTGCCCAGCTTGGGCGGAGCACCGCCGTGTCCTCACGGAGGCGATCGGCGGCGGCGATCTCTCGCGTCCGGCCCTGGTTCAGGCCATGGTTCGGAGCGAGAGTGCATGGGAGGCCGTCAGCTCCTTCTGCGAATTAGTAATGCTTGCGAAGGAGGAGGCGGAACGCGTGAGGGAGAGGCAAGGTTCGCGCCCTCGCGCCCCTAGTCGCCGCAGGAGACGCCCCGGGCGTCGGGAGTCGCAAGCCGATTTCCGGCCACCGTAGGCGCGGGCCTACGGACGGTGAGCGATGGGTAGCTCACCATCCGATAACGACCAGGCCCGGGTCGACGGCGCGTCGTATTCTACGCGCGCCTCAAAGAGTTGTCAGCACCAACTGACGGGGTCCGCTAGGGCCAATGCCTTGCCAGGGTTGCGAGTTTGTCCGAAAGGGATATCGTGGCCCTGGCACACAGGCAAATGAAGGAATACGGGTGGGTTTTAGTCAGTAAAAGTCTGACACGCCCTCCCGCTCCGCCCAGAGCGGGCGAAGTTATTTGATAATTTCCCACCCAAAAAAAAAAAAAAAAAGGTAAATCATTTAAATTGTGTCAATTTAATGATTTTAGCTTTTCATAATTATAATTTATTTCATCTTATTTAACATTTATGAAGTATTTTTTCTATTAGACAGGTTTGTCATTGATGACCTTATAGTACCTAGTGTATAGGTTATATCAAAGTTTACTTTAGATTTTGTAAATAAGTGTTTCAATTACATCATGTTTTATTTTATTTTTTCTGTACACTCTATTTACTTGTCATTGTAAAGCAACCACTAAAGGGAAGTGTGAGACAGCTCCGACACAAGTACTTTTGTAACTTACTGGGGCTGCCTCAATTTATGTATGACACACAATGTTACAGTTGAAAAATAAATATTTTTGTAGTTTGTAATTACAATGATTATTTCCCCTCCTTTTTATATACTTGTACATATTATTATTTTTATTTTAAGTCTGTTTAGTATTTCAAATATGTAAATATTTTAGAAATTTACTAAATACCTCGAGACTAAAGAAAAAATACATTACAATGTAATCAAATAAACCAATTACAGGCACTTTTGAATTTTCAAGGGTGGTAATGTTTTTATGGGTTATGTTCTTTAGAAATGTCAGGTGCGTGGTACTAGCAACGGGCGTGCGTGTATGACCAGATGTATGAAGCAAAATTAATATGTAAGGATCATAGCAGGTGGCGTTCCAGTTTCTGCCTAACCCCATGAGATAATGCGTGAGTTTATGTGTATGTGTCAAATTATTTTAAAAACATTTCAATTTCCAAAGATTGAATGTCAATTCTTCTTGATCTTTAACACTTTCATAAAAGAAATTGATTAATATTATGTGCCTGGCTCAATACAAGCCATAGGTTATATTAAATAAGACTGAAATGTCAAGGATGTAGAAATCAAAGAGGCTTCATTTGTCTGGGAGCTCAATGATTCCCTTATTGTCTGCAAATAATGCGTGGGAGTGGACTATATGGCTTTATTCCAATTCGATAACTTTGCTTTACACATGTTTCTTACTCACGTGTGACTCGTGTGAGTCGTATTATTAAATAAAACCGGCCATGTGCGTGTCGGACCACGCAAAATGTAGGGTTCCGTAGTTGGGATGAATTTATCCCAAAAACAAACTTAACATTGTAGTTTGAAAAACACGTTCTCCCATACATCGATATACGCAACGGTCAATTTTCCAACTGCAAATGATAGTTTGTAATCGCATTTTTTTGTGGTAAAACTACAAATTAATGATTTTCGGACTTTTTCCTTTACTTGTGCTGTGAGACCTTGCTTCTTGCTAAATTTCATGATTCTAGGTCAACGGGAAGTACCCTATAGGTTTTGATTTATTTGCGAGTATATAATTATGTTGCATAAATCACCGTATTTTTTTTATTGTGTTCATACAGAAGCTTGATTTTTTTAGAGCTCCAAGGGACCATAGACTTACGTAGAGAGACTAGAAATATGTAGGTATTTGATATTAATTTCAACTTGATACCTCCAAGCGTTCCTGAGAAAAAGGGTCTTGACAGACTGACAAAAGACAGACAGACGGACAACGAAGTGATCGTATAAGGGTTCCGTTTATTTCTTTTGAGGTACAGAACCCTAAAAGTAAAAAAAAACTGGTTCGCATGGTTATTACGATTTGACAAAATATGTAGATTTCTTTAATATATACCTACTAGCTTTATAACAGCCGCACGGGTCGATCGATCAGGTTAAGCTACGCTTGCCGGGGTTGGTCCGCGGATGGGTGACCATCTTTACATACGAAGACCCCTCCGTGCCTCTGAAAGCACCTTAAGCCGTTGGTCCCTGCTGCCATTGAATTGCATTGCATTGCAAGCTATAGTTTTGTATAATTTAAAAGCATTTTTTTCTCCATTTTTGTAAATGTGAGTACCATGGAGCCGTTTATTATGATATGATGTATGTGGACTTAAAAAAGCGTGCCAGTTGAGAGTATGTCATGCTCACTTAAATGGCTCGCTGATGGAGGCGCGTGTGCTGGATCATTCGGTTCCCTACAAAATAGTTGAGCTGGATGGTGCTGATCCACGCGTCATGTTCGTCTTTGTTGTGACTGGTCATCTCCTATCTGCCAGGGCTTATTTGTAATCTTTTATATTTTATATTGTTTTATTTTTATTTATTTTTTACATTGTTCTCACATATAGAAGCGACAAAAATAATGTACTCAGGCTTTTGTAATATCTTGATTTAAAAGAGTGTCCTTGGAGTTTCTTGCCTATTCTTCTCCATAGAGATCTACGTTTTGGAATGGGCGAATAGCTTCAACTTTCTGACTAACTTACCGACTCTTTGACAATTCAAAAGTGCCTGTAATATGTTTAATTGAAATAAATGCTTTGAGTTTCAGTTTGAGTCATTTATGGATCTTGCCCGAAAGTCTGGCAACCAGTCTTACCAAGGGGTATCATATTACCCAGTCACTGGGTTGTGGAGGTCAGATAGGCAGTAGCTCCATGTAAAATACTGGTATTCAGCTGCAGGTTAGACTGGATGCTGACCCCATCATAGTTGGGGAAAGGCTGGGCTGATGATGATACTAGCTTTTGCCTCCAGCTTCGACCACGTAAATCGGAAATTAACCCACGGGAACGTACTAATTTGTCCTAACCTAGATCATAGTCATTCTCATGTACCAAATTTTATCCATTTCCGTTGAGCCGTATTTAATTATGTAAGGAAATAAAACCATATTAAAAACCGGTCAAGAGCGAGTCGGACTCGCTCACCGAGGGTTCCGTACGATTATATGAAGTTGATGATTTCTGAAAAACTGTGCTATTTAGAGGCATCGTTTTATTTTTCCTGTAATCTTTACATAAGCTTCTATCATATAGAATAATTTCAGATTTTTATCTCTGCAAACTTCGGAGATAAGGGGGGGGACGGTATTTTTTTTTACATTTTTCATCAAAAGTCGGAATCTATGCTGCCAAAAAAATAATAATATATGTTTGAGAATGTGCAAATAGCATTCTTTCATATGATACCCCACATGCCCTAGTAGCCCCACTTAAAATTTTTAAGACCCCCTTTCAGTCCCTTATGCAAAAAAGATATTTTTATTTATTTCTTATTTGCAAAATAGTTGGGCTTACGTCATCTAAAACGATTCTAAATTTCAAATTGATAGCATTAGTAGTTCTCCAGATATCCAGGTGTGACAGACAGACAGACAGACAGACCGACAGACTTAGTCTCACCATAAGGGTTCCTTTTTACCATTTTGGTACGGAACCCTAAAAACTAAAATTAGCGGAGCAATTTTTCAGTACAAATTATTTGGGGTATTCCTGAAATCGAAAAAAAATTGGATGCCTTTACGTACTTATTCTAACTAGTACGTCGTCGGAAGACGTCTACTGCTGGACATAGGCCTATAGTACGAACGTATACAGAAAGTATTTCAGTCTGAGGATTTTTTCAGTGAGATTTATAAGCCATTTTCATGTTTACTTAATTTCTCTTATCCAAAATCTTTGGATAATTTGACTGTGTGTGATCTGTAATCTGATCACTTTACTTTATCACACTACCTACTCACTCACTGGCAGGGGAATCTTTCGGGTTTATTATTCCCGTTGATCGGGCTCATTAGCGTTAAAGCGTAACAAACAAACACAAACCACCCCTCGGTGCGCGAGTCCGACTCGCTCTTGAACGGTTTTTGTTTGTTTGTAGCACAGTTTTTCAGAAATCATCAACATCATATGTTGTTGATGTTGATGATTTCTGAAAAACTGTGCTATTTAGAGACATCGTTTTATTTTTCCTGTAAACTTTAAACTTCTATCACACCGACTTTTGATGAAAAATGTAAAAAAAATACTGTTCCCCCCCCATTATCTCCGAAGTTTCCATAGATACAAATCTAAAATTATTGTGATCATAACACTATTTTTCGAAAATGGTACTTTTTAGACCTTTGTATCCTGCTTATGCGTATGAATTTTCATTAAAAACAGTTCCGTCATTTCGAAAAACAAGGGCTTGAAAGTTTGTATGAAATGCCGTACATCGTAAACGCTCTTAACAATGGATTTTCATATACTTTTGCGACCCGCAAATTTGTACAACAGTAATGACGTACATTCTGTCTTATTATAAAAAAAGGTAATAAGGTACTTTCCGAGCAGGTATAGTATAAAAGTAGTTCCCTCTTTACGAGCAGCCTTTATAAGTGTTTTCCGCCGCCCACCGATACTTAAGCAATATTTTTCCGATACAGCTTACCTGAATACGCTCTTAATAATACTGTGATGAATAGCAAGATTTTTACACGGTATAGATTCATACCTCTGATAAGTTGGTATCAGATGATTATGTTATGGTTATAGTATTAAGATTTTGTTAAACATCGATAAGATTATACCCGGTTTACATAAGGCGCTGACAAGAGGCAAATTATAAAAGTAGGCTTACTATACAAAATAATTGCCATATCTATATAGTTTGTGGTTGCGGAAAAAATATATGTTTTCTTGAACATATTTCTCAGAACTTGGTTGTTACCAAAACACGTTTAGAAAAAAAATCTCAATACAAATTAACGGTAAACTAACCTTTTACTTTGAGTTTCAATCCAAAATATCAGTACGGTTGGTATTTAATTAATAACAAGAACGTCTTATTTGTATGCAGAACTTGGTTGTTTTTTATTTTCGATTACTCAACTCATTTTTGAGTAAATAAATAATTGCTTCATATTTTGCAATAAATTACAAGCGTTGTGTCATCGCGCTTCTCTTCCTTTTGTATGCAGTCTGACAGTAACAGCGGTTTACCTGTTGCCAGCGTCTTAAAGAGAAGGAAGCCGACAGAAAGATCCTGCAGTTAGGTTATCTCGTCGCTTATCCCGCAGTGCCTGACGAATACGGTCTTCAACCAGTGCGTCCTGCCCGTCGTGACATACGGTACCGAAACGTGGACACTGACATTCGGCTGGGACCACAAATTCAAGGTCGCCCAGCGCGCTATGGAGCGGGCTATGCTCGGAGTCTCTTGCTCGAAATCATCCGGAAAGGAAACGGAGTTACTGACATAGCTTGCAGAGTAAGCAAACTGAAGTGGCAGTGGGCTGGCCATATTTGTTGAAGGACCGATGAGTCCTGGATTGGAGACCGTGTATCGAAGCGTAGAGTGGGACGCCCCCCAGCTATATGGACCCACGGCTTTAAGAAGGTGGCTGGGTCAGACTGGATGCGGAAGGCGCAGGACAGGGTGTTGTGACATAGTCTGGGAGAGCTATATGTCCAGCTGCGGACTGCGATATGTTGAGTTGATTGATTAATGTATTAATATCTTACAGATGTCAAGAATTAAATTAAACAAAAATTAGAATACTGATTATAATATTTAACACAACCGCTAACCGGTTCACAACTGATACAAATTGGTCAACCAAATCAGAAGTACGTAGCCAGCCTAAGTTAAATTGATCGTCCCACGCAAGAAAAGTTTAAATGCCCTGGATTACACTGAGTTTTTAAATGCCCTGGATTACACTGAGATTTTAAATGCCCTGGATTACACTGAGTTTTTAAATGCCCTGGATTACACTGAGTTTTCTCATTTTAACTTAGTCTAACAATTTTATAGTTTTGTATGTATTTCACTAACTAGACTATATTTCTATCACAGCAAGATAAATATGCGGAAAATGCGAATCACTGCGAATATGCAAGGATTGAGATTAATTGGTTTTATTAGTTTGCGACGCTGTAGTATAATAAATGATGAGTGAAGAGAGAAGAATGTATGCCATGTAGCCCTTATGCAAGGAAAATAATTGTATATAAAATTGATTACCAACCTAAATTGATCTTATATTCAAATCACAAGTGTGATTCTTTGATATTTGTATGGAATGGGTGGCAAATAAACACGGCAAATTGACGTTGTGAGTCAATTAAAAAAAACCGTCAAGAGCGAGTCGGACTCGCGCACCGAGGGTTCCGTCCGTATATATATATGATGTTGATGGTTTCTGAAAAACTGTGCTATGTAGAGCCATCGTTTTATTTTTCCTGTAATCTTTACATAAACTTCTATCACATAGAACAATTTCAGATTTTTATTTATGCAAACTTCGGAGAAAAAGGGGGGGGGGGGGTATTTCCTACATTTTGACGAGTTATGAGAACATAAATGTAAGGAACAGCTGATTTTTATTTATTTCGCCATTTAAGGTTTGGTCCCATAGTAAAAGTTGTTCATAATGATGAGTACAATGACCCCTAAGAGGTAGTGCGTTAATTCCGGGACATGTTGTATTTATTTGGAATTGACTCGTTACTAGCTTTTATTTGATACCAATGTTATTGTTTTTTTTAAAAACCTTCCCCTCCCTTTTTATTTGCAGATGCATTAAATAAATATTATACAGGGTGTTAAAGTAACTTCGTCCCATAGCTTAGGGGTAGGTTCAGTATCGATAAAGGAACCCAGGAAAATAAAAATAAAACATAAACATAAAATATAACTAGACATAAAAAATAATTAAAAATAAGTCTCTTCATACTTTAACGGGCTTAGGACAGTCAAATAAAATCATTTTAATTCTAAACGATTGCTATTTTAAGTTAGTAGGTACTAAATTAGGTTGATCTTGCAATATCTTTTTTGTGTTTTCGTTTTTGTTTTTATCTTTGATTTTTTTTTTCCTGGGTTCCTTTATCGATACTGCAGTTACTTTAACACCCTGTATAGTCTATGTCACTCCCACAATTAAGACGAATCTAACGACACCTCAAATAAGTTAAATTTAAATCCATCAAGCTGTTTAGGCTACAGAGCGTGCCAAAGAAATAGACATACATGCTCTCTAACAACATACCCTCTTTCTGGGGCAGTCGGGTAACAAAGTGGTAATGACCAAACTTATTTATAAAAAATAAATGTACAGAGGAATTGAGAACCTCCACCTGTTTTGAAGTCGGTTAAAAATAACCAATACATCACAAAATCCGGAAATCCTCCATGACGATCGGAATCGACGAGCAAAATCCTCATAAACAAGAAATAAACATAAAACAATATTGACGGGGTGACATTAGCTCATGTCTATTCCTGTAGCGTTGAAGATGACGCACGTCGTGGGGTGGACAGCGTCATAATAATCTGAAATTCATATTCGGTCATTTTCGCTGTCCGGCAGTGTAAAGAGTACGCGGGAAGCGGTTCGATAAAATCGCATCTGTCTTCTACTCTTTAAGGCTCCGACAGACAGATGCGACGCGACGGTGCGGCGTGATTCTGGATTTATTTTCGATTAACTAAATACTATTATTTCAAGAATTTTGTGTAAATATAAATTGAAATCGTCATTCTGTAGTTTAAGCACAAGATTGGAATTCTTTCAGAAAAAACTCATGAAGAAATTGAAACTGGTATAATTTTAGTAATTTTGATAACCTTCGTTAGTGGAGCCGAAATAATGAGTAGAAAATATTTTCTCTTCCACGCCTACCGACACAATAGTACCTAATATAAAAAAAAATAGATATAAAAATTGCATGTAGAAGTAAAACACGCGGGTGCTGATTTGCCCAAACAAAATTAGCAGGTGCGAACATTACCCATCCATTGTTACCGATTTCCTCAATTTTCCTGTAACCTTATCGTGTTGAAATGCACGCTCGTGAGTTTTAAGGCTCCTGCAGACTGGCGCGATATCGTCAAGCGACTCTTTTCATAAAGTTTTCATAGAAATTTTTCTGCTAGAGTCGCATCGTGCTGTCGCGTCACGCCTGTCTGCGGGAGCCTTTAAGCTAAGTGCACCTTATAGTGCATCTCGTTTCAATAAAAAAGTGTTGTGCGGCCCGCCGGTAGTGTGCGATGGTTTATACAAAATGTATGAAAGTGATGTAGGAGGATTTTTGTAGTGCGGCGCGTCCTGCAGCCTCGGCCTGTAAAAGATACACAATGCATACCAAAAAAACCGGCCAAGTGCGTGTCGGACCACGCAAAATGAAAGGTACCGTAGTTGGGATGAATGTATCCTAAAAACCAACTTAACAATGTAGTTGAAAAATATGATCTGCCATAACCAACTGCAAAATAATGTAAGTTTGTACGCACAATATTGAGTGATTTACCATGTTATTTAAGACTTCTTATAGGTTTTCCTGTACTCTATAAGTAAAGAACTATTTTCTGTATTTTTTTCAAAAAGTTAGGCTCAGTAGTTTCGGAGATATGGTAATTTTCATCTATTTTCGTAAATAATTTCAAAAGTATTTATTTTAAAATTATAAAAAAATATAATTATATGAAATCCTTAAAACAAGCCCTTTCATTTGATATGTCACACGGTACAGTCACCAAAAATTATTTTTTAAATTTTCTAATTTTCCCCTAAAAGTGACCTCCTTGTTCAAAATTAATTTATGAACGTAACACTTTCGTGTTTGGATCACAGAAGTTCATTATGTGTACCAAATGTCAACTTAATCGGTCCAGTAGATTCGGATCAAATCAGCTGTGACAGACGGACGGACTGACAGACAGACACATGAGTGATCCTATAAGGGATCCGTTTTTCCCTTCTGAGGTACGGAACCCTAAAAAACAACTGAATTGAGAACCTCCTCCTTTTTTTTGAAGTCAGTTAAAAGGACATTGTTAAAAGTGGCCTAAGAACCAACACGTTTGAAACCTTTACAATAATTTGTAGTTTTTTTTATAATTTACATTACATTATAGAACGGACACTTCATAATTTCGAACACATATTAAGGCTTTTACATACCGGGGCGACTTGTCGCGCTACGCGACGCGACACAAAGGCACCGCTCGTCCCGCGACACGCGGGGCCTTTGTGCCGTGTCGCGTTGCGCGACAAGTCGCGCTGGTATGTAGAAGCCTTTAAAAAGTAATTCACTTCGTTTTTAATCCCCGGAACCATTATTTTTTGTTTCAATTTGACGGTTTGAATAGGCATAGGGTATTGTAGCTCATACAGCCAAGTCTTTGTGCGCAGCGGTAAAGCCCGATTCAAACTCAATGGCGCGGGCGACTCGGAAGTGGACATCAGGCGAGTCACGGCGCAATAACAAATTCATGTGGTAGGGTGGCTGAGGGGTGCGGTACTGCGCAGTTCGCGTACTTCAGGTTAGTTACAAAACAAAATAAAGCGATGGAAAACGCTGAGTGAAACGACCATTAGCATTACCACCGTTCATTAGCCGACATTCACTCATAAGTCCTAACTTAATAGAGGCATGTGGTACAGGGTGTAAAGTTCACTGATCCTCCATAGAAAAGGACACCCAGGCAAGGAGGCATCTTCCGATCAGACGGGTGTTGTGTCTGGTGATTATGATGATGGATGATGGATTGATGTCGCGACGTTTTATATATGCTAGTGCGCGGTAAACTCTGCTTGCGCGATGCAGGATTTTGCGTGACGTCAGTGTGACGCGTAGTTCATCATACTCATCAACTTCATAATCATCATCATCATTTCAGGCGAAAGACCTCCACTGCTGGACATAGGCGGTGCCATATCAATCAGTCCTATGCTTCTTGCCTCTCATACCTTGCACCACCCACAGTATAATTACATCTGTTTGTACGCATATTTTGTCCTTAACCGGTGCGTGATTGAATATCGACGGTTTTTCCCGACAACTGAGATTTACTGATGAAGTATATACGATGTAGGCATGTGCTGAATGAAACACAAATATTTGTGGAAGCGATGGAAATCCTCGCGAAGGTCATGTATAATGTTTTGTTTAGAGAATTACGTTTCGATTGAATGAACCCTTTTCATGAAAATTCACACCACTTGTTCCATTCCGTACAACGAATAAGATGACGTTCATCAGTTGTTCATCTGGGCTGCCTGTCCACCGGAGTGGAGCAAGGCTGCGGAGCGGAGAAACTGAGAAATATTAACAATAAGATTGCAAATCCCTGTCCACTTGCAATCATATTACAAATCATATCAGCAAAGTTAATATTTCTCCGTTTATCCGCTCCGCAGCCACGCTCCGCTCGTATGGACAAGTAGCCTAATAGTGCGTTACGTAGTAAGCAAGCTCCTCTAATGTCATTTAGCATTCCGCGAAAACACACGACCCCGTCGGCCAAAATTCCTCCTTCATGAAAGTGTACGATGATGAGTCGGAACTCGCACCACAAAAGATTTTAAGCTAATCTTAAGGCTCCCCTCGACTCTCAACGTGTCAATGCTGCACTGATTGTGACAAGCAAGCTTCGTATTCTGCTTCTCCACGCGAGTGAAGCCTTCTTCATCGGCCTGTCCTTGGCTTATTAACGACGGCAACGTGCTTCGAACTGTTTATGTGTTTAGTAGTGCAGGTAAGTTCCGAAATCTATTGGTAATATTTTTATCTACCGATTGTCTCTTCCAGCATTTTATGTGTAATCACGATGGTTGGTTGTCAGGTTATCACGTGTCCAATTTGGCCTTTTTTGCACAATTTGTGGTAATTTTGCACTAATTGATCAATATTGTACGCATTTATATTAATTAGTCATTCATTATCGGATTTTGCTTAACTTTGTTGCGGTATGGAGAGAGTTAATAAAATGAAATTAAGCTTATTATCATTATTATGTGTGTAACTAATCACTTACGTAACGATTAAAAGAGAGTTAACTAGAAAAATGGTTGTTAAATTGGTTAAAAAATTCTCATAACATAATCTAAGAAGGGATTAGAGTATTTAGCACACACTCACTTTGCCAGTAATTGTAGGTCGTAGTTTCGACATTCAATCCCTGAAAAGCGCTTTGCTTTATGTAAATTATTTCATCACCACTGTTTTCAAACGGTGAATGAAAATATCGTGAGGCAACCGGCATGTCCTAGAACTAAAAATTCAAAGACATGTCATCTACCAACCCGCACTGGGCCCGCGTGGTGAATTACGGCCCGTTCCCTCTCACAGAGAGGAGGCCTGTGTCCAAGCAGTGGGAACATTATAAGCTGATTATGAACTTTACCAGTTATAATTAGTCCCAGGTGGGGGATGAGCTCATTCTCATTAATCGGGCACAAAATTCTGACACCGAACTATTAAGAATTCACTAATGGAAAACCCAAAAACACTTTGTCTGACACGGGGATTGGATTCAGAAACACTCAGTGGTCGCCTTTGTAACCACTAAGTTCGAGATCTATAAACATTACTCTGCCTCCAGATCCCATGGCGGCAGTCCGGCAAGGAGGTGGCGATGTTAGCCTTTTTTTTTTTTTTTTTTTTTGGGTGGGAAATTATCAAATAACTTCTCCCGCTCTGGGCAGAGCGGGAGGGCGTGTCAGACTCTTACTGACTAAAACCCACCCGTGTTCCTTCATTTGCCTGTGTGCCAGGGCCACGATATCCCTTTCGGACAAACTCGCAACCCTGGCAGGCATTGGTCCTGACGGACCCCGTCAGTTGGTGCTGACATCTCTTTGAGGCGCGCGTGGAACACAACGCGCCGTCGACCCGGGCCTGGTCCTTATCGGACGGCGAGCTACCCATCGCTCGCCGTCCGCAAGCCCGCGCCTACGGTGGCCGGAAATCGGCTTGCAACTCCCGACGCCCGGGGCGTCTCCTGCGGCGACTAGAGGCGCGAGGGCGCGAACCTTGCCTCTCCCTCACGCGTTCCGCCTCCTCCTTCGCGAGCATTACTGCTTCGCAGAAGGAGGTGACGGCCTCCCATGCACTCTCGCTCCGAACCATGGCCTGAACCAGTGCTGGACGCGAGAGATCGTCGCCGCCGATCGCCTCCGTGAGGACACGGCAGTGCTCCGCCCAAGCCGGGCAGATCTCCACCGTATGCTCCACCGTGTCCTCCGGGCGATCCACACAGTGGTGACACCCGGGCGTTTCCTCCCGCTTTATCCTGAACAGGAACCTCCCGAAACAACCGTGTCCGGTGAGGACCTGCGTCAGGCGGAAGGTGAGGACGCCGTGGCGCCTCTCCAGCCACTCCTCAAAGAGGGGACTTATCGCCACAATTGTAGCGTGCCCAGGCGATGTTAGCCTAAGATTCTAATATTAAATGCGAAAGTCAGTTTGTTTGTTTGTTACGCGTTCACTCTAAAACGGCTGAACGGATTTGTATGAAGTTTGCCACATGGGTATACGATGACCTGGAGAAGGACATAGGATACTTCTTATCCCGATACTCCAATGGGGTCGAGACTTATGTAAGTGAAACCGCGGGGTGCAGCTAGTTAACGTAAAGGTTTTCTCACGATATGTTTTCTTCGCCAATATCCGTAATGTCCGAAATAAACTCGAAAGTACATGCATAAAATGCATAATCAGTCTATAATGTTCCCACTGCTGGGACACAGGCCTCCTCTCTGTGAGAGGGAGTGGGCCGTAATCCACCACGCGGGCCCAGTGCGGGTTGGTGGATGTATCATGCCCTTGAAATTTTGGTTCAGTTCTAGGACATGCCGGTTTCCTCACGAAATTATATAATGAATTGAAAAAGTCACATCCGAGCTAGCCTCAGTAGGTACAGGTAGTAGGTAGGACAAAAAGTTTAATGGCGTCGAAAATGCGCGTACACAACTCAATTCCATTTTGTTATAGAGTTTCATCGGCATGTCAGCACAATTGTCACCGAGTCACTAGTCGTAAAATGGAATGCCACATTACAATTTTGTAATGAACATTGATTTTCACATGAATTAAAATAACCTAAATACTCCATTTGAAATAAGATAAGAAATTTAAATAAACGTTTTTACAGTCCGTTCAACCAATTTTGACTTCGGGTGAAAAAAGTTTTTTATTATCAGGCCTGTAACTAGTAAGTACTACTACTTACTAGTTTAATGCAATCAATTTTGCATCTTTAGCTTCTTTAGATAAAGTGCAAAGAACATGGATCAAGTTTGCAACAGATTAATTATATAAAAAAATAACTGATAGATAATATTATTTAAAATCCCACCACAGCTTTCGTTTCACATCTTATAAATATAATTATCAGATTTTTCGGTCTTATGTCCTTTCGTGAAGTTTTACGACGAACAAAGATGTACAGAGAAACACAAGCTTGATAATACATTTTGTTTTATTTGTGTTCATTTCTGGGCCAAGTATGGGACCGATATCCATCTCCTCTATTGGTGTGCGTAGATCTATTTCAGGTTTTGTAACCGTTGAGGTGTGAAAAATAAGGTAGGGGAGTTTATTATCAACCTGTACCTTTTTACTTCGTTTGTCAATGCAGGCAAAGTGACACAAAGTGAGCTTATTGGTGCGACTAATGTAATATCCTGTACTTTTTATTAAAACAAATTAAAATTACTTTTGTGTCGTAAAAATAATAAAAATATTTTGATAATACCTACCAACTATTGAACTGATGAATTATTCTATAGGATCTGTGGTGTGATTATGAATTACATGAATATTAGGAAAAATAATCATCTAAGTTCAATTTTGACATGCATGTTTGACAAAAAAAAAAAAATTTTTTGTAATCCAAAGAATTCGTTTTTGTTTGTTTAATACATTTTCTGGAAAATAACATAATAATTGATTGAAAAAAGTAAAAACATGTAATAAAAGAGTTTTGGCAGCGGTGGGATTCGAACCCACGCCTCCGAGGAGACTGGTGCCTTAAACCAGCGCCTTAGACCGCTCGGCCACGCTACCACATGCCGTAGGTGTCGATATTATGAGCCAGTCTCTACGGCGCTATCGGAATGTTGACGTCACGAATGGGGCTCTGGGATTTTCTTATCTGTCTTAATTATAATAGCAAGCGTGATAAATTCAATGTTTCTCATTGAATTTTGTACGAATGTGATGATAATAATCATATTAAGGCGACAATAACCAACTTTTAATGATTTTATACTGAAGATCACGACTAAACGAGTAGTGTTAATAATTTGAAAAAAAAAAGATATTAAATTAGAACATTTTCTCAATGATTTATTTAATATGTGAATTAAAAACTGAGAATGGCGCAAAATCTACCTAGCGTATTTTTCTAAAACCTTCACCAATTTAAACATAATTTAATTATTGATCTTTAAGTATACGCGTTTTATTAACATACCTTTTGTTTTGCGTACAATAAATTAATAATGCGTTAAATTGGGGACAGCGCTCCTTGAAGGGCGAGTCCTATTACTGGCTGAACGTATGACGCGTTGCGTGAGCTCAGTACAGAACACGCAAGCTAACTCAAGGTCACTGCCATATATCTGCGTCTTAAATAATTTATTTCAGATAAATATCCATAGGTAAACTTTTCAAGTCATATACCAAATAAAATAAAATCGCAAACTTATAGAATTAAAATCAAAATTAAGATCCAAATTAAAAACAAAATTATCAAAAAAGTTAAAATCAAAATATATTATAATATCAGCACCATGTCGTTTTGAAATATTGATCTGTGTCTTAATTACCAGAAATAAGTCACTCATTTTTGTTCATTGTCGTTCTTAAACGACCAGCCGCACGGGTTGATCGATCAAGTTAAGCTAAGCTTGCCGCGGTTTTATCCGTGGATGGGTGATCATCTTTACACATCAAAAACCCCCCGTACCTCGGAAAGCACGTTAAGCTGTTGGTCCCGGCTGTTATTGGTAGATCTTTGACAGTTGGTACGGGTCGTCAGAAGCCCGTAACTCTGACAACCAGTCTTACCAAAGGGTATCGTGTTACCCAGTAACTGGGTAACTGCTCCACAGTTACCCAGTTACTGGGTAACACGATACGAGGTTCGGCTCTCGCCTATTTCCTCCTCCAATATTGGACCAGTTTAAAAGATATTTTTTATACTGAATAAGAAGGATACATACTGTGTCCCTATGTTTTCCTTTTTGATGATACATTATCTTTATAAGAGCTGGAACCCTCTGAAAATGCTAAAAATTGCCTGTTTAGACCGCTGACAACAGAGGGCTATTGTACAAATTTGCCAACTATTAATAAAAAAAGAAAAACATAGGGTCACAGTATATATCCTTCTTATTCAGTATAAGAAATATCTTTTTAATTGGTCCAACATTGGAGGAGGAAATAGGCGAGAGCCGAACCTCGATTTATGACTTTTTACTCTAAAAGTCTCTCCGCCCGCATTTCCTCTTAATTAACAATTAACCATAATAACCAAGAGGCAAAAAAAATCTAAGTAAGTATGCACAACAAAAACTAAGATTAGAGAAAATTAAATCCCATTCTTATTTGCGATTCCAAATCCGATTACACTTTTTAATCTGAGTCCGTTTGAAACATTTTTTCCCGTCGAAGCACCAATTACCTACCGTTTATGATTGCAAATGGCAGTACAATATCGACCGCTTTGGCACGTGCTGCGTATTGGTTTGAGCACAGGGTTGGACTTGGAGCAATGAATGGATGACGATAATGTTAGAATGTTTGCAGTTCGGTGAGAAGAGAGAGTGAAAGGATTAACTTAATATAGTATTAATGGCTAATTTGCTACCACACTTGTGCAGTTGGCTGCCAAAAAGTGCGTATCTGCTGCCAAACTGATTCCGCCTTATTACAAAACAAGATTTATATTTTGACATGGCTTAAACCATGGAGCTAGTTTTTGTAATAAGAACGTAACAGTGATTGGAATACCGTTCTTTATACAAAACTGAAAACTTGGTTCGGTACTAAGTTGACAGTTTTGTGTTTAGGAACTTTACCATAGTCGGAATAAAGTTCGAAATTCAATAATGGCTCCATGTTTTAAACCTGGGTCTGAAAATAAACCTTGTTTTGTAAAAAGGGGGTTTCAGTCTGCGTGCTTATGGTCGAATATAATACGACAGCTTGCATGTAGTTTAAACTATAACTATGCTGCTCTAACTTTCACAGAGTGTAGAGAAAAGGACAGGAAAGCCATATAACATCATTACATCACATATTAAACATCTAAAATCAATTCGCGCCGGTATCTGTCATTCTTTGTAGTCTATGGGAACGCTATTATTCCGTTTTGGCAGCCAGACTCGTAACGTGTACTATACGTGAGCATAATAGAAATTACGTGAAAGTGCAAGATTTAACTACGGAAAGGTTAAATAATAATTAATTAAATAATTTTCAATTACAGTACAGTAAGTACAGGGTAGATTAAGGTGCATTTTAGGACCCAAGTGCATGTAAAGAATGGAATGATGTGTTAGTTAAAAAGTTTGAGAAGGAATTATGTAAGTTTTATATATCAAATTATATTTTACGTAGGTGGTAGTAAACTGGCTCTAATAATTTATGAAAATATAAGCTTGTTTTTTTAAGTTTAGCACTAAGTATATTCCGGATGAAGATAACCCATCCAACTAAGACGAAATAAAAATTTTCATCCCATATATTCGAAAAGAGCCGAAGGGTTCCTCGATAAGTGCGAGCAAAATGGGTCATTCCGGCGCACTTAATAACAGTGACGAAATGACTTTTGAATTTGGAACACTATTTAATGAATAAAAAAGTGCGCCTGCCGACGCGGCATTGATAACCAAATTTAAAAAAAAAATACGTGGGAACTTCTTATAGAGTCTGAAGTTATTAAGAATAGACAAGTGATAAATAAGTCAATGAGATTTTCTGTTCCCAACAAAACAGTTACAATAAACTTCCAAAATTGCGAAAACGTATCTAATATTAATATAAACTTGTAATTTGTTTATGTAAATATAAATATTCGTCACTACTAAAAGCATCTCTTATTTAATTTTCTCATAGAGGGGGAAAAGCAGTGTGCCACACGGTAAAAAATTATTTAACCTCGAGCGACGCCGACGTACTTTGAATCCCTCGCTAGGCTTAGGATTCTACCCTAGAATCCTTCGCTTCGCTCTGGATTCAAACAATCGCTCTCGCTCTCAATACATTATTTTGGTCCCTTACCCTTATGACACAATCTAAAATAAGTAAGACTGGAAGCTGACCCCAACATAGTTGGGAAAAGGCTAGGTAGATCACTCAGGTGATAATGCTTGTGATAGTAGATGGTTCAAGTAGATTAGTAATGAACACCAACCCTATATCGATTGACCAGACCTAGTGATTACAACGTTCCATCATTGAATGCAGTTTAAGTCAATCTTCCTGGAGATATTCATTTTTATTCGCACCCTATGCACCTTCGCTCCGTCCACGGCCCCTCAAATACCCACTCGGCAGGTAGGAACGTGCGTCCATTGTGCTGTAATGGACCGATTTCGCCACCGTATTGAAATGCCGGCTATTCTAAATGAGAAAATCACGCTTTAATGCCCAAGATACACGAGGCTAGTTTCTCAAGCCAGGATATTAAGCTGTAAATGATAAATGTTTTTTATTTCTGTAAGTAGGTTTTTACAAACACACGTCAATCATATTTTAAAAACTAGATGAGGTCGGCGTTTCCTATCTGACTACTATGTGAAGAAAGGCCGAAACAAACTCAGAGGTCACAGTCTCTTTTAAAGTCCAGACATAATCTTGGTCAGATCATGTGAAGGCCATGCAGATTGGTGTCTGAAATAGTCTTTTGAGGAAAGAACCACACAGATTGAGTGGACCTTACCAGTAAGCTAGCAAGCTAGTAACTCTGGCTTCGTGTACCTATTAAATAAAAAGAATTTGTTTTATTTGCTAAATTTTGCATACACGTTTAGTTTGGATGACAATGCATGATTAGCTATGTAACATTATTCTAAATCCAATATGGCGCACTAGTATTTTTTTTGTGCACTCCCATTATAAAGGTATTAAGTAGATAATTAAATACTAATGCTAAAAACTACAAAATAAAACATAAGTAAAATCTTTTTAAAATCAAGCTTTTATTGAACTAAAAGCTTGAGGCGTGAACGTCTTTCTTGCACTTAAGACGGAGATATATGCCAGTGACCTTGAGAAGTTAGCTTGCGTGTTCTGTACTGACCTCACGCATCGCGTCGTAAGTTCAGCCAGTAATAGGACTCGCCCATCAAGGAGCGCTCTCCCCAATTTGACGCATTATTAATTTATTAAACACAAAACAAAAGGTATTTTAATAAAACGCGTTTACTCAATCAATAATTAAATTATCTTTAAATTGGTGAAGGTTTCAGAAAAATACGCTTGGTAGATTTTGCGCCATTCTCAGTTTTTTATTCGCGTTAGACATAACTTTACAAATTAATTTCACTATGTAATATAAACATAATCTAAAATATTCACATATTCAATTATTTAATAAATGCTCTAATTTAACATATATTTTTTTCAAATCATTAACACTACTCGTTTAGACGTGATCTTCAGTATAAAATCATTAAAAGTCTGTTATCGTCACCTTAAAGAGAATCCTCAAGCGTTTAAGAAAATATTAAAGTTCTTTATGTTTACGTAAGTTTTATTTAGTACTTTTTAGTTCAATATTAGCTTGATTTATAAACATTTTTACTTATATTTTATTTTGAGCTAGTAGTAGGTACTCCAATCACTGATTTTCCTATCCTGGCTTGTGTACCAGCTTCCTGTGGCCAGCAAAGCTAGTATCTAATCGGATTATTTTACTCTACGGACAGACATTGCAATGCTTCTAGCTTTGAATTTCCTAACATCGCGTAAACAGCTCTAGCATGTGCCAAGACAGGATAGTAAGCCATAATATTACTTGCTTCCTATCCTAGCTTTAAAAGCTACCCTCGTCTATCTCGGGCATAACGGCTTTCATGGATGACGTCACAATTCAAATGCCCCCGAGTGTTTTGTGCATACAGGCGTTATTTTATTGTTGAAGGGTTTTTCTGTTTGTGGTTGATTGGTTTGGCGGGAACGCAGAGTAGGTAAGTGTATCGGTAGCATATAGACTTCCTGTTTGTTTTCATGACGATATATTTTCAAGATATATTTAAGAGTCCCGGCGATGGATGCGTAGTTCATACAAACGTAATACCAAAATAATTTGTAAATCAAACATATTTTTAAGGTAGTGTGTTTTTATTCCGATTGTAATACAGAATATCTAGGTTCCCAAATGTATATTTTGAATGGACACTGATTTAAACAAGTGTTAAGTATGAAAAAAACAAGTTTTCTATAGAAATGTTAAATTCCTCATATCTCGTCTTTATATCATTGTCCTTTCAAAATATATATTGGGGAACATAGATAATCTGTAATCCAATTGAAACAAATACACACTACCTTAAGAATATGTTTGATTTACAAATTATTTTGGTATTACGTTTGTATGAACTACGCATGCTTGGGTAGACTTATTCTGACTCGTATCTTGTCAACAGCTATTGTTATATCTGTAATTTTTATGGTGTACATAATAAAGAATATTCTATTCTATTGATAAAGTTCTGTGTTTTGGGAGAAAAGAGTTATCTAGAAATTATCTTATATGACTGTGTTAGTCATACAGTGATACTATGCGTATAAATACTAATTACTAAGAAAGACCCGGCAATATTAAAAGTCAGAAACTTGAAAAAAGGATTACTCTAATGCCCTTAATATCGGTCCTGCAGTTCAAACAGCATACAGATAAACAACTATATTCCAGCACAGAATAAATAAATTGGGGATTTTTCGTAACCATTTATTTCACTATTACAGCGTGTATGGATTTAATTTTTGGATATATGTTTATTGACTATTTGATTAATACTCTGACTGAAGGAAAACGAAATTGGTTCAATTTACTCGATAGAATTGAATTCCGAAAAGACTTCTACTTTTTTATATATTTTTCTGTAATTCCAAAATCCTAAGTAATTTCATTGCAAAATTACATTCAAAATGTGCGGTTTAGGTAATTGAAAACTCTGGCTGAACATATTTTTGATACATAGCTTAATTTATTTTTAACAATTTTTATTTGTTTTTTGGCGCTCTTACGTTGTTTTATTTTGGTTCCAGCGCTTTGTTGCGCTTTCTTTTTTCGCTCGTAATTGACTCTGTCACTTACTTATGCCCGCCCAGTTCGCTATGATTTGTTTTTAACGTATCACCTTAGCACTTTTTAGAGCATATTGCCAATATTTTTACTCGAGTGGCCTGTGGGTTCGGTAAACGCAATACGCCCTGCGTATTCAGTATAATAATGCTTTCAGAATGCAGTTGGGGTTGCCGCGGCATTGTAATGCGTCGCAAATGTTCGCCAACGCGCACATTGACGGTTTCCATGCCGTTGTACGTAAGAAAGTGGCGTCATTATTTCAAAGCTGCGCGGTACCACCAACAGACAGCATTTTGCAAATGATTGCATCCCGACATGACTGTCCCTTTTATTTAGAATTAGATCGATTTTAAATGTTCCATAGAAACAGAGATTTCCAGCTATCTGTTTTTAATTAAGACATTTCGAAAATGTTCTTTACTAAATTTTTAGACCTTTTTATCCTGCTTATGCTTATGAAGTTTCATTATAATCGGTTCAGTCATTTCGAAAAACAAGGGCTTGAAAGTTTGTATGAAAAGCCGTAAGGTCTAAACGCTCTTAATACTAGCAAGCATTTACGCAACTCTTCTCTAAAACCAATCTCGAATCGACTATTTCGAGAGCAAGCGTTGGTGTTCACAGTTACATCACTAACATTCGACGTCACGGTCTCGGGATGACATTATGCATTAGTGTTGGCTCATCTCTCATTATCCGGGATTCGCAGTGATCCAATCAGAGGTGTATTGTCGGTATTGTGGTTATTGATTTCATTGTTCGGTCAAGGGACTTAGGTAATGTATGAGTCCCGCGTTGTCTATGATCTTTTTCTGTTGCTTTTTGTTTTGGATTACTTATAATTTTTATTTGTGCGAAAAGCGTACATATCTTTGTGTTCGGAAGTTGTCTTTTAGCTTAAATTGTTCTTTGTAGTTTACTGACATGAAAATTACAAGGAAAAGTAGGTCGTATTTGGAAAGCAGGGTCATATTATCATGCGCCAAAAGACTAGGTACACGCCGAGGGTGCAGTTACTGGAGTCGCACCGGAACGTTAACTTCAAAGCGTTCGTCGTGCGTGTTCCGAACTGTTATCTGCCCCTCATCATGGAAGAAGACTTTGGGCCGCAGAACGTGGTGTTCCGTCGCTTCCGCGGACAAATTCCATAGGACAGCACAATCTAGTGCAACGTGAAGTGCTACTAACATAGTTTTATGCCTTTTTATTAACACAAGTTTTTGTTTATATGCAATATGTATGTTTAGGTTAAGGTATTTTTCTATGGGCCTGTGTCGCCTGAAATGAATGGTATTATTATTATTTATTATATTGCAAATCACCACTTTTCAACAAAATTAAGTTTTTAGGAAACGTGACAGTGAAGTAGTTTTTTATAACTTTCACGATGCAGAGAGAGAAAGTTTAATCTTTTCTGTATTGAAACGATAAACGTATCTACTGAGTACCTAAGTATATTTACTTATATAGGTTGTAATTACTAATATTCTCGTGAACTCTATCAACTGAGCTATAATGCTTGTAAGAGCAGCGGTTATAAGTATCAATAGTTCAATAGTGCTGTACATTACAGGAGGTTCAAACTCATGGCCCACAAGACGTAATACACGTTGGGGTTTTAAAAAACTTCATTTAATCTATCATTAACGAAACAACGAACCTAAATGCTTTGCGAAATATTTCATATTTTTGGTCACAAACAAAACAATAAGTCTAAAAGTTATTACTTACAGCTTGCAACTTTACAAAAACATTTTGATAACGTCCTTGAACCCTATTCCTTCGTTTACAAAGGTTATGTTTCTATGTTTTGTAGTTTTTAAGGGTATACAAGTACTGACACAGACTGCAGACACATTAGTGTGGTAGACGCAGCAGGTGCAAAGAATGGCTCGTCAAGTAACAGTTTTTACGGAACTTAGTCCATTCTCAATACTTAGTCTAGTACCACTCTAGAATTTCTGATGTTATTGCTGTTAGGACCTCATCTCGGTCTAAATGGAAAAGTTGGGATTGGTTTTCTTTTGTCTTGAGAAATTGTAACTTAAATCTGAAGGTGGTTTATGAGGTGAGTTTTTTACAGAGATCAGTGTGCACTTTTATAATTTCTAACGTAACGGTATTATCGTGGCCATCTACGTCCATGTCACGGCATCACGATAACACAGGGAAGTAGCTTGTTAGAAGTAAAATATATGGAAATATATGAAGTAAATTTTCGTGCACTATAACGTTATAATGTACACGAATTTCCATATATTTTATGCGTCACGTTAGAAATTATAAAAGCGCAGCCGTTACAAATATTTTAATTCTAACATTAAAATATTTATAATGGCTGCGCTTTTATACTACTACTATTTTACATTATAACGTTATAGTGGACGAAAATTTCTCCAATCCAGCGTGATATTTAGATTTTTATAGATTTATTGGAAATAGTAATTTTAGTAAAATTTTCTTCAGGGTGTAAATCAATAAAAATTGTTGAAAACCAAAAACAAGGCAGAATTTTTAGTGTCGAGATCCAGTATGACACTTGATAATTTGACCGCGGAAATTTTGTCCGCGACGATAGAACTTACCAGAGAGCAACATTCTCTTCACAAAAATAAAGGACTTAGTTTTCAATAGTCAGATAACTTATAAAAATATATAATAATTATACCAGTTTGACATAATTTTTCTAAACTTGATGTTTTTTTGCTAACTTTTATTATTTTCTATACAGTGACATTTCATTATTATTTTATACACAATGACATGAATATTTACTTGTAAAGTATTATATTATTTTAATTATTGTTAATGTGAAGACTATGTGGGTTATTTTTTTTTCCTTTTCTTTTATTCTCAGTTAGTGTTAATCATGGTCTGGCAGTTTGAGTCATATAAGCGGCCTACCCAAATGTCCTTTCTTTGGTATTCAAACTCAAACTCAAACCATTTATTTCAAATAAACCTATTACAGGCAGTTTTGAATTGTCAAGGGGTCGGTCAGTCAGAGAGATGAAGCTAGTTGCCCATTCCAAAGCGTAGTAGGTTCCTATGGAGAAGAACGGGCAAGAAACTTCACGGACACTCTTTTAAATCAAAATATTGTTACATAGTATTGGTTACATAATTTATGTTGAAATTATACATGTGAGAACAATGTAGAAAGACGTGCACGTTAAAAGCGTCCGTAATAAAAATATAAAAAACAACTAAAATACTAAGTTAAAATAAGCCGTGGCAGCTCAGAAATGACCAGTCCCTACTGACGGCGCCCGTTCACGAACATGACGCATGGATCAGCACCATTTAGCTCAACCATTTTGAAGGGAACTCAATGATCCAACACACACGCCACCATAAGCTAGACATTTGAGTGAGCATGACACTCTCAGCCGCAAGGGCACATTCAAGTTAGTTATTGTTCGTCGCATTGTTGAGCTCCTAAGTTCTGAGTAGAGCTGCACGATTACTGACAAATGCGTGCACTGACTGGTCAGGTCCACTCAATCTGTGTTGTTCTTTCCTCAAAAGACCATTTCAGACACCAATCTCCATGGCCTTCACATGATCTGACCAAGATTATGTCTGAACTTTAAAAGAGACTGTGACCTCTTAGTTTGTTTCGGCCTTTCTTCTCAGTGTAGTCAGATAGGAAACGCCGACCTCATCTAGTTTTTAAAATATGATTGACGTGTAAAAGTGGTTGTACAAACCTACTCACAGAAATAAAAATAATTTATCATTTAAACAAAAAGCTGTCAAACCGTAATATTTATTCTTCAAATACCTAAAAGTTACCCGACTATTGAAAACTCAACCCAAAGTTATAATAAATTACCAACTGCAGATAATATTATTTTGTAGGTAAGTACTAGGTGTAATTGGTATATAGTATAATAATTGTTTTCTGTTATCTATAGTTTTTAAAGGTGTATTTTTTGCTGTAATGCCAATAAACGCATTTTTATTTATTTCTTTCTTTCTTTCTTAGGTGGCGCATAAGTAATCACCTGATTTCCTAATGCTATAACTTTTTTGTAAATAAGAAAAAACGTTCTGGTTACTGTTATATTTAAACAGTGCGAAGAGTGCACGTCTGTGTAGCTCAAATTGGTTTGTTTTGTAGTGTTCTAGATTCAGATCTCTAGACACACTTTTAATTTTTCTCTTTTGTCACTAATATGCATATGCTAGTGTCATGCATACCTGTTATTTGCATGGTTACTGATCTGCTAATTTTAGATGTTATTTAATTTGGAATTGTAAGTGACTGTGCTGTTGGTGTGATTATTATATTATAAATAAATAAATATTATTTATTGGGACTTATAATTTTGTTATGTTTAAGTCGAAAAAAATATATACAGGGTGTAAAGGACAGCCCTCCGCAAATTAACAGGGTGCATTCAGCTCCTTATTTTGAATAATATTCCACTAAAAAGATTCTCAGGAAAATTGACATTTTTTTATCGTTTTTTCAGTTACTATTCCTTTATTTCAATGTAAAATTACATTCTCTGTACGCAGTACTCCATTAATGTAAATAACACATCTAAAATAAAAAACGCAGCAGTGGATATTGAAATTCTCTAACGAACGAGGCCAGTGGAAAGAGGTGGAGGAAATCAGTGAGCACGGCCATCCACCCCGCCGCGACAAATCAGGTTCATTGGATTCCCATAACTTTCCTGAAATAATTTCATGTACCGGTCATCTTAGTACGATATACTGAATTCACCACATCAGTCTGCGGAGGGTTGTCCCTTACACCCTGTATAAATAAAGGGTGTTAAAGTAACTGCGTGCCATATCTTAGGGGTAGGTTCAGTGTCGATAAAGGAACCTAGGAAAAAAAGAAATAAAAAAAACATTAACATCAAAATTAATTTAAAAAAAGTCTCTTTGTACTTTAACGGGCTTAGGACCGTCAAATATCCCAGACTGGAGCGGGCCGGGGCTGCCTTAAAGCGGCTCCTGCCCAATCTGGGGGGTCCAAACGCCTCCTGCCGGAGGCTCTACGCGGGGGTCGTGCGGTCCATGGCCCTTTACGGGGCACCGGTGTGGGCGCGTTCTATAAGGCTGCGACCAGCCCAGCGATTGAACGCGTCCCAAAGGGTCATGGCCATCAGGCTGGTCCGAGGATACCGCACGGTCTCCCGTGAGGCAGTGAGCCTCCTTGCCGGACTACCGCCATGGGATCTGGAGGCAAAAGTCCTCGCGCACGTCTGGGAGTGGCGCGAGGAGGCGAAACGCCGGGGTGAAACTCCGCTATCGCGAGAAGTCACGGCACAGCGGACAGAGCTCCGGCGGGATCTTATGGCGGCATGGAGAGTGCGATTGTCGCAACCCAGCGCTGGGCACGCCACAATTGTGGCGATAAGTCCCCTCTTTGAGGAGTGGCTAGAGAGGTGCCACGGCGTCCTCACCTTCCGCCTGACGCAGGTCCTCACCGGACATGGTTGTTTCGGGAGGTTCCTGTTCAGGATAAAGCGGGAGGAAACGCCCGGGTGTCACCACTGTGTGGATCGCCCGGAGGACACGGTGGAGCATACGGTGGAGGTCTGCCCAGCTTGGGCGGAGCACCGCCGTGTCCTCACGGAGGCGATCGGCGGCGGCGATCTCTCGCGTCCGGCCCTGGTGCAGGCCATGGTTCGGAGCGAGAGTGCATGGGAGGCCGTCACCTCCTTCTGCGAATTAGTAATGCTTGCGAAGGAGGAGGCGGAACGCGTGAGGGAGAGGCAAGGTTCGCGCCCTCGCGCCCCTAGTCGCCGCAGGAGACGCCCCGGGCGTCGGGAGTCGCAAGCCGATTTCCGGCCACCGTAGGCGCGGGCCTGCGGACGGTGAGCGATGGGTAGCTCACCATCCGATAACGACCAGGCCCGGGTCGACGGCGCGTCGTATTCCACGCGCGCCTCAAAGAGTTGTCAGCACCAACTGACGGGGTCCGCTAGGGCCAATGCCTGCCAGGGTTGCGAGTTTGTCCGAAAGGGATATCGTGGCCCTGGCACACAGGCAAATGAAGGAATACGGGTGGGTTTTAGTCAGTAAAAGTCTGACACGCCCTCCCGCTCCGCCCAGAGCGGGAGAAGTTATTTGATAATTTCGAACCCAAAAAAAAAAAAAAAAAGGACCCTCAAATAAAGTAATTTTAATTCTAAACGATTCCTATTTTAAGTTAGTAGGTAAGTACTAAATTAGGTTGATCTTTTTTTTTTCTGGGTTCCTTTTTCGAACTGAACCTATCCTTAAGCTATGGCACACAGTTACTCTAACACCCAGTATATAGTTTCAGTGTGTGTGTGGAGGAGCTTGTGGCTAAGTAATAACTGTCGCACGGGCCGATCGATCAGGTTAAGCTACGCTTGCTGCGATTGGTCCGTGGATGGGTGACCATCTTTTCATACCAAGACTCCTCCTTCCCTCGGAAAGCACGTTAAGCCGTTGGTCCCAGCTGTCATTTGTAGATCTTTGACAGTTGTTACGGGTCGTCAGAAGCCCAAAAGTCTGACAACCAGTCTTACCAAGGGATATCGTGTTACCCAGTGACCAGTCACTGGGTAACACGATATCCCTTGGTCACGATGTCCCAGGTTCTGGAGGTCAGATAGGCAGTCGCTCCATGTAAAATACTGGTATTCAGTTGCATCCGGTTTGACTGGAAGCTGACCCCAATATAGTTGGGAACATGCGGGCAGATGATGCATTTCAATGTGTATTCGATTCGAATAAGAAAAAAAGAATAACCATAAAAGACAACAGACAAAAATAACAATGTTGTACGAATTATATATATATAATATTATGATTTTTATTATGTATTTTTTTAACTTTGATAATTTACATGTAACAACAATACAATGTACAATCGTAATAAAAAATAGTCATGATAATTTTCAAATGAAAATCGTCTTCTTCGCGGTCAATGTGTATTATTCCGCGTTCTTGTAGGGGGGTATTTATCGCCCCAAGATTTCACGATGTGTTTCATTTGTGTGCTTCACAAATGTTACAAGTCGTAATGACTAAACCATCCATTTTCAAAAATGAGAGCATTTTCCAAAGTGGTGATAACTTATGCGCCACCTGTTATAAAGGATATCTTAACTACACAACAAAACAAAGAGATTTACCCAAAACCCTACTTTTATCCGTGCAAGATTGATGTTAACGTTTCCGTTCCTTCCGCATCAAGACAATCTATCCATTACTCGTCTGCAAAATTTCCTCCACGGTCTTGTCTGCCAAATGGAAAATACTCTCTTACCACACATGGACAAATGATTTTGTACCTTAACTGAAGGGTGTAAGGGTGGTGGTGGTAGAGCAAAGTGGAACTGTGAAGTGTCTTGTAAAGTTGGTCAGGTTGTCACCTAAATTATGAGACAGCTTGTCCGTAGTAAATGTGTGACTGAAACTGTGTTGTTGTTCCGTTTGTATAATTATGTTGCTAGCGACTTTCTCTAGATACCTAATTAACGTAACTTGTATGACACTATTAGGGCTCTTGAGAATATTTGCATCATAAGTAGAGATCGGATATTCGGATGCATATTTACCTCCATCCGTTTGGTGCCGGACGTAAAGAATAGCACCATCCCATTTCTTCCCGTGGGTGTCGTAAAAGGCGACTAAGGGACTAATTACTAGAGAATGGGCAGCAGCGTTCTCTATGCATTTTAACGCCATACATCGCCAACCCGCCTACCAAGCGTAGCGATTATGGCAAATCCCCCCTTTGGGGCAGGCCTATGTCCAGCAGTGGACGTTTGAAATTATTAAAATTATTTTCGGCTGAAATTATGATGATGATGATCCGATCTCTGACCATAAGGATATTAGAATAAAAATAAATTAATTCGATGAGTTTTTTTCTGGGGTCATCAACTGTGTAGTCACTATCAATATTAGTAAAAAAAAAATTGTGTAAACAAACTTCACAGACGATGAAAGAAAAAAAACAGAATGTTTCAACGCGTACTTCAAGTACAGTAAATATATCACTTCAATCGGCTAAAAAAACAATAAAATCTTTTTATTTTATCGTGTTTAGATATCGATACCTATCACGTCTGCGGAATTTTGCTAGCGATTTTAATTTATAGATAGATATTTATAGACGCCACTGAAATATATATTTTCCAGATACACCTCCCCACCCTTGTCTCCTTCTTTTGTTCTTGGTGGTTTTCTTTAAAACATTTTTTTTTTTTTTTATATGCACGTGTTCCTGTGGCATTACAACTTGTTTTTCTTATTTTTCAGATTATTTACTACTGGACCAAATTATCTCCACCGGTACCGAATGGGGTTTGGAAAGTCTCCACATTCTCAAAGTCTCCGGACACGAGACTACCTACGATCAAAGTCCCGGGACGCTCCGGGACTTCAAGGCTTCTCAGAATAAAATTAGAATCGAGGTAATTATGGGCCAGATGTATCAATAAATATATCAATTACATAAAATAAAATACATTAATAACGTTAATTATACTGTAAACAGTTCATATTATTCATTCTTGTTATTATATTAAAATAAGTAATTTGTAATGAATCGCCTCATAGTGTGACGTGTAATAAATATTTTTTTTACGAATGATTAGACTATAGCCATAGTCATTCGTAGTAATTAGTAACAAAATAATAACACAAAAATGTTTTATTTATCCTTCAAATCATTATAACAATATTGAAGGATAAATCAAGCAGTTTTGTGCTATTACATTTATGGTGTACATAATAAAGAGTATTCTATTCTATTGAAATCAAATTAAACTATCTTCATTGGATACAAGCATTATTATCTGACTTATACCGAATTATGGGAATAAGTATTTTTTTAAACATTAGCCGCCTTATTACAAAACAAGATTTATATTTTGACATGGCTTAAACCATGGAGCTAGTTTTTGTAATAAGAACGTAACAGTGATTGAAATACCGTTCTTTATACAAAACTGAAAACTTAGTTCGGTACTAAGTTGTCAGATTTGTGTTTAGGAACTTCACCATAGTCGGAATAAAGTTCGAAATTCAATAATGGCTCCATGTGTTAAACCTGAGTCTGAAGATAAACCTTGTTTTGAAATAAGGGGGAAAAAGTATTTTTCACTCAAAAAGCAAAAAAAAAAAACTTTAATAAACTACATAAACTCATGCCTTCTTCCCATGGGGGTAGGCAGAAACTATAGAACGCTATTAACTTTATAAAACTATTAATTTATGGAAAATAAAATATCCGCGCAACAACATCGAAAGTTCACATACAATAAAGTTGGAGTTTCAAATTTGTCCTGTACAAATATTGTATAGTAATGTTACAATGTTGTTGTATTTGATTAGCTACTCATAATATTTTTTTATAAATTGTTAATCAAGTTACAATGAAATTATTGAAAAAAAATATGGGGAAAATTACATTATCTTTTACAAAGCAATATCATTGTAACGCAATTTAAAAAAAATATATACGACGCCAGTAACGAAAAAGTAGCCCTATAATTTTTTCACCATTTCGGAATGTAATTTGGGCTTCAATACTTCAGAAAAACAAAATAACACCAATAAAATTAATGGAATCCTCCATACTGTCAGAATTATGAATACAGCGGAATATGTCAAATATAGAACGAAATCTTCGTAATTTTCGTTAAAGGTCCAATCATTACAAATATTTTTATTTTTGGTTGCGGTGGGAATTTGGATTCCCAATCTACGCTGGATGAGTTTTTAATTAATGAAGCTGATATTTTGATGATAGTAATTACTGCAGATTCGTTTTAAAACAAGTTTAGGCAAAACTAATAACTGTGGCGACAATCGAGATTTCAATTTCTACAAAGAAGTATAATTTATTTTCTATTTATGTTTAAGGTAAGCTACTAAGGATTATGTAAGGAAAGCATTCTATAGTTTCTGCTATTCGAATTCCCACAAAAAAAGGTTCCTTCCAGTTTTTTTGTAGATTTTTCAGGCGATACCAAAATATATTGGGGACTTTTTCGTAACCATTTATTTTACTATTACAGCATGTACGGATTTATTTTTTGGTTAATTATATGTTTATTGACTATTTTTTGCAGATTTTAAGACGATACCAAAATAAATTGGGGACTTTTTAGTAAACAATTATTTTACTATTACAGCATGTATGGATCAAATTTTTGGGTATATGTTTATTGACTATTTGAATTTTGGTATATGGGGGTGGTCGTCTTGAACTTGGTACTTTTTTTTTTACTTTATTTTTGGTCCCCAAAAATAAAAAAATAAATTTACGATTTTATTGCATTTAGGTGTCGATGTATTAACATTGTTTCATACATGTACCTACTGTTAACTATTTTGTTCCCCTTTTTGACAAGTTTTGTGTACAGATGCCAGCACATTTAAGCTACTACAATCTGTCAAATTTCTTTAAAAGATTTTCAAGTTTGTCGTTAAAGCTTAAGGTTCAAGGTTAGTTGGCAAAATTTGACAGTTTCAGGTAGTTTGACCTGCTGGCGTCTGTACATCAGATAGTCTTTACAAATTGTTTTAGATGTAAACGATAAATTAAACTAATAGACACAACATATAAAATACATATTTGGTTGCATGGTGTGAATGCAAGGGTATACTGCATCGCAAACATCAGGTTAGGTTAATAGACAAATGCTAGTGAGCCTAGAGACAGCCATCCGGGGAGGTCGTAAAGTTCCACTAATGGTTTAAGTATAGTTAAGCAACTTGGCCACCTTCCCTTGTGGGTTGTAAAAGGTCACTAAGAGACAAAACAACAATTATTGTTAATGGTCAAGAGGTAAGAGGACTTTGACAGCCCTATCATAATGCAATCCGATCCTGTCAAGTCCTTGAATGCAACCCGGAATCCTCTTCAAATTAGGTACATGTCCAAACATTTAAATTACATGTCGACATTTTATGCACATTTAAATCAGTGTCGTTAGCTCCATTCATATTTAAATTATTGTACACGACTGTACAGGCAAAGACTGCAACGCTTTTTGTAAATCGATATGATGCTGTTTACCAAATAAATTTACATACCTATTTTATATTATGTATAGTGCTGGCAATGATTTATTTTCCAATTTCTTTCGGTTTTGAAATTTGAAATTTGGAATGCTAAATAAACTGTTGTAATAAGGATGTGATCAAATTCAAATTTGGAAAAAAAGAAAACTCTCAAGTTGGAGTTGAAAGACACTTATTTGTATTTTCTCTTTACGTATGTATTTATTTCAATCATGTTCATTAAAATTGATGGTACTTTAAAATATCACTTTAGTTTATAATATATCTTCCAAATGTAAAAACGAAGCTCTACGATACTGCAGTGTTCGTTAAAACAATATTTACAGGTCTCATAAATCGATGAAACCATTATCCGGAACGCCAATCAAACGTGAGTAGGAACTACGGTTACGTGGCCCGTGTACCAATTTCTCAGAACAAGGCTGAGGCACGAACATATTCAGTTTACGAAGTAGGGGGACAGTTATATGAAACAAAGCATCGAAAATGAACTCTAAAGCACGCTTTAAACTAACACGAAACTGATAGGAAGTTGTAGATATACTACGGCTCTTCAAAAGCGTAAAAGGGGTGCCTCTAACTAAAAGGCTTTTCGCACACAAGCGACCTCCGAGCGCGTGCAACCCGTGGCCCAGACGGAATGACGAGCCCACTGTGCGAGAGAGACAAAAGACACAACTTCCAACGAGTTAGAAGAGCACAGAACATTGATATTGACCTTGCGGGCGCTGACGTCATTCGCGACCTAGCTGCAGCTTCCCCTGTATTTCTTTACTATGTGTGTGTGAACCAGACCCTGAAAATATATGTGTGCGTTCGATTTCCTCAAGTTTTTGCTTGTGTGCGTGTCCTATACATGTTTTGTATTGTCCCCTGTATTTACAGGGTTCCGTGCAATAGGCGGGTATGTGTGTGTGTGTTGTGACATTGATTTCTCGTCTCCCGTGAAAGCAACAGGCGAATTACATTGTTCGTGTCTTGGACAAATATACAGGGGTTTTACTAGCGTAATATCGCTTACTTGGCTACGTTAATCTGCGTAATAAAGGTCACAGGGGAGATTGTGGCTCGGAGTATTAGTTACAAAGTTGGGGGCATTAAACTGTCTTGTTTGGTTAATGTTGACATTTTAGTTAGGTAGTGTTTTTTTTATACCTACTCAAATTACAAAGGTACAGAATATTTTGTGAGTCAACTTTATTCTATTTATAATTTTACTCGTATTTAGCGTTTATACGAGTCTGAAGTCATTATTTTTCCTCTTCCAGCATTATTCTTTTGATTAATTTTTCCGCAAGTCCCGGGACATTTGTCCTTCCCGGAACTATAATTCTTGCTTTGTACTCAATTGAAATATAACTATTTCTGGAGGTGTGTACAACTCGTAAGTCACTGCTGTTACCGCTGGGCACCACTACTATCTGGTCGTAGATTCGAACCCTGACAGGCGCTTCATTATCATCATTTCAGCCGAAAGACGTCGTCCTTTAGGCCTCCTCCAAAAAAGTGGGGGGGGGATTTGCCATAATCGCCACGCTTGGTAGGCGGGTTGGCGATCGCAGTACCTATGGTTTTAAAAATGCATAGAGAACGCTGCTGCCCATTCAGCAATCAGACAGGCGCTTTGCTTTGTTTAAATTCATCACCACTGCTCTCAAAACGGTGAAGAAAAACATCGTAGGGAAACCGGCATGTCCTAGAACCAAAAATTCGAAGACCTGTATGTGACATCTAACGAACCCGTGCTGGGCCCGCGTGCCGCGTGGCGGATTTCCTCTCACAGAAAGGAGGCCTGCGTCCCAGCAGTGGGAACATTATAGGCTGATGATGTGTTATGTATTAAACCTTATTGAAATTCAAGAGAAGGAAGAGTTCTATATTATGTTATAAACTGGGTGTATTTTCGAGGATGGACTTCACAATTACAGAACGTTTTTTCTGTTCTGTGATCGACTTGGAGGCTATGGAAAATTGGAAATAACACCACTGAATTACGTATTTACGTCACTACCTGTATATTGAATTATTTAGTTACCTAACCAAATGCGTGCAACGAAACAATAGCGCGATCTAAATTGACGCCAACGCCATCTATCGAGCTATGCGAAACAAAATATTATTTAATTGATCTATGATTTCTTATCCCGCTCAGACACTGGGTACAGACTCTAATTGCGTAACACACTATCAAACACAATCTGAATGATTTTGAAGGATATTCAATTGCTTCATATGTTCGGAAAATTTGTCTGCTCACAAACGTAAATAACGCAATTTCAATAAACTTCAGTAAGTTTGTTACGCAATTACCCTGCTCCTGGTCCGCAGTCAAACGGCTTGGTTTGCGGTTTTAAAAACCTGGTACGTACAATATTTTTACACCATCTGTTGGTATTTAGTCGATTCGAGTGTGCAAAAATGAATCGATTCTTACTTTCTAATAATGGCAACACTGTCAGTACCGTCACTCAATGTTTAATATAAAACCGACAACTGTCCTCAGTTAGTTAAAAAAAAAAAAAAACAGTTAGTTCCTTCTTATATTTGTTGCGATAGGAATCAGACATAATTCCTTCCCTGTGAAACGTTCAATATAATTAAATTCAAAGTACTGCTTTTTATTTACGCCCGAAACCAAATTTCCTACACCATCAAGATGACAACTAGGCTATGGGTCACTCTCTCTCACATAGAGGAGACCTGTGTCCCAACAGTGGGAACGTAATAGGTTGATAATACGATGACATTAAAGATTCATTTGTACGTACTAATATTATCCTCTGGTATTATCTGATACTTTCGTTTTTACAGGTAGTCGTTTTGTTTAGTTGCCCCACACTAGGAATTTCTCCTGTATTGTAGGTGCGTTTACAAACATTTAAACTCACGTACAAACAGCCAGACCCGGAACAACTACTTGTAGATCATACAAATATTTGTTCCGTGCGGGAATCGAACCCGCTACACGCAGCGCAACAGTCAATTGCTTAACCACTGCGCCAACCGTGCCGTCAAGCAAATTTTAGCAGCAATGTAAAAACGTGTCATATTTTACACTGCTTACAAATTCTACGTCTCATTTGTATCCCCCCAGTTTAGAGCAACAGGTGTCGTTGCAAAAACATTGAAATGTGAATTCCTGGCGTTTTGTAAAATATTGAAATTTGTCGAAGACCATTTCTGGTTGATAATGTCTGGAAATCGGAGTAGGTACATATTCTACGTAGACCTCGCGAAAGTGGTTATGTTTTTAGTGCCCCACCGACACGACAGTTAGAGGGAACGCAAAAGGCAAAATATTGCATGACGATGTAAACGATGTTCGAAGTATCAATTTAGTATCTAAGAGTCTGGTTCATAGTGTTTGTCGGATACACAGATGCCTCATCATTATCATTTCCGCTGAAAGCCGTACGTGCTGGACATAGGCAAGCACCGCCACGTAGGGAAACTCCAAGTATAGCCCTCTTCATAGCCCTTTTTTTTTTTGGGTCGGGATATTATCAAATTGGGCCTGGTCCTTATTGGACGGTGAGCTACCCATCGCTCACCGTCCGCAGGCCCGCGCCTACGGTGGCTGGAAAGCGGCGACTCCCGACGCCCGGGGCGTCTCCTGCGGCGACTAGGGGCGCGAGGGCGCGAGCCGTGCCTCTCCCTCACGCGTTCCGCCTCCTCCTTCGCAAGCATTACTGCTTCGCAGAAGGAGGTGATGGCCTCCCATGGCCTGAACCAGGGCCGGACGCGAGAGATCGCCGCCGCCGATCGCCTCCGTGAGGACACGGTGGTGCTCCGCCCAAGCCGGGCAGACCTCCACCGTATGCACCACCGTGTCCTCCAGGCGATCCACACAGTGGTGACACCCGGGCGTTTCCTCCTGCTTTATCTTGAACAAGAACCTCTTCAACTCTTCATTGCCCTAAGTGTTAGTTTTAGCATTCTAATGTGGCCCATTGTGAGCGACCATATTTCAGTGCTATAGATCATCACACAGGTCAAAGACTTTCGTCTTGAGACACTGAAGTATGACAGTGCCAATTAGGTATGAGGAGATATTACGAAGCTTCCCGAACACTGACCAGCCGAGTCGGGTTCGACGATTGTCCTCTTTCCCAAAGTTAGACCTACCTAACTGGACAGTTTGGACATGTCTATCAGAATACAATTTATACATAAGTTTCTTCTTTCATTAATTCATAAATCTTATATATAAAATTCTCGTGTCACAATGTTAGTTACCATACTCCTCCGAAACGGCTTAAGTCCGCTTTTTATAAAATTTTATATGCGTATTCAGTAGGACTGAGAATCGGCTACTATCTATTTTTTATACCCCTTTCCCACGGGAACGAGACTTACGCGGGTGAAACCGCGGGGCGCAGCTAGTTTTTATATAATTTTAATTACATATTTACCAAATAAAATGGAACATACATGCAATGACGGCACGGTTGGCGCAGTGGTTAAGCGATTGACTGCTGCGCTGCGTGTCGCGGGTTCGATTCCCGCACGGAACAAATATTTGTATGACCTACAAGTAGTTGTTCCGGGTCTGGCTGTTTGTGTATGTGAGTTTAAATGTTTGTAATCGCACCCACGATACAGGAGAAATTCCTAGTGTGGGTCAAAGTTTAAAAAAAGAATGAATGAATGAATGTCACAAGATAATGTACCAGATACGCCTACCCATTTGTTTTTCGTAGGTGTTGGGGTAAATCATATTGCACTGTTAGTGGATTAAAGTAAATAAATAAAACAAATTATTAAAAAAACAAACCCCGACTGCAAAAAAAATACTGAAAAAATGAAAATAAGATGAAAAGAAAGTACCTACCAAAAATAAATAAATGCAGTCGGAGGCACCTAGGATGTAACCAACCCTACGCCCGAAAATTTGCCTCCGAAGGCATTTATTTGTTTTTTTTGCTATTTTGGAGTCGGCTTTTTGGTGTTATTAATGAACAAATGGTTCAGTTAAGTATTGGTAAGTAAATAAGCTATACGGTAAAGTAAAGTTAACAAGATATGAAACCGCGGGGCAGCTAGTATTATTATAATCACAAAATATATTTTTTTATTCGCAGATGCCATATTAAAATTGTATACTCTATGTCACTCCTGCAATTATAACAAATATAATGATACCTCTTATGTTAAAATCCATCAAGCCGCTTAGGCTACAGAGCGTGCTAAAGAAATAGACATAAACATACATACACTCGAAAAACATAACCCTCCTTCTGGGGCAGTCGGGTAATAAAGAAGTAATACATCTTCCCGCACTCATCACAGAGAATATGTCAGCTGTGAACCAACAAAGCGTGGGTTGAACAATGTTTATTGCCCTACTAAGAAACTGCGTGGGCTTTGGCGATGAAAGTTAAGAGCGTGAAATTAGGAAGAATGAGGAATTCCCAATGGACTTTGGTGTATACATTTTTGGCCATTTGGACATAATCTAGGTGAGAAAAAAGAGCAGTGGAGGCCAAGTGGCAACGGCCGTGACTTGTGAGTTGTAGAGTTGTAGGTCGTAGGTTCGCTGGTTCCCTGACAGACGCTTTACTTTGTGTAAATTATTTCATCACCACTGCTTTCAAAACGGTGAAGGATAACATCGTAAGTGAACTGCTGGGACACAGGCTTCCTCTCTTCGAGAGTGCGTGGGCTGTAATCTACCTCGCGGGCCCAGTGCGGGTTGGCAGATGTCACATATCTTCGAATTTTTAATACGTCAAATAATACCTTACCTTACAACGTGTAGGTAAAGAAGAGATTCATCATTTCAGCCGAAAGACGTCCACTGCTGGACATAGGCCTCCCCCAAGCACCTCCGCTTCGACCGGTTCTGTGCTTCACGCACCCAGCGGATACCTGCAGCCTTCAAAAGGTCATCGGTCCACCTTGTGGGAGGCCTTCCAACGCTACGGCTTCCGGTACGCGGTCGCCACTCCAGAACCTTTTGGCCCCATCGGCCATCAGTTCTGCGAGCAATGTGCCCTGCCCACTGCCACTAAAGCTTGGCAATTCTTCGGGCTATGTCGGTTACCTTGGTTCACCTGTGGATCTCTTACCACCCCCCCTCTCTCTCTTTCTTCCCTCTCTTAAGAGATTACCGCCACCTTATGTCACTAGCAACGCCAAGACACTTGGGAATATGCACGTAATTCAAAACTTATCCATTATTTTAATATAAATTGTGAATGAGTCAAGAAACCAATTCCTATTTTTTTAATTTTTATTGCATAACTCATTTTACAATTTCATAATTTATGTTGCGTTTTTTTTTTGGTGGATCGGAATGCACACTCAAAACGCGTCGTCTTCGACAATGCCGGCCAATGACAAAGACAAAAAACTTTTCTCAAACATGCTTAGAAATTCGAGCATTATTTTGACAACCTTCTTCGAGATAAATCACAATCATAATCATTTTTTAACCGACTTCCAAAAAGGAGGAGGTTATATGTTCGGCTGTATATTTGTTTTTTTTTTGTTTGTTCACCTATATCTCCGTCAATTATGGACCGATTTTTAAAATATTTTTTTTGTTTGAATGGGTATGCTCCCGTGGTCCCATTGCCAAATCACAATCTGATGCGGGAATCCCATGGAAATCGAGGGTAACCCTCGATTTTTATAGGAAAACCTATAGCGATTTGGGTATTTTTTATAGTAACTCGTGCATTTGCTCCCGAAAATCACCATTTGGTGAAGTGGAACTGATGATGGAGACCACAGATGGCCACCGGAACAACATAAAAATAAGTATTTAACGGGTTGCGATTCGATTAGGTACTTTAATATGGTTGCTAAGCAATTTATGCTCATCACAATGCATATGGTGAGTGGCAGTTCTTCTGGTTCTTACCAGGAGAACTCCTCAACAATTAACGTGCCAGCATCGGGAAAAGCAATATTTTGTAAAAGGTGATGAGCAGTTGACTTTAGGCTATTGTAAGTCGGTTATTTTTTTTACAAAAAGATTTTTTATATGTATCATAGGGTAGTGAATACAGTTCTTAAATTAAAATTCTTAGGTCGCTATGTTATGCCAAAGTTAATAGAACGATGATAAATAAATAAAAACAAAAATTATAAATGTCACAATATGGAATAATTTCTACATACTCGAAAATGCTGTACTGGTCAAATAAATGCGAGCAGGTGGCCGGCAATGTTAGTATGGAAATCAATATCTGTCGTGTTTAGCGGCCGAATAAATTACTACGAAAACTCATATATGTCGTGTAATTTAAAAATGGAACGAACTTTTTACTTCCATAAATGGCAACCAAGGAGGTAACTTATCAAAGATTTTGCCTAAATTTCGAACTGGTTTGCAAATATAGCTGTATAAAGTAAAAAAAAAACAAATGAACATATTGGCACGTGAAAAATCGTTGTTCGTCATTGAATCTGCAATTTATAAATAATTTACTTAGTTTTAATTTCCGCGCATTATTTGAGAAAAGCACTATAAATAAGCCTTGGCCGCAACCAGGCATTGATGAGCTCACGTATGAGTGCCTCGGCTTCGCTTCGGCCCACATTTTCCATCCATCCAGTCCATCAATGCCCCTTTTGCAGGCCGCTACAGTAATGAACTAGGTAATGTAAATAAAAATAAATTGTTTACAAAGTGCATTAAATCTCACTAAGGTAAGTAAGTGTGATTTCTGCTTGAATAAAACACAAAAAATAAATTTCTATGATTTCGAGCTAAAAACAGATGTAAATAAAGCAGTTTCGTAGTAAATGACGTCAGCCGACCGCGACAAAAACATACGTTTGAACTGAAGTAGAATGTTGATATTTCATAATTTTTTTGAGCAAGAAGCACTAATTAAAAACGTTTAATATTTTTCTTGGGTTTGGGGTTGGGTTTTCTTGGGATTACTGGCTAATAAATACTTAGTGAATAAACTAAATATTTATGCATATTCCTGGTAATTTTTTTTCTATGGCCTATTAGTGGTGCGCTGTCTACCTAAATCTGAGAGAACTTGAAGCGAAGTTGCACTGTTTTGTTTCATTTGCCTACACTAATGCACGTTCACAAACACTTAATGGTTAATAATCCACCATTATTACACATTAATATTCGGCTAAACACAAATTTTGGAAAATTAAACAAACTGCTGAACATGACGCTTCACTTGCCCGCCAAGAAACCGTCATTGATGTTGTGTGCCGTTGCTGGCACGACGTTTCTCATATTCCATAATCTGGGGGCACGGTAGTGACCCCGCCAAGACGAGTCAAGCGAAGCGCAAGGGCACTACCTACCTTTTCTCGAAGTGCTTCGTCGTTTTTTTGAACCCTCATAGAGTTGGTTTCCGATGTACCACATAGTTCATATTCTCAGGATATGTCAATAATAGACTAATTAAAAATACAAAGTCTCAATTGAATAGCTCTAATACTTTAGATTTTATTGATATCTAAAATACACCGATTTCGTCACTGACACACTCACTGATACACTGACACACTGATGATCATCAAAATGTTTGGCTACTTCCTGAAGTGCTAGAAAGCTGAAATTTGGTATGTAATCTAAGTTTAGTATACAACCAACAAAAAAAATCATAAACTTATAACTTTCGCCCCCCATCCCCTAAAATGGGGGGGTGGAAGTTTGTATGAGACTTACAACTTACAAAAAGAGGATTACTTTCTGGGAAGCCCCGGCAACTTAATAGTATAGATTTAAGATCCCACCAAAAACCTTTCATGTAAAATGTTGCCAAGACGACCACATAAGGTTTGCCCTGTGAAAAAGATATCAGATCTCATGTCCAAGCTTCTGAATCTACACGGCCTAACTCTACCGACCCTAACTTCACAAATTCTACATATCAGTAAAAATGTATGGCTTGGCTGTTTCGTTACTTACTTCAGAAACTAAATATTCGCATCACCTCCACGAGACGGTAGCGAAACGGCGAAGCCAAACATATTTACTGCTATGTAGAATTTGTGAAGTTAGGGTCGGTAGAGTTAGGCCGTGTAGATTCAGAAGCTTGGCTCTACATGAGATCTGATATCTTTTTCACATGGCAACCCTTATGTGGTCGTCTTGGCAACATTTTACATGAAATGTTTTTGGTGGGATACCTTTTACGAGAACAACGATCATTGACGTGGCTTATCCTTTAAAAGGAACCAAACAGACTTAGAATGCCTGAGTGCTGTAAAACGTTTTTCCAGGAATCCTGTAAATTCAATAGAACTTATTCCAAACGTTTATTTACATTGTTGGACTCATTATTTAATTAAGATTCTACAAAACTCTTGTAAGTACTTTCTCTTTTAACTTGATACTAACTGTTCTTTTATTATTCAGGTTCATAATAATATTACTATGAACTTTAAAGAAACTGTGATCCTAAAGTTGATCTCATAATTATTCTGTCTCAGCGGAGATGATGCTAACGCCATCTAGTTTGAACAATCGAAACCAAAAGCTTAAATGGAAAGATGTCTTTGAAAGATGTGCATGTACGACAACTTCTTTTAATGTTGTATCATTATTATGTTTGAAAACTTATATAAAACATGTTTAAATTTTATTTTTGTTACTGGATATTGCTAAATGATTTTAAAAATATTTATTTTTTTCTTGTAAACCCGACAAAAGTTTGTTCAAAGACAAACTCTTTCCATGCTTACTCATTAAAACCATTTAATTTTAGTAATAATTTATCAGTCCTTTCTGGGTCGTAATTAATATTCTCCACGAACAGGGATACGTTTCTTTAGACCCACTTGCACCACAAATGTCAGTCCGCTGGATAGTCAGCCCCGCTACTATCTGTCTGACTGGCTATTTTAACCACGATAAGCTAAGCTGTGCCAAAGACTTGTGAAAGACGATATGGCTAGAAAGGACTGTCGAGATGACGAATAATAGACAATTAGGGAAGAAAAAGACATGTTGCGCCAACCCCAAATAAATTGGGACAAGGGCAAGTATCGTGTTCTGGTTGATGATTCTCTTAATCCGGCTCGAAGGACCATAAACAGAAATGGTTATATCCTGATAGTACGAGGACTAAAACACGGTAACTGATAATAGTAGACTGTATTACAAAGTTCTTTCAAAGGAAAAAAAACATGATGACAGATTTGATTGGCGATAATTGATATGCAAAACGACGACGCAAACGGCTGGTGATGAAGCTAAGCCGTGCCAAGACAAGACAAGAAGTCATCGTTGTTCTCATTTAAATGCAAATATTCCTATTGCCGCCAACCCCGAGTATAGTAGCATAATCATCTGCATGCCTGATTCTGGAAATGATATTAATTTGCCGCTTCATCTGTCCAGCTTGTTCAACCATTTAACCTATGTTCTGCAGCCCTGACCTAGAATCTAATCAAGGCAACCACGTAATGCCTAGGTGTCTGTGGGAATGGAATCCAGGAAATTCTCAGAACTTTTCTTATTATAGGACCAGGGTAGGTGTATTTTTGGCTGTAACTCCTCGCGACTTTGTTCGCGTATTTTCATTGTTCAGGGATGTTAAAGTGACACTGTAGTTATTTTTTCTCGTTGGGTTGATTTCGGTATTTTTTCATTATTAAATTCAGTTTGTTCGGCTGCATAAATAATATCCGGAGGTATATTTCTATGCCGTGACTGTTATCTGACCCAACTAAGTTACCATTAGTATTTTTGTGACATAGATGTTACAACATCTATGTCACTAAAGAGTGTCTCAAAAATGTTTGATATGCTCTCCAAAGGTTAAAAAATACATAGAATGACAAGTGCTGCAGATCAAACCACACTGCAACCCCCTTATTATTAAACTCAAAGTAAAGTTTGCCTATGAAACAACTTAAACCTCGAAAAATTTTTAAGGTTAGGTTAAGCCCGCACTATGATAGAAAAACGCGCGAAAACATGGTATGTATCTACACGCACGAGTAATATAAAATTCACGCGGTAAAAAAATCTGCGGTTTGATGCAGATTTGATGAGGTATGGTGCAAATTTAATTCGCGTGAAAATGTGAATATTATGCCGCTCCTCGTATTGCGAAATAAAACTCGCGTGGACGGACAGGAGAGGGCGGGCCCTCAACACGTAGTAAATTATCGAATGATTGTTTAGTCATCCTGTAATAACCTAAAAACTTTTTACTATATTTTAAACGTAATAAAAAAAAGGTTTTTATGTATAAAAATCCTTTCATAGGTCTCAAAGTCGTTAGTTAGTGGGTAAAGTCCATTTCACGAAAGAAGTCCCGCGGAAATAAGTGGAACTAATTATTATTATACGCTAAGTTAACAACATTCCTAAAATAACCCATGCCTGCAGCGCCACGTCTGCGGGACTTCTTTCGTGAAATGGACTTTAAATCCAGTGTTCATGACATCTATTGATTTGTCTATTACGCCGTAGTAATAGGTCAATTTAAATTTTAGTTCCGTTGTCCATCGTAGACATGCGTCTCAGCTGAGATCTGCATAGAACTGACAAAAATCACGACGGATTTTATTCGCCATGCGTGCTAAATGTCTAAAAAGTTAGTAAAAGAACATTTTCGAAAAATAGTGTTACAGCCAAATTAGACCGATTTTAATTTCCTTAGAAACAGAGTTATCTGTTTTTAAATAAGACATTTCGAAAATGTTCTTTATTAACTTTTTAGACCTTTGTATCTTGTTTATGCATATGAAGTTTCATTAAAATTGGTTTAGTCATTTCGAAAAACAAGGGCTTGAAAGTTTGTATGAAATGCCGTAAGGTGTCAACGCTCTCAGAATTCCGAACACTCACTCTGAACCGCCAGAATAAAACTCGCGCGGTGAGATTTCGCAATGCGGGCTTAGCCTTAAACCGAAGTTAATATCTGGTGTAACTTTACTCTGGATGTTCAGTTACGCTTTAGGTACCTAGGTACTTCTTTCTAAAATAAACATTAATTTCAGGCATTATTATCAGGTTTTTCATTCTGGAATTTCTCAATATCAGCTAGGAGTCTGGATGTGTGCCCGGTTGATGGCAATAGGCTCGCCCCCTATTACATGGAACTTAAACAACTGGCGAAATGTAAGTGTTCTATAGGTACAGCTCTGCCCAACCCTTTGGGGAAACAAGGAGTGATGTTATGTTATTATATGAAAATATATTTTCCATAAAATACAGGTTTTTACCCATGAAATTATAATTCAGCCGTAGATTGAGTATCATCAGCTTCCACAATCTCCTTTAATTCGTTATTGTCGACCAAAGTTTTCGGACAACCACGGAGTTAAATTTTCAGGTCATTTTCAGAACGGAAGCGGGCAAACCAATTACAGGTGGTGTGTTCGTTTGTAGAGTTCGCTCCGTTAACGTCAATGATGGTGTGTGCCGTTGCTGCCACGACGTTTCTCATATTCCCTAATCTGGGGGCACGGTAGTGACCCCGCCAAGACGAGCCAAGCGAAACGCAAGGGCACTACCTACCTTTTCTTGAAGTGTTTCGTCGTTTTTTTGAACCCTCATAGAGTTGGTTTCCAATATACCAGATAGTTCATATTTTCAGGATAATATGATGTCAATAATTGACTAATTAAACATACAAAGTCTCAATTGAATAGCTCTAATACTTTAGATTTTATTGATATCTGAAATACACCGATTTCGTCACTGACACACTCACTGATACACTGACACACTGATGATCATAAAAATGTTTGGCTACTTCTTGAAGTGCTAGAAAGCCGAAATTTGATATGTAAACAATGTTCAGTATACAAAAAACACTAGCGTGCCCCAGATAAACTAATAACTTTCGCCCCCCATCCCCTAAAATGGGGTGGGGGTGGAAGTTTGAATGAGACTTTCACCAATTTTATGAAATAAGACATGAAAGTTTACACGGGACTGTAGACAGTAACTAAAAAACCTATTAATAAGTACTTACAAGAACCTCCGCCTTAATCAAGAGTCTCATGGTAGGTCTCAGTTATTTATGCCCTTTGACGACGAGGTGAGCAAATCGACTGTAAGTATCAAGAGCCTCATGGTAGGTCTCAGTTATTTACGCCCTTTGACGAAGAGGTGAGCAAATCGAATGTAAGTACTTAATTAATACGATAAGATATAATACTAAAGTTAGGTATATAATTAAAATAATTTTATCACCAATTTACAAGGTGTTCACCTTATAAATATAGACTTTGCTAGTATTAAAACACAACAGTCAGCTATAGTTGAATATAATTGCTTAAGAGCGAAATATCGCCCTGATTTATCGCTTATGGTAATCAGTCAACCATCAAAGATGTAAGGCAAAGACAGAGAATGGGCAATGAAAACCGGCACTGCTGATGTGCAAGAAATACACCCCAAAAAAAGAAGAAAAAAATATACACTAAAAAGACTGCCTAGCAACTTACAAAAAGAACTGAAATCCCACCAAAACATTTCATGTAAAATGTTGCCAAGACGACCACATAAGCTTTGCCCTGTGAAAAAGATATCAGATCTCATGTAGAGCCAAGCTTTTGAACCTACACGGCCTAACTCCTCCGACCCTAACTTCACAAATTCTACATATCCGTAAAAATGTATGGCTTGGCTGTTTCGTTCCTTACTTCAGAAACTAAATATTCGCATCACCTCCACGACGGTACTTCCGAAATTAAAGTTATTTTTCACTTTATGACTTTTCATATTCAAATGCGATGAAAACATTTCGCTAATCAATAAAAGAAATGACTAATTTTGAAAAAAAAAAAAATACCATGTTTTTAAAATAAAAAATAATTTGAAATTAGAATTCTTAGCCAAACAAAAAGTATTTTGATTTGAATTGGCTAGTACTGCTTTCTTAAGTAAAGACCTATTATCAATAATGAAGCACTTATGCAAACATTAAAGGGCATATAATATGAGATAATTAAAGCATGTTTGCAAACATCATAAAGGGAGCTGTATTATTTAAGTAAATGTTTCACTTTGAACAGGCAATGAATAGAAAGAATTAATTCATGTGAAATGTCTTTGCCTTGAAATGCCTTTTTATAATTTTCATAAATATTGTAAGGGTTAGTCTATAAAGTTTAAAGCAAATGTTCAGTTTTGAAAGGGCCTCAAACATACGTAATTGCTGATAGTCAAGCCATTTCAGCGCTTCAATCAACTGAGCCTATCGCAGTCCACTGCTGGACATAGGCCTCTCTCAGGATGCGCCACAACACCCTGTCCTCCGCCTTCCGCATCCAGTCTGACCCAGCCACCTTCTTAAGGTCGTCCGTTTCACACTACGCTTGTCGATACGCGGGCTCCTCTCCAGGACTCGTTTGCTCCATCGGTCATCGGTCCTTCGACAAACATAACCGGCCCACTGCCACTTCAGTTTGCTTACTCTGCAAGCTATGTCGGTAACTCCGGTTCTTTTCCGGACAATTTCATTCCTGATTTTATCGATCGATGTCCCCCATCCTCAGTCTTGAATTTGTTTTGAATTCGCAACAGTTTTCCAAAGAATTACGCGAGACTGACGTTTGATCATCTTTTTACAGGACTGCTTTCACGCGCCGATGCGCAAGCGGTGCGCATCTCTGGTGCGCAGAGTGCGGGGCAGCGCCAACACCGTCCTGGCGACGATCGCCAACAGACTGGATTGCCCTTAGATATATCCAGTAATGCTGCAGCAGACATATTGTTACCGTCTGTGCTTGTTATCCTGTCTGTATCCTTTTATGTATCTGTTTGTATATGAGTCTTGTTACTTGAAATAAACTAATTTTATTTAGTTATTTATTCATCATAAAATTATATTTTAAAAGCTGACAGTAGTTTACTAATTGCAATTTTATTTGTTGTATTTTGTTATTGTAATTCCAATTTGAAGTAATTAGTTATAAAAAGCGATGTTTTTTTTTGTTTTAATTCAGTAAGGCAAGCTGTTCAGTAAGAAAGCATTGAAAATGGAATCATTTACTTTGTTCTTAAGATATTCCGAAAGAAAAGACAATTAGTGTGTAATAAAATGGTCATATTATTTATTGTATTTACAATATTTTAGACTTTTACACTTATACAGGGTGTTAAAGTAATTGCGTGCCATAGCTTAGGGGTAGGTTCAGTATCGATAAAGGAACCTAGGAAAAAACATAACGGGGTGAAAAGGGGTAGTCAATTTTACAAGAGAGGATTTTACTACGTGGCTTGATTAACTCGAAAATTGGTATAACCTATAAGTCTGTAGCGGCATCATCATCGCCACATCGAACTACGCGTCACACTGACGTCACACAAAATCCTGCATCGCGCAAGCAGAGTTTACCGCGCAACTAGCATATACACAACGTCCCGACATCTACCGTCGGCGTCGGGCAGTTGCCCACCAGACACAACAATCGTCTGGTCGGAGGATCCTTCCTTTTCAACAGAGGATGAGTGAACTTTACACCCTGTTCTTCATCCTTCTAAAAGTCAAATAATGGAAAAGTCGCTTTAAAAATTAACCTCATTAGGGGTGTAAGGGGGGGATGGAATTTGTATGAAAAAAAAATTCTTTCGTTGATCTATTAACTTGAAACTTAGCCTGAATACTTCAGAATCAGTCTCCTGCCCTAATCCCAATTTATTAGGGTTCCGTACCAAAACGGTAAAAAGGAACCCTTATGGTGAGACTAATTCTGTTTGTCTGTCTGTCTGCCACACCTGGATATCTCAAGAACTACTTATGCTATCAACTTGAAATTTAGAACAGTTTTAGATGACGTTTGCCCAACTATTTAGCAAACAAGGAAAAAAAAAATAAATCTTTTTTGCAAAAGGGACTGAAAGGGGGTCTTAAAAATTTGAAGTGGGGCTACTAGGGCATGTGGGATATCATATGAAAGAACGCTGTTTGCACATTCTCGAACATTTATTTTTTATTTTTTGGTCGCATAGTTTCCAACTTTTGATCAAAAATGTAAAATACCGTTCCCCCCCCCCTTATCTCCGAAGTTTGTATAGTTAAAAATCTGAAATTATTCAAAAAAATAAAACTATGTCTCTAAATAGCACAGTTTTTCAGAAATCATCAACATCATGTATACGTATGGAACCCTCGGTGCGCGAGTCCGACTCGCTCTTGACCGATTGTTTTGGGGTCGTCGTAACACGTCGAATTACACTTATGTATAAAACTATATACATAAATGGAAAGAGTGACTGACTGACTGACGTATCAACGCACAACCCAAACTACTGGGACTAGCGACGTGAAATTTTGCACTAGGGTTCCTGTTATGTAGGGTACTTTTAATACCGGTTCCCGTGAGATCCCTTCTGAGATCCATGCGAGTGAACCCGTGGGCAAAAGTTAGTAAGTATTATATGTGTTCGGCCATAACTTATTTGTTTATGAACCAATTTTTATAATTCTTTCATTTGGTAGGAGAAGCTTGCGCGGGGTACATATACATTACAGCTATCTGTTCGGGTTATCGGAGGTGTAACATGCTGGCGTGTGGCACTGCTCAGCAAACCCGCTCGTTAATCCCTTATTCTTAGTGGACTGTGTTATGTTATGGTTTGATTGCCAGAAGAAGAGGGACGGGAAGAATACCAATGAATACGCACTTTTACCTTGAATGCATGTGGTCCAAAGAATACCTTTTATTTCACTACATCGGTGCACACGTTAAAAACAGACACATCGGTCGAATGACAGTAGAACAAAGTTACCATGTTGTGTAAAATATTTTTAAATATTGCAACTGCCAACACTATCTCAAAACTACCCAAGCAAAGTCAGTAAAACTTTGCTTGGGTAGTTCTGAGTTAGTTTCAATAATTATTACGTATTTAATCACTCGGTGTATGTTGATGATGTTATAAAATTTCCTGTCACTGTTGTTTTCATAGCAAGTAGAGGGTATACGAATTGGTGCAGGGTAGGTATCACTGCTAAAAAGTGAAAAGTGAGTGTCTTTGGTTCTGTATTTTCGTTTTTGGCCTCCGACTTCCGAAATGAAATTAAATATTATAATAAACGGGGGTGTATAGTACACCCCCATTTAATATTATATTTGCAGAGGCAGTTACACCTCTGTCCAACCCTTCGGGGAACCAAGGCGTGATGTTATGTTATGTGCTTCCGAAATTAAAGTTATTTTTCACTTTTTTGTGTTTTTTTTTGGAAGTAGGTGGTTTTTTTGTAAAAAAAAAATATTATTACACAATGTGACAGCTAGCACATACCAGATTACCCCAGTGTATTAATAACTCGACATTTATAATTTCCGAAGGTGAATAAGGGTTAAGGGAGTACATTCTGAATGTTGGCAACATCTCAAATAGCTGTAAAAATATGGTACAGTATTTATAAATTAAATGATTAAATACTAGCTTTCACAATATCCCACAGGAACATACTGCCGTTAAGATATCTGTGTGCCAAATTCCAAAATCTGTTGAGCCCTTTTTTGCGTGATTGAGTAACAAACATCCTAACGTGCAAACTTTCACATTATAATATTAGATCACTTTGTAGAGCCTATCATTAAATTTGTGACGTTGCCAGCATTCAGAATGTACCCTGTTAATGAATTTATGAGTACCAACTTAATTAATAAAATGTAAACATTTTGTACGCCTAGCGAGGCAAAACATTTTGGACCTGTAAAATTATGTTTTTATCTTTATGTGCATAATTATTCATGTATTATGTTGTTGAACACATGTTTGAACAAATTTTATCCTTATCTTTAACCTTTATTCGCCTTTGGAAACACTACATATACTTTTAATCTCAAACTATTTTTGAATAATAATATTTACATAATATTTATCAGACTTAATAAAAATAATTATGTAAATTTATATAAAAATAATCATAAGGCATCAAAAAATTCGTCCGCATCGCTGTCAACAGGAAAAGTGCCCAAAAGGCTGGCGGCATCACCACGTTGTATGGCGATGTTGATCCTTTGCCCACAAAATAGACGAGCCACTTATTTACAATATTATTTAAATATTACAAGTGGATGAGAAGCAGGATTTGTGAGTTGATAAACAACAAAAAAAGATGCAATCACTATTCTTCGATGCGTGGTGCTACTTGAAATCTTTACAGTGAGTGTGTGGCTTAAGCCTTATAAAATTATTATCGGATTTCAGTCTAAGTATATAAGCTGAAAGTTTCTTGAATTCGTTTTCATACAGTTGCAGGCAGTTTGTGCACGCTCGTTCCAGGTCAAGAGCAGGCTCTTCAAGAATTAAAAGCAAAGTTTTAGTAGCGAAAATGTCTACAAAATTACGTGATTTTTTTCTTGAATGCGAGCCCCCAGAGTAAGTTTTATTGCAGTCATTGATTTTCCTTAATTTTTCTTGCGAACTAATCAAAACCAAAGTCAAGCTAATTTGACTAAATGGGGTATCATTGAATTGACCCTATCCAAACACAGTGCCAGTGTGGAGCCCCTTACAGGAGAGGCCTCGGCCTCGCATTCTGCTCATCATGCACAACCACCTGCACCGGTCTGGGTAGCTACTTACTGGTCGGACAAAACTTGAGTAGTAGTCAGTCCATCCGAAAAGAAGAAGAATCAAAGAAAGACATGAAATAAATATATGGTAAAGTTAAGGATTAATGTTAAGTACTGTGTTTGACGAAAACACGATTCCATAAAAAAAAATCATAGAAAAAAAATCCAAAGTTACCTCCAAACCGAACAATAAACCGCTGGTATTAAAAAAAATACTTCAAATTAGATAATGAAACTTTGCATATTAACAGAACCAACTATAAAGCAGGTCTTATATAATTTTTTTTAATACCATTATTTTCACCGTAAAAAAAAAAACTAAGATATCGGTGCCTTGGAGTCTTCTCCCTGCCACCCTGTCTCGCTTGTTCGCGTGACTGCCAGCTACTTGTGCGAACGAAATGAAGCGAAATGAAGGTGGCGCTGAGGTAGTATACACCCTGTTATATATGTGGCCTCTTTGCTTCGTTTTCTATTTATTTATTTTTAACCGATTTCACAAAAAGGAGGAGGTTCTCAAGTCATCTGTATTTTTTTTTTTTTTTTTAATGTTTGTTACCTCAGAACTCCGTCGTTTATGAACCGATTAGGAAAATTATTTTTTTAATTGAAACGATATACTTCCAGATTGGTCCCATTTTTTTCAAAATACAGTTCTGATGTTGGGATCCATGAGTAATTGAGGGAACTCCTCAAATATTATAGGCATACCTATAGCAATTTTTATATTTTCATCAACAAGTCAACCATTTGCATTCAGAAAGTATAATTTGGTGAAGTGGAACAGATGAAGAAGGCCACAGATGGCCACCGGAACTTCTCAGTGATACGTAATTCACGCGTGGCGATGAGATATCTGGATTAAGATAGTTAAGCGAAGCAAATTTAAATAAATAGTTCTGATCAAAATGGTACCATCAAACTGATTTGATGATGAAGCCGGATGGTAGGCACTGGAACTCCGTTAAAAAACAATGTATCCTACCCGTGTTTGGTCTTATTGGAATTGTCATGAGATGCACTCTGGCTATAAATGATTTTTAACCGACTACAAAAAAGGAGGAGGTTCTCAATATATATATCTAGCCATATGTACATATAAAAGGTAACCGTGACTGATTGGTCTATCAACACAGCTCAAACCACTGAACAGATTGGCCTGAAATTTGGCACGTAGGCATCCGCTAAGAAGGGGTTTTTGGAAATTTGACCTTTATGGGTGGAAAACGGGGGGTTTTGTTTGCATGAAAAATCTTATTCCTAGGGTTAATAAACTTGAAACTTGGACGAATACTTACGTAAGTAAATTATAAAGTTTATATTTTTTTGTTAACTTAACTTCAACGGATGGGATGTCAAAGCGTGTATAGAAGAATTTTAACGCGCGGTCCGATCAACTCGAAACTCAGTATTTATACTTAAGACCAAAAATGAAGAATAACTAGTATCAGGGTTTTTCGAAAATCTACCCATTACGGGGTGAAAAGGGGTAGTAAATTTTACAATAGAGGATTTTACTACGTGGCTTGATTAACTCGAAACTTGGTATAACCTCTATGTCAAATAATGGAAAAGTCGCAAACCACTTTAAAAATTAACCTCTTTGGGGGTGTAAAGGGGGATGGATACAGTTTGTATGAAAAAAAAATCTTCTTTCGTTGATCTATTAACTTGAAACTTAGCCTGAATACTTCATCATCAGTCTCCTGCCCTAATCCCAATTTATTTGGGGTCGTCGTAATATGTCGAATTCCACTATAGATTTAATACATACAAAAGGAAACAGTGACTGACTTACTGACTGATCTATCAACACAAAGCTCAAATCACTGAATTGATTGGGCTATTTGGCACACAGATTGTTATTATGACGTAGGTAACCGCTAAAAACAGATTTTTGAAGATTTAACCCCTTAAGGGGTGTAAAATAAAACTTCCTGTCTCTGTTGTTTTCATAGCAAGTAGTAGTATACGAATTGGTGTGGGGTAGGTACCACTAAAAAGTGAAAAATAAAAACCTTTTTTACAAAAAAAAACAACCGACTTCCAACAAAAACACTAAAAAGTGAAAAATAACTTTAATTTCGGAAGCACATAACGTAACATCACGCCTTGTTTCCTCGAAGGGTAGGGCAGAGGTGTACCTGTAGTACACCCACATTTAATATTATATTTAATTAAATTTCGGAAGTCGGTGGCCATAAACGAAACTACAAAACCAAAGACACCGACTTCCGAAATTAAATTAAATATTTATTAAATTATATAGTTTTTTTTTATATAGGTTTATGTCTTGTCATCTCCTCGATGTCACTGTCATACGAAATTATAAGACTTAGAAAAATGAATACAATTATTTAATTCTATGATACATAATACACCCTTAATTAAGGTTCTTCGTGTTCACTGTTATGTTGAGGCTGTTGACAACTTCGCCACAGTGACAAAGATGAGGAGAATCTTTTTAGGTTGGAAGGTGACATTAAAATAGCTTAAATTCGGTTATTTTCCCTCATCATCATCATTTCAACTGAAAGACGTCCACTGCTGGACATAGGCCCTCCAAGCACCGCCACTTCGACCGGTTCTGTGATCTTTGATTACCCCCTACAGCTTTGTCAGTGACACCTCTCTTCCATAAGATTAATTGGCCTTTATTATATTTAGTACAATATTTACGCCTACTGTCAAACTGTTTTTACTATTTTAGTCATGTTTAAGTCAATATTAACATTAGACTCTCTACACCTAGAAATTAAATTTTGCCTCTGTTCTTAAGAACCAGAAGAACAGAGACAAAATTGCTTATCTGCGGTGAAGGTTGTGGCACAGGAAAACATTATTCTGATGTGCAATTAATAAATTAAATGGTGCCTTTTTTGTCACTAACCGCCAGTTGCACGTAATTTAAGTCCATTAAATTTAATTCCCCATTAAAAGTAATGCTGTCACTTTCTGTCACATTCCGTTAGATAAAGACAACATTACTTTTAATGGGGATTTAAATTTAATGGACTTAAATTACGTGCAACTGGCGGAGAGTGTATTATTAAATATTAATGCCCCAAACGATATTTATCCATTTTGAATCCCGCAGCTACATTCCATATAACGAATGTACTTAACCTATCTTGCATTGTTCTATTCACACGTTCAATCTGACCATATGAACGGGGTACAGCTACGGCATTCAAAACATGTTTAATTGTGTAATTAGCGACAAAAATGTTGAAGTACCGACTCGTAAATGCCTATCAGTTATTATTCTACTGGGATTACAAAAAAAAACGGAATTATAACGGTGACTTATTTAACTGATTCTGTTGAACGTAGTTTTTACAGAACGAGCAAAAATAAATTTAGTAAACGTGTATAAACAGGCAAGAAGAAAGGAACAGACAAATACGTGCAAAGGTGATGCTTATTTCTAAAGAAATCTCTTCCAACATACCTGCGACAGGAAAGTAGATAAAGAGATGTAGACAACGTGTGTAAGAGTAGAAGAACACAAAATACATCAAATAAAAATAAAAAAGTATTCAGTAATTTAAATATATACATACCATAATATGAGAATATACTAGAGATGCCACGAATAGTTATTTGGCCGAATACCGAATATTCGGCAAGGCTCTTGGCCGAAGCGCAGAACATTCGGCTGCCGAATATTAGGCAACACTTAGTACTTTCCGCGGGAGTCAAGTCACAAGTCGTCCGTCACTTACGACTTTAAACTTGCATCGCTAAAGTAGTACGTAGGTGCAGGTAGTTTTGTTCCATTTGTAATTAGGTTGCGGTCGTGTCACAAAACGCTTTATTTGTTGATTGTTGGTGCATCATACTGTACGTACTGTATACTAAATATTACTTTTAATGTGATCGATTAATATTACCACTGGTAGATTTTAAATATTAATATTATGTTAATTTGTTGGTTGCATAAACATCTTTATGAGTAATATTTTGCGCGAATAGTTTGCAATATTCGGTCGAATACCGAATAGCGGAAAAAAGTGGCCGAATAGCCTAATACCGAATCGTTGCCGAATATTCGTGGCATCTCTAGAATATACTTACATACTTCAAAAAGACATATCACTAATATATATATAATTACTAGCTGACCCGTGCCCACTCCGTTGGGCGGTAAACATTTTCACTCTATGACACTCACAAATAACGTGGCTTTCTATGGGTAAAAGAATACCTACCCTACCTGCCTAACCTACCTACCTACCCTACCTACCTACCTACCCTACCTACCTACCTACCCTACCTACCTACCTACCCTACTTACCTACACTACCTACCTACCTATCCTACCTACCTACCCTACCTACCTACCCTACCTACCCTACCTACCTACCTACCCTACCTACCTACCTACCTACCCTACCTACCTACCCTACTTACCTACCCTACCTACATATCCTACCTACCTACCCTACCTACCTACCCTACCTACCTACCCTACCTACCTACCCTACCTACATACCCTACCTACCTACCCTACCTACCTACCCTACCTACCTACTATCTCTCAAGTTGGATCGAACTGCACATGGTGTGCGAATTTTATTATAATCGGTTAAGTGGTTTAGGAGTCCATTGAGGACAAACATTGTGACACGAGATTTATATATATTAAGATAATATAGTATAAAATAATAAATAGATAATATGCAACTGACGAAGTGGAAATATAGTGTTCGTTCTCTCTTCTTTTAAAAACTGGAACAGTTTGGCAGTCCCTAATGTCACGCGGAAGTGAATTAGTATCGACTAATAGAATTGCTACTCATAGAAATTACTTTCTCAGCCCAAGACTAAAATGCTTAAAATCACGAATACACCAGAAAACAAGCTAAGTGAAGATATTTTTCTGTTGCAGTGGTGTCAATACTCCATCCGATTACCTGTACATAAAAGTCTTACGTTTCATGCTGACCATCGTCAGCTCCTGGCCTCGAAAAGAAATAGGAGAATCCGAGCCGAACTACCAAGCTGTATTCCTGAAATACTTTTACTTATGTCTGAATATTGTTGGTACGACTGGAGCCGTTTATTATGTCAAGATACACTTACACGACTTGTCTTTTTTGGAACTTGGACACATGTATATAGCTATATTCATGCATGTAGTTAATATGGTAAGTGCAATTTCTAGTGACTATGACTAGTACGCCGTTTATTTTAACATTAACCTTTCTATCTTTTAGGTATGATCTTAGTAAGTCAAGAGCTGCATTCCTAATCCCATACCCCCTTATTACAAAACAAGGTTTATCTTCAGACCCAGGTTTAAAACATGGAGCCATTATTGAATTTCGAACTTTATTCCCACTATGGTAAAGTTCCTAAACACAAAACTGACAACTTAGTACTGAACTAAGTTTTCAGTTTGGTAAAAATAACGGTATTTCAATCACTGTTACGTTCTTATTTCAAAAACTGGCTCCATGGTTTAAGCCATGTCAAATATAAATCTTGTTTTGTAATAAGGCGGTAAGTGTTCTAGTTTCAGCAAAAGTGTCTCATGGTTTACGCAATCCAACGCTTTAGAGAGGTCGCAAAAGATTCCAATGGCTTCTTTATTAGGGTAACACCGGTGGGTCAGTGGTACAACGCCCTTTAGTGAAATCGTACTGTTGTTCATGAAATATGGAATTTTTATGAAAGTGACGTAACATTTGATTGATCATCAACTTTTCAAACACCTTACTGATAACTGGCAGAATTGACACAGGCCTATAATTGTTGGGTTCTTTACTATCTCCGGATTTAAACAAAGGAACTACTTTACTGTGTTTTATGAGATCCGGAAAGACTCCTTGGTCCACACTGGTGTTAAATACGAGTGTAAAAGCTAAATAAGGCGCATTGTTTTTGATTATAGGTTTACAGACTTTTACAGACATGCCCCAGAGATCTTCTGTTGATTTAATTTTAAGATCTTTAAAAGTTTTTATAACAGCCTGGGGGTTTTTACGCTGAAACCTAAATTCCAAAGGGCATACATACCTTTACATTATTTCTAAGTAAGGCAGCAGCAAGCGCGGGTGAGGAATTTCAAGTTTCAGTAGTTATTAGTTAGTTATTTATAAGGGGAATATTAGCAAAAAAGTATGAGGCCTGAACCTTATTTGAGTTTTTTGTAAAGGCATATAGGAGCAAAATGTTATTGTTTGTCCACTGTGATCAGATGGCAACTTATTTACAATTTATTTGTGTAAGTAATCACAATTACAAAAAATATTATCTATACAAGTGGCAGAAGAAGCTGTCACTCGGGTTGGTTCAATAAAAACATTTGATAAATAAAATGACCTAATAATACTTAATATTCTGACAGTATTCGAGTTATTTTCTAATAAGTTTAAAACCACCACATATGATTATTGACTTACTATTAGTACACACAGCTCCATTAAGTGCTTACACCTCCAAAATACATATGCGTTCAAATTCGAGATAGGCCCAAGTTGTTTTTGTATTTTGCAAAATCATTTTATTATAATTAATGTATTGTTTTAGTGAATAAATAAGATTAAGATAGTATTTTTTTTAAAGTCTGGTTTTAATATCATTGTTTTTTTCAATAAAACGCTTAAAACACACCGGTTGGGTAAACTTTTATTAATGCGTACAACGACTAGCAATGATACGGTCAACATTCACGAAAAGTTATTCAGCGTTCAAATAGACCGGAGGTTTCAAGACCGCTTGCCGTGCATAAGATTGAAGTTTCAAATCCTAGGCACGAAATGTGCTTTTTGTCATGCATTTTATTTTTATTAATATAAAGTATTTTTCTATTTTGTTTTATTTAGTAATATTTATAAAGAATTAAAAAAATATATATAAAAATAAAATAATATATAAATTAATCATTTATTAATATTTATTATAGCTATTATTTAACAAAACTTTGATCTTATTTTACTACAAAGATTTATATTATACAATTTGATTTGTTAATTTACAGCTATCATAATATACATATTTTGCCAACTGACACAAACGGGTCCTTAGACATGTGACATCCTATTAACGCAAACGTTTTAGAAAATAAGAAGCATTAGAAATATTTTAGATTGACATAAGCTAACGAAATGTCACGTGATCTGTCATGTTGTCTTTGCATACAAATTTGACATTTGACAGTCTGACAAGCGACATCGAAAGAGACGAGTTCTGATGCGTTTGCTACTTGTCTAGGACCTAGAAGTTAGTTTGGCAGGATTACAATCATGAGCTTAATAAGTTGTTAAACACGTTATCAATAGATGAAGTGACAATTTATTTATTAAAATAATATTTACATAATATTCGCTAACAGACTTAAAATAATAATATGTAGGTACATGTATATAAAAAAAGAAGGGGACAGAATCATAGGGCATCCAAAAATTCGTCCGCATCGCTGTCAACAGGAAAAGTGCCCAAAAGGCTGGCAGCATTGCCACGTTGTATGGCAAAAAAAAAATAGACCAGCCCTCTGGTCTATTTTTCGGCCAAAGAATTAGCATTGCCATACAACGTGGCAATGCTGCCAGCCTTTTGGGCACTTTTCCTGTTGACAGCGATGCGGACGAATTTTTGGATGCCCTATGATTCCTGTCCCCTTTGAAGGATAATAAATAATGAATAGAATAATAATAGATAATCAATTAACATGTCTTAATTCATGATATCTACTAAGAATATTTCGCTATACAAAGTAAAATAGTGGGATCAAATGCAAGTCTGCGTTGTTTATTTTCTTCTCATACTTAATTAACATAACCGCACTGTAAGATTACTATAATATTTAGTTAGCAAAATGATTTCTGTTTCTGCTTTTTTATGATTTTAAAATAACTTATATTGTTACAGTCCAGAGTCACCACACTGACGTTTTCCACTAAGTACCGAGAGTTGGCTAAAGAATTTCTTACTAAAATCCATCTGTTCTTCTACAAAGATCATTCTGAATATGCGATGAAGGTAAAATATTACATATCAGGCTTATTTTATTTCAATCATTCATTCGGCTGCTAAAATTCTGTGTTCAGTCTAATCTGGCCAATCTTTGAAAAGCTGCTGTTGGAAATATCTAAGTTGTTCAAATATAAAAAACAGGTTTAAATTGTGGTACTGGTTCACAGAAAATTATATCATTAATTACAGATTTATTTATAAAAATATTGGTTTTAAGCTATAAACTCGTAATCAAATAAAAACAATTTTATTTTTTGAAAAAAAATACTATAGGTCCTAAAATACTTCCCTGTGGAACAACTACTTATTTTAAAAAAATGGTTATTTAAATTATCTTCTGTTCCAGACTCACAAAAAGATCCACTTTATATCTCATCTCTACACATTATTGCTAGTATCCCAGATGTTAGCTGGCCTATCTCTCTTCAACCTGATACCTATGTTCAGTAACTATTCTGCCGGAAGGTACAAAACTGGCGGCTTGCAAAATTCGACGTTTGAACATTCTCTGTATTATTCATATCCGTTTAACACGTCGACTGAAATGAAGGGTTATATTGTTGTTTGTATTATGCATTGGTAAGTAAGACATCATTATCATACATTTCGTGTAACGTGTGTCTTATCATCAAATATTCAGCCCCCTTCGATTATCGGACATCTTTTTTTTTTTTTTTTTTTTTTTTTTTTGGTGGGAAATCATCAAATAACTTCTCCCGCTCTGGGCGGAGCGAGAGGGAGTGTCAGACTTTTACTGACTAAAACCCACCGTGTTCCTTCAGATGCCTGTGTGCCAGAGTCACGATATCCCTTTCGGACAGGCTCGTAACCCTGGCAGGCATTGGCCCTTTCGGACCCCGTCAATTGGTGCTGACGTCTCTTTGAGGCGCGCGTGGAACACAACGCGCCGTCGACCCGGGCCTGGTCCTTATCGGACGGCGAGCTACCCATCGCTCACCGTCCGCAAGCCCGCGCCTACGGTGGCCGGGAATCGGCCTGCGATTCCCGACGCCCAGGGCGTCTCCTGCGGCGACTTAGGGCGGAAGGGCGGGCACCCTGCCTCACCCTCATGCGCTCCGCCTCCTCCTTCGCGAGCATTACTGTTTCGCAGAAGGAGGTGACGGCCTCCCATGCACTCTCGCTCCGAACCATGGCCTGAACCAGGGCCGGACGCGAGAGATCGTCGCCGCCGATCGCCTCCGTGAGGACACGGCGGTGCTCCGCCCAAGCAGGGCAGACCTCCACCGTATGCTCCACCGTGTCCTCCGGGCGATCCACACAGTGGTGACACCCGGGCGTTTCCTCCCGCTTTATCCTGAACAGGAACCTCCCGAAACAACCGTGTCCGGTGAGGACCTGCGTCAGGCGGAAGGTGAGGACGCCGTGGCGCCTCTCTAGCCAGATTATCGGACATCTAGACGCACTGCAAGTTAGCATCCCTTCCTGGTTGCTATTGCACCAATTCGCACTAAACGTTTCCAAATGTGTTTTATAATGCGCACAGCAAAAGAGTGGAACTCTCTGCCTGCGTCTGTGTTTCCGAACGCATACAACCCTAATCTCTTCAAAGTTAGAGTAGAGGCTCCTTCTGGGTAAGCTCACTCCATCGTTCACTTTGTCTCTGTCACCTCTGCCCTAGACTAAGGTCAAGAGCAAACCCATCGTAAAAAAAATAATATTTTAAATGATTTACAAATCAGGCGCTTGCAACGAAGCAATCACGAACGAAACCCGGACAATATTAGTACACAGGAAGTATTTTGAAACGATCAAATAAATCATTAATCGAAATAAAAACGAAATAAGTGGAAGTGATGGGCGGACTATATCCATACCAGAAGTATCAATTAATGTAAGGGACAAAACACGGGAGTCAATAAACAATTTTTTTTAAAAATCTTTCTATACATTTTTACTTTATGCTCCAATTTTATCTTTATTATTTTATATTTTATATTAATTGTATCTAGAGCAAAGATTCTAAGAATTTCCTCTTCTTTCATGCTGTAAACGAAAGATTTAGGAATGCCCAGTAGTTAAAAATATAGCATGGGACATGCTATATTTTTAACTACTTTAGATTAAAAAAATATGTTTCTAATATTTTATGTGTAAACCGTCGAGCATAGTGTAAGCAGCAAGAGAAATAGGAAATTACACGTAATTCTATTGTAAAGGACTTTTACAGTTAATTTTAGAAGATGTACTTTGATTACTAAAATGTGGTATTTTATCACCATGGAGATAAGTTATTTACATGATTAAAGGTAGTATGAACCAAAATTAATCATTGAAAGCAAATCTATAGGACAACCACGGGAAAAAATGGGATGATGCTATTCTTTACGTCCGGCACCAAACGGACAAGAAAACAATTATTAATAATATTTTTTTATTTTCGACTTTTAAATCTGCGTAATTGTTATATACTAGCAGCGCCTACCGGTTTCCCCCGCATAAGTTTCAATCCCGTGGGAATATCGGGATACAAACTATTCTATTTGTTAATCTGGTATTAACTATACCTGTGTGCCCAATTTCATCTAAATCCTACTTAGTTTTTGCGTGAAAGCGTGACAAACATCCACCCATCCTACAACAATCTTTCGCATTTATAATATTGCTAGCTGCGCCCCACGGTTTCACCCGTGTAAGTTTCGATCCCGTAGGAATATCGGGAATAAAGCAAATACGAATTCGATTTCTACTTGTAACGTAATAGGCCTATTACAATAAGGAGCTTAAAGGAGTCGTTGAGCTGCTTAAGTCTTGAGTTGAGCTGCGCGATTACTGACAAATGCTTACACTGATTGGACAGGTGTGTGGTTCTTTCCTCAAAATACCATTTCAGACACGGATCTACATGGTCCTCACATGATCTGACCAAGATTATGTCTGGACTTTAAAAGAGACTTTGACCCCTGAGATTGTTTCGCCATTTCTTCTCAGGGGGTAGTCAGATAGGAAATGTCTGCTACATCTAGATTATTTTTTTTATTTTTTATATGACGTGTAAAAGTGATTCTAATATCCTATTTACAGAATAAACGATTTCATTTCATTTCATTTTAATAAAGATAGTTTTGTGAGATAATAATGAAAGAGAAAAATTCTTAAAAAAATCTAATCATGTAGGTAAGGAACATGTTATTTCAATTGACTGATTTGAGGTTTAGGGTATAAATGATTAAATACGAAGACTTACTTTATTTTGTTGAGTAGAAAAAATGTTAATGACTAAATCATTTTAATGACACGGTTGGCGCAGTGGTTAAGCGATTGACTACTGCGCTGCGTGTCGCGGGTTCGATTCCCGTATGGAACAAATATTTGTATGACCTACAAGTAGTTGTTCCGGGTCTGGCTGTTTGTGTATGTTAGTTTATTTTGTTTGTAAACGCACCCACAATACAGGAGAAATTTCTAGTGTGGAGCAACGTTTTTTTTTTAATAATATAAATAAATATATATATAAATTATAATAATAATAAATATTTTTTTTTGTCATAAATCGTTTAACACGGTCCAAAAAATTGTACTGTAATGGACACTTTTTTAACGATGGATACATTTTAATAATCCCAATCGCTATCGATAAAAAAAAAATCAATGGGTTCTGAATTTCCCGCTCTATAGCGGGAAATTTATAATATATTTTATAAAATTGTCAGTATGCAAAGTAGTTAACATTAGGAGACACAGAAGATTAAATTAAATTATTTGCCGTAAGTCAGCTAGCACACGCTCGGAACGCACCACTGTTGGATTCCCAGATAACGGCAGGAGGGGTTCACATCGGCGTCGAGTCGACGATAAAGTACACCTGGGACTCGTTTTCGACAGCCGGTGGAACTTCGTGGAGCATTTCCGACGTTTGGCTTCCAGACTGGAGCGAGCTGGGGCTGCCTTGAAGCGGCTCCTGCCCAATAGAGGGGGTCCAAATGCCTCCTACCGGAGGTCTACGCGGGGATCGTACGGTCCATGGACCTTTACGGGGTACCAGGTTGGGCGCGTTCCTTAAGGCTGCGACCAGCCCACCAATTGAATGCGCCCCAAAGGGTCATGGCCATCAGGCTGGTACAGAGTTACTTGCCGAACTACTGCCATGGGATCTGGAGGCAAAACTCGTTGCGCACATTTCTCATCATCATCAGATCTCATGGTGGCATGGAGAGTGCGTTTGTCGCAACCCAGTGCTAGGCACGCCACAATTGTGGTGATAAGTCCCTTCTTTGAGGAGTGGCTAGAGAGGCGCCACGGCGTCCTCACCTTCCGCCTGACGCAGGTCCTCACCGGACACGGACACGGTTGTCGGGAGGTTCCTGTTCAGAATAAAGCATAGGAAACGCCCGGGTGTCACCACTGTGTGGATTGCCCGGAGGACACGGTGAAGCATACGGTGGAGGTCTGCCCGGCTTGGGCGGAGCACCACCGTTTCCTTAGGGAGGCGATCGGCGGCGGCGATCTCTCGCGTCCGGACCTGATTCAGGCCATGGTTCGGAGCGAGAGTGCATGGGAGGCCGTCACCTCCTTCTGCGAAGCAGTAATGCTCACGAAGGAGGAGGCGGAACGCGTGAGGGAGATGCAGGGTTCGCGCCCTCTCTCCCCTAGTCGCCGCAGAAGACGCCCCGGGTGTCGGGAGTCGCAAGCCGATTTCCTGCCACCGTACGCGCGGGCCTGCGGACGCTAAGTGATGGGTAGCTCGCCGTCCAATAAGGACCAGGCTAGGAGGTTAGTATTTGTTATTGTAGTAAAATGTTTTGTATTGTTCCTTTTTGCAGGATCATGTCATATCTATGCTCAACTTGGTTCTGCATGTTCGACCTGCTCCTGTCACTAATGGTTTTCAATCTTTGGGGCCATTTTAAAATACTCATTAATAATCTGCACGATTTTCCAAAACCGAGTTCCAATTCCAATTTTGTGTTAGAAAATGGCTTTGTTTTACGTGCTGAAAAATACTCCAAAGAAGAACTATTACAAGTTTCGGAAAAGTTAAAGGAATGTATAATTTACCATCGTGAGATTGTTAAGTAAGTTATTATTTACTGACCAATAACAAGTCAGATAATTTCTTTGATAATTTATTATGCATTTATTCACCTGAAAATATTAATTTCAGGTTTGTAGACACAATGTCGGATGTATTTGGGCCGATGCTGTTCGTGTATTACATCTTTCATCAGGCAAGCGGCTGCCTATTGCTCCTAGAATGTTCACAGATGGTCAGTATCTGACAAGATTTAAAGTAATGAAAACCTGATTTGTTATAAATGTATAATTGTTTGATTACGGGGCTTTTGGCTACTTTGTTTGTGTGCAATTTGTGTTGTTTCTTTGTAACGTGCGTTTTGTTTGTGCAGAATAAACATTTTTTCTTTCTTTCTTTCTTTTTTTCTTAATTATTTATGGATTTATTTTTTCAGACAGCACAAGCTCTGTTGCGTTATTTACCTCTCACTCTCATAGTGACCCAACAGCTCATTCAGATATCAGTTGTTTTCGAACTGGTTGGAAGTGAGGTAAGACTGATAAAAAGTTAGTTTATTATTTATTTTATTCTATTCTTGAATTTTTTAGGTTAAAATCTTCAGCTTACTTGTACAGTGTTCTTAAACAATATGAAGGCCATAATTACAAGTTTCCAATGATTAAACACTAAAATAATAACTAAAAAATAAGTCGGTACAAAATAACTTTGATTAATTAGGAAATAAATAGCACACGATCGACTAATACAAATAATAGTAAAAAAAGTGCAATTAATGAAATTGCTCTTCATCTAAGTTAAAAAGACGTAGAAGTACTCGCGTGTGTTTAACAGACTTGTGTTTACTTTTTGCTTCTGAAATGATTAAAGGCTTTTTATTCAGGTTTTATGGCAAAAAATGCTTTTAAATTCTTAATTATTTAACTAAAATATATCATAGACTACGCTGATGCCTGTTATTTAGATGCCACCGATGAGCTTTTAAATAAACTTGAACGTTTGCAAAATATTTGTATTCGTTTTGTTTTTAACCTTAAAAAGTATGATCATGTTTCTAACTTCCGCAAGATACTCAAGTGGCTCCCTATTCGACTTCGCAGGAACTCTCGGATACTAGAACGCCATCCTATCTGCGGGAACGCTTTTCCTACGCTCGTCCTTCTGATGCGCCTTGCAGGTCCCATCTTAGAAATCTCCTTAAATCACCTCCCCACTCTACCGACTTTTACTCCTACTCCTTCTCTGTGCACGCGGTTCGGTTGTGGAATTCACTTCCGCCTGAAATTAGGGACTGCCAAACCGTTGCAGTTTTTAAAAGAAGAGTCAAAGAACACTATCTTTCCACTTCGTCATAGTTGCATATTATGTATTTATTATTTTAAACTTATATATATTTTAATGATATTCATTTTAGAAGTATGTATGTAAGTATATTCTCTTATTGTGTGTTTATTTTTAAATTAGTGATTAGTATAGTAATAATATTAGTAAGTTGTTTTCTCTTTTAATCTTACACACGTTGTCTACATCTCTTCGTCTACTTTCCTTGTCGCTGCTGTATGTTGTATGCTGGAAGAGATTTCTTTAGAAATAAGCATCATCTTTGTACGTATTTTTCTGTTCTTTTTTTTTTTTCTTGTCTGTATATATGTGTGTACATAAACTGTAAAATAAAAATAAAATTGGGAATCAAACGAGCTTACCTGTTAAGCGAAGTCTTAATTCTAATTTTATGAAATAAAAAATTTTATTTCCGGTGATCTGAAATATAATTAATTAAACAGAGTAGTGTTTCTTACACAAACTTGTAAAATCGCGTTATTTGAAATAAAATATATATATTTTTTAAATTATATTATTTCATCTCAGCGTTGACAACACAGACATTTCACTTATGTTAGAGATCTTTAAATAAGGAACAAGCTCTGTTTTATTCTATCGGTTATGTGGCTGCGACGACAGATCCTCTTTCAACAGTTTTAAAACACTAAAAAGATCGTTCTTAGAAAAAGATGGACTACGTGACCATATATATTTTCCCGCATTGCTACGTAGCTCGCCACGTGGCTCTGCCCGTCACGCGACGCTCAGCTTCCCGACGTTCAGAGGGCTCGTGACGCTCGCTGGCACGTGGCTCTGCCCGACGCTTGGCTTCCCGACGTCCGGAGCTGGCACGTCGTGACGATGATGGACGACGGTCCTCCATCGCAAGAAGTCGTTCACACTCTCGACGTAATTCCTGCTCCAGCATCTGGGCTCTCTGCCGTCCCCGAAGAAAGTCTCGCTCATTTCGAGATTGAGTCGCGCATACGCAGGCCGCTTCGACTTCATGAGTGATCCTCTCGACTAGGTGTCTCCAGTCTATGCCAACTGGAGTCTCGATTTGAGTGTTCTCTGCATCCTGGTGGCTCGTCCATACTCGCAGAAAAAGTAGATATATAGGATTGTATTCTCGATAATTTCAGGCACTTACACACACACACACACACACAAATACAACTAAACCGTTATAAAATATTGTAGGTTGCATTACAAAACAATAGAACCACTCTAAGTCTTAGACTACGCTTTGAACTGCCACTCAGACAGGTGTAAGCACTGTTTATTTATAAACACTTTCGTAACACGACCGTTGTGTTTTCTTTTTTCTCTTTTTTTTTTATACGTTGCCCCACACTAGGAATTTCTCCTGTATCGTGGGTGCGTTTACAAACATTTAAACTCACATACACAAACAGCCAGACCCGGAACAACTATTTGTAGGTCATACAAATATTTGTTCCGTGCGGGAATCGAACCCGCGACACGCAGCGCAGCAGTCAATCGCTTAACCACTGCGCCAACCGTGTCGTCGTTATGCTTTAAACTACCACTGATTTCAGGTAGGTACTATCACTAAGCAAATTTTAATGAAATATACAATTATAATAAATAATAAAATGCAAAAATAAAACACAAAAAGAAATATAATTCAGAATTTAAATAATAAATGCGATGGTTACGTTTTAAGTTTGGTTAGCGTGTCACTTCTGATATACTAAATATCAGAATAACTGTGAATATAGACTAAATTTAGACTTTCAGGTGAAGTACTGAAGAAAATCCAGGTGACAGGAAACACAACTTTATTCTTACTCACGACCACAGACTACAATAGTCCATAGGGTCATGGTCACGGGTCACTCACGACCTTTTCGTCCTACAGCTCGAGTCAGAATGTTCAACCGACCTTTTCCCGCCTCCCAGGTTTACGATAATTTGCGCGGTAAAATCGGGTTCTGTGATTGGTTAACGGTTTAATGTCGTCAACCAATCGCAGATGACAATGTGCTGGCCTCTGATTGATTAGCTAATCAGAAGCATCCAACGACCAACTGACAAACTAAAATGTTGCCATGAAAATATTCGAATCAAATAGTTACTGGCCTGCAAACTAGTCTTTTTGCGTTTCAATTTAGTTAAATAAAAAATGGAAATTAGCGAACCCTAGCACAATATGCAGTGTTAATGTCCACCATAGTGCTTGTTTATAGCGCTGTCAGTATCACGTACAAGGTGTTCAGTTAAAGCCAGGCATTCTCGCTCCCGGTTGTGGGAGGGCTCCGGATCTTGGGTCAGGGTTAGGAGTCTGCTTCTGATGTATTTATCTGCTTTCTATTGGTGTCGTTCATGAACGTCGTGGCCGGCTCAGGTTTCCACTAACGATGCACTTAACACACTTTCTATCACTTGGCATAATTAACTTTTTGGCAAAGATAATCATTTCAGTAACGAGTACCGTAAACTTAATAAAAACCGGCCAAGTGCGTGTCGGACCACGCACAATGAAGGGTTCCGTAGTTGGGATGAATCTATCCAAACAAACTTAACATTGTAGTTGAAAAACATGATCCCCATACATTCCAACTGCAAATGTAAGTTTTTACGCACATTATTGAGTGATTTACCATGTTATTTTAAGATCACAGAGTTCTATGTTTTCCTGTAATTTTTATGTAATGAACTATTTTCTGTATTTTTATCAAAATTTTATTTTTAATGGTTATTTTTCATCTATTTTTTAAATAATTTCAAAAGCATGTATTTTAAAATTATAAAAAAATATATATACAAAATCCTTAAAACAAGCCCTTTCATTTGATATGTCATACGGTACAGACAGCAATTTTTTTTGTAAATTTTCTAATTTGATCCCCAAAAGTGACCTCCATATTTAAAATGATTTTTTTACGTAACACGTCCGTGTTTAGGTCACAGAAGTTCATATGTGTTCCAAATTTCAACTTAATCGGTCTAGTAGATTTGGAGCAAATCAGCTGTGACAAACGGACAGACAGACAGACACACGAGTGATCCTGTTTTTTCCTTTTGAGGTACGGAACCCCAAAAATGAATGATTTGACAAGAGAGAATTCTTGCGATGTCATAAACGCGCGCAATGGAAAAGTGAAATTTCTGTGTTACCAACGCTAAGATGAAATAATCCAATTTAAAAAATATAATATATTTTATTTCTAAAATACGCGATGTTTACAAGTGTATGTAAGAAACACTACTTTGTTTAATTAATTATATTTCAGATCGCCAAAGTCAAAATGCCGCAGCTCTTTAATTTTAACTAAATAATAACATATTTGCAGAGTGATAAATTAAAACACGCTGTATATGGTATACCATTGGAGTGCATGGACGTAAAGAACAGAAAAGTAGTGCTCTTCTTCCTAATGAATGTACAGGAACCTGTACATGTGAAGGCACTAGGTGTTGCTAATGTTGGTGTAACTTCAATGGCTATGGTAAGTTAATATTAAACAGTTTTAGCATTTCGCAGATGAATATTGGAGCAGACAAGTCCTCGGGGCCCAGACAAAATAACATTACATCAGAAATAATCATGACGGAAAATTACCCATTAAAAACTGTTGAATTTTGATCGTTTTAATCCCTTGGACTGGTTTAACTTACAAAATACTATTCATCAATAACTTACACAGCATTGTAGCTCTTAAAATTAAAAAAATAGGAAGTGATAACGTATATATTCGCAAAATGCATGAAACAAGTAGTAGCGCCACGAGTTAGTTACCTACGTCGCGTCGTACGCGTCGTCCGTACTTAACTACCTACTACACTCCAACATTTTATTTTTTTTCGGGGGAAACCTTCAAAAGGCACCTGGACTTTGGGGAAAAAGACCAGGGAGTGTGGGATTCTTACCTCACTAAAACCAGCCCAGTAATCGCCATCAGCGCATGGAGGGGATCCCGTTACCTCTTAATAGACCAATCCGGAACCCCCTTAGCAACACCTGTTAGGGCACGTGTCTGGGGAAACTATAAAGAGGTCTCCCCTGAGCCTAGCTATGCACGGCAGTACGTGATCACAGTGCCACCGTATTCCCTAAAATCGCTCGGTGAGCAATCAGTGTCCCCGCACTGATCGCCCGCGATTCCAAAGTCCAAAGGGTGGTTGCCTCTTCGACGCCTTCTTCTTCGAGTAGGATCGGCTCTCACGATCCGCTCAGCAGCCTCCTTCTGGACCATCACGGTCTCACAGAAGGAGTCAATTTCCCCTTCAGTTTTCTGTCTCCATCAGCATAGCCCTCACTACTGCTGGCAGAGACAGGTCTTGCCCGATCCTGGTAACCAAAACCTGATGCTCAGAGGCCGACGCAGGGCACTCCTCGAGCGTGTGCTGTGCAGAGTCTAGGTCGCTTCCACAATGGCGGCAATTTGCCGTGGCCTCACGCCCAATCCTATTCAGGTACTCACCAAAGCAACCGTGCCCGGTCAGCACCTGAGTGAGTCTGTAGGAGATCTATGTGCTCCCCTTTTTTTAGCCAGGCTTCAAAGTGCGGCAGGACGGCTTTGACAACGCGCTTGCGCGAAAACTGCGGCTGCTGTAGCCGCTCGCGCCACCGCTCGAACGCGGGTCGCCGTTCCAGCCACCTGAGCCTTACAATAGTTATTCCTGGCACACTATCGCCGCTTTGGCGCATGGCGCGAATCCGATTGTAAACCCTCGCGTCCATATCTGCCAAGATGTCCAGCGGTGAAAAGCGTGCCAAGAGTGTTGCCGCCTCAAAAAATATCGTTCGGTATCCACGTGAGATACAAATAGCCATTTTCCGCTGCAGGCTGTTGATTTTGTTTCTGCAGAGTCGGACAGCTGACAGTCTGTTTGACCAAACGTGCGCCCCGTAAAGGACCATCGATCGCATGACGCCTGTTTAGAGGCAGCGAACTTCTTCCCTTAGTCCCTCAAGATTGGGCAGTAATCTGTGTAAAGCACCAACTGCCCTACCGACATGAGGGACCAGGCGCTCGAAATTCTCTTCGAAGCCCCACCGACCGTCTAGGGTAATGCCGAGATACAAGATAAGAGCAGGTTCAGCCGCGGATGCTACCGGGTTGCATAAAGGGGGAGTGGACTCCCCCACTGGTGCCTACGGCACCTATATCATGAGTGTCTCGCTGACGGTTCCCGTGATGGGATCACATCCCTGAGGAACATCCGTGAACCTGCCGTTCCAACCCTGAAACTTCACGTGTTTCGACCCACCTGGACTTGCGCATCTCCAATAGTCACTGACGAGCTGGGCGGCTCTCTCCAGAACTCTCACTCAAGTGTCAGCAGAGCATGGGTAAAGATTTTTGTAAGTTAAAATCAGGATTTAATACAGTGTATCAGAAAGAAGGATAAAAAAATTATATGAGTAAAGCTAAGGAGCAGTAACTCCTCGTTAGGAAACGAGGAGTTACTGCTCCTTAGCTTTCACTGCACCGATAACAGAGTTATCCGAAAAGCAGAGCATGATTGAAAAGTTAGATTAGTAGAAATCGAGATATTATTCAGTGATTCAGAAAGAAGGACAAAAAAAGAATTCAGTAGCAGTTATAACAGGACTATCCGAAAACATGCAAAAGGAACCTAGAACTCTTACTATCAGCAGGTGAAGCTTTGTTGTTGGGAAATACCGCCGATATTCAGACAATTTTTGTTTTACAAAAAAGGGCAATTGGTTAAATTAACTTCCAAACACTCCCTCCGAGACGAATTTAAAGATATTAATATAATGACTGTAGCTCAGTATATTTATGAAAATATTTTATGCACATAAAAATATTAAAATGTTTAAAAAAATACAGTGATATCCATAATGTAAACACAAGCACAAATTTGTTGTTCCTACAACCAGGCTTAAAAAAATAGTTGGCTCATTTAGATGCCAGTGTATACGTTTCTATAATCAACTTCCTAGCCATATTCAAGAATTAAGCCTTCATAAATTCAAACGTTTTATAAAGCGGAAACTGTGCCAGAAAGCTTTTTATACTGTTAAATACTATATTGAGGACAAAAAAGCTTGGGATTGAGCTGCTCCAATAAATTTACAGTGAATCTTTTTTTTTTTTGCCAACTATTTATATTTTTTATATGCCATTTTACATTAACAATGACATGGATATTTACTTCGTAAAGTATTATATTATTTTAATTATTATGAATGTGAGGACTATGTGGGTCATTGTTTTCTCTTAGTTTTAACGTTTCATAACGTATAAATAACCTACACACTGGCCAGACTTAAAGGGAATATCTATGCAAAGTTTGAACAGAATCTATCCGGTAGTATTTGCGTGATGCCGAACATACATTCAGACAAACAAACAAAAATTCTAAAAACTAAATTTTCGGCATTCACAGACCTCGTAGCAATTACGTAGCGTACGTACGTACGGTAGCGTGACATATTCTTGTATTCCTCATGTCACGCTGTGTGGAGAATACTTGCGAAGAGTGGACAAGTTTAAGTATCTGGGCCACTGGGTCACTGAAGACCTTAAAGATAACTGTGACATTGAAAGGGAACGTAGGTCGCTGGCTGTCCGTTGTAACATGCTGGCCCGCAGGTTTGCACGATGTACGAAAGCAGTTAAAGTAACGCTTTTCAAAGCTTACTGTCAGTCCTTCTACACGTGCAGCCTGTGGGTCAATTTCACTCACCGGGCATACAGCGACCTACGCGTTCAATATAATAACGCACTGAGAGTACTGCTGCGGCCGCCGTGGCGTTGTAGTGCATCAGGGATGTTTGCGGACAATAACATTGATGATTTTGCCGCCATTATAAGAAAAAGATGTGCATCCCTGATGTCGCGTGTTCGCGGCAGCACCAACAGTATTCTGCGTGTGTTCACAGATCGGTGGGATTCCCCGATGTTGCGAAGGTGGATGCAGCTCCACGCTGAATTTTATTTTTTATTGTTTTGTTAATCTTTGTCTGTACTAACACTAGATGATAAGTAAAATTGTTACTAACTTTATGGACATTTGTCTGAAAATAAAAGTATTCTATTCTATAACTTTTTTTTTGTTTCAAAATATTCATTGTACTGTTTTGACTTCGCTACTATTTCATTAATTAAGTATAGAAAAGTCATATTTAGGAACAAAATATTATATTATAGTCTCTTCTAAAAGTAACTGATGTTAATGTAAACAAATGGATCAGAAAACGTGCCTGTAGATACCAGTTTGTAGTGACACTTGCAAATTGATTTCTTAGATTTCATTATTTGAATACTTAACACGAAATTCTAAATGTTTTTGACTATTAAGGTAAGTTTTATAACCTCGATTTTCATCGATGATTTTCCAATTACAATTTAATCATGTTATTCAAACAATAATGGTTGGAAAAAGTGGTGAGAGATATTGAAACCTTCTAAATACCGATGAATGTGTTGCCCCTTAGTGAGTGATTGCGTAGAAATTAACTTACAGGCTTAGGATGACGCTTTCTATTTATTTCTATACTGTAGAATAGAAATCGCTTGTCTACTGAAAATGTTCTACTGTCTACACGAAAACGTAATTTGTGTCTACTCTCCCGTCGTTGACAAATCGCATCTCTACGGTTCTCGTGCTAAGCCTGCTGAACAGAGTTTGTTATCACTTTCGTCCGATAATTACATTTTAAGAACCCACTCAAAATGTGTTCTGTTGTAATACACTGTGATTGGTCATGCTCATGATCTAATAGAATTACGATTTTTTTCCAGATTATGAAAACTTCGATCTCTTACTTCACTTTTCTACGCAGCATGTGAACGAGATACGGCATTCTTGAGATACCTATTCAACTTTTTAGTAGCAAATGTTTTATCTATTTCTAATTTTCTTGTTCTTGCTTTGTACTTGCATTATTATTATTATATTCCACTTTTTATCACATACTTATGTACATAATCAGCCTATAATGTTCCCACTGCTGGAACTCAGTACTTTTTATCACACTTCAAAATAAATGATTCAAGCACTACATAGTCATATTTCTCTTATTTTACTTTAAAAATATAATAAAGTTTTGTGAGTAAAATCATGGCTGTTAATTTACCGAATAGTTCCTCTCATTTTTCGTAATCCTTATTTATCCAAATACACAATACACAATTTCATACACGATGTCATGATTTTATTTTGATTTAAATAAAAAATTAACCTTTCTTTCTCTTTTTCGTATGGTTATAGTGACTAACCTGGTGTCAGAGATTTTATGCCGCCCATGGGCCTCTGACTTGGCTTCACATGCCGTCGAGAAATATCTCTCGGACAGTTTCCTCATAATGGTTTCCTTCACCGTTTTTTAAGCAAGTGATAAGTATACAATACACACTTGAATCCAAAAAGTCAGAGGTGCGTGCCTTGGGTTGGAAATCGCGAACTATGACTTGGCAGTCCGTCGAGCACACCACTAGGCTATCACTGCTGTTAAACAAGAATAGCTGAATTAAGATGAACAACTTGAATGAAAGCTGATGAAATTTTGAAGATTAAATGTTTATAAGAGAGCTTATCATCCTTATTTTGGTTTGATTGATTGGTGCCATAAAAAACGGACTATATTGCGTTTGGTTTAAGAAAGCGTTTTTTCAAAAATGTTTAATGTAGTTATACCAACTTTAAAAAAAGTGGATTGTTTCCTTTTGAGCAAAACTTGGTAGCATCAATAGGGTAATCCCCGTCCAGGGCCCGCTACAACTTTCCACCCTGTACGTAATGAAAGAGTCGGCTGCCTAAGATTTGCAATATTCGTAAATAAGAAACGGCCCCAGGACCTCAGGTGTTTCAGCAACGATAGCATCACAGATCGCCAAAGGATTGGGCCAGCAGTCAACGTAAGTTGCATCCGAATTCAAGAGATTGTTGATAACAGAAACATAATTTACAGGTTTTTGGTCATAACTCAAAAACGGGAAGTCCTAGGTAAAAAATAATGAAATTTTATTTATTTATTTTATAATTTATCTACACACAGAAAAATACAAAGAGATATGACATAATAATAATTTAGTACAAAGGTACTGCTTATTTCTTAAAAAATTTCTTCCAGCAGACCTGCGAAAGGGGAAATGAAAATGAAATATAGACAATAGTGTGTGAGAACAAGAAGAGAAAAATATGAATATGCGATGTCTTAAACTAAAATGTTAAATATACTATACCATAACTTTAAATATAAAAATTACACACGTATACTTACACACGTGCAAAACCTACATAAACTTAAATAAATACCTAATTAAATTAATAATAATTAACTTACTAAACTACTCCTCTTCTCTTATTAACTATTACTTAATTTTCGTACCTTCCTTGAGTGAAACCCCGTGGGGTGCAAGAACCTCGGTCTATAGATTGATCTTAGGTTGATCTTGACCTTGACTTTGACAACATTTTTGCCCGATAATTTTAATGAGACTGTGTTAACATAATGATTTTGTCGACGGCCTTTTCTGGCTATTTTAATAAGTAATAGAGTCGGCCAACCAGATTTGCAATATTGGGGTGCAAGGAGCTCGATCTACAGATTGACCTTAGATTGAACTTGACCTTGACTTTGACGTAATTTTTCCCCGGTAAATTGCATGAGGCTGTGTTAACATAGCGTTGGTTGACGACGTCCTTCTCTGGCTATTTTAATAAGTACCTAATAGAGTTGACCAACCCAATTTGCAATATCCTCAAACAAAAAAAAATCCATGACTCCAGGAACCAGGTGTTTCAGCAACAACAGCTTCACAGATCGCCGAAGTAAGTATTTCGTTCCACGTAAGTTGCGTCCTAATTCAAGAGCAATTTTTGGTATCAGAAATCCCATTTTTGGGTCAATATCCAATAACGCTTCTGAATGTTGAGATGGTGACTGGCTTTTGCAAAATGCCATTTTCTCGGATATACGATAAATATAGTGTAGAAAGTTGAAGCTGGCAAGACTTAGAGGGGGAGAAGGTACCCAAATATTGTTATTAAAAAGTCGCTTGGTTGAACCGGGAATCGAACCAACTCAAATGTGAAAAAAATAACATGTTTTTTATGGCACCAATCGATGAGGGTCAATTTGAGAGATTTAAATCTTGAAGTTGACCGTTTCGGATGTTGCCATAAAAGTACAGAACAGTTTTATTTTTAAAATAAAAAATCGAGTACTTCCCCTCCAAAGCCCGCATCAACTCTCTACCCAGTATTATTATTAGCAGGTCTAACCGCCATACTCACAAACTTCGATGAACATGAATTGGCAATGGCTCTTATTTGTGATCAGCATACAGTCGACTGGCATGTCCTAGAACCAAAAATTCGAAGATATGTGACATCTACCAACCCGCACTAGGCCCGTGCGGTAGATTACAGCCCAATTCCTCTCCAAGAGAGGAGGCCTGTGTCCCAGCAGTTGGAACATTATGCTTATACAGGTGACCGTACGTCAGTTGACACTTTGACCTTGAGCTGGCCTAGCACAGTACGGAGTTTTTAAGGAACTCTAAATACATTAAAAACTGGCCTCTTGCTCAGCTTATACTGGTTTTGTTAGTGTACAAACATTTTTACAACCAAGATGTTAGATATACGTGGATATTTGATAGGAGGCACTCACATTCACTCGCAAGAGGGCGCTTATAAAGTAAACATTGGCTCCTGTCAAAGATTTTCCAAAAATTAATTAAAATTAAAGCTATGAAGTGAAAGTGTTTTGTGAACAATTATAATAATCATAGTGAAGGAAAGTTGGCGTAGAAACGTTATCTAAGATGAAATAACCCTGTGACAAAAGTTATACGTGCTGTGATCTTAAGGACTTAAACTGCTTACCACCCCATTTAACTGTTGTTCTATCCTTTTTTTAAATGGTTATTAGTAACAAGCAGAAAAATGTATTGTGAGTAATAACTTGAATCCATAATTAAGTGCTATAAAAAGTAAACATATTGTAAGAACAAAAAGAAAAAACCTAATGGACAATATTGGAATCAATGATTTTGAAATGCATACCGTTACGAAGAATGGTTCCCGAAACTAATTGTAGATAGCGGCACTTTCTTCGTTAAAAATCAATAAACGCCGTTACGGACACCTAGCGGTGAATAGCTGCATGTCTAAGTCATAAGTTATAAATCAAAGCTATCAGATAGATGGCAGCACTTTATATGGAAAATTATGTGTTTGACAGTGACACCTATTGCTAAATAGCTGAACTTAGAAGTAACAGACTTATATAAAGAATTGCGGAAATCAATTGACTCAACTACTTCTTTATTATACGTAACATTAGTGGTGCGAATACAACCTCATCTTACATCCAATTCCTGAATCAAGTTTAGTTGTCCTCCAAATGGGAAAGAAGTGACATCTATTGGATCAGTTACCAATTAACTTACTGACGTCATTGACATCACAATAGAAACGTAATTTTTGTCAAGTCAATACCAGAGCTATTGGTGCAATGGTTTGAGGACTTGCTTTCCATGTACGAGGCTTCGCGTTCGAATGCTGCGAGGTTGAAATATTTTTGAGTATTTATTTGTATAAAAATGAATTATCTGAATAATATAACATTCAGGCGCACTCGCACGCAGTCAGAACCAAACAATGATGATAGTGATATTATTTCACGAAGTTTAGAACATTCGACTAATAGTTTACCAGAAGTATCGGAAGACGAAGATAGCAATCAAATAAAAATATTAAAGGAAAAGATAGACATTTTAACTTCTCAACTAAATAGCGCGCACAAGGAGATTGAGTCATTATCACTAGAAAATTGTAATCTGAAAGAACAAAACGAAGAATTTACTAAGAAGAACAAAATATACAAAAAAATCGCCAATAGTCCAGCGAAAGTAAAAGTAACGACTCCTAAAAATATCACAAAAAAGCGCACACAGACCAAACAAACGCAGACAATTAGGACTACCGAAAATGACTCTGCATCGAAAAATAGCCTAAACAATGGAAATAGCAGCGGCTTAGGCATCACAAGTACAAAAGAATCAATAAATAATTCTGAAATGATTCTAGCACGCCACCCAATACAAAGTATACCCAAACGCTCAGATTCTTCTCTGTCACCAAATATAACAGAACATAATATACGACCAGAAAATAAACAAAATGTACAGGAAATTAAGCGAAAGAATAAACTTTGCATTATAAGTGCTGACAAGAATAATAAGATCCTAACAACAGCCTTGGATGTATTCTTGAAATATTACGATATTTGCCATTATTTAAAGCCCACCTGCGGAGTTGAACGGTTGTTAACAGGTCTTAAATCTAAATTACAACAGTACACTATGAATGACGAAAGATTACTTTGAATTGATAGCTTTTATAAGAAACACTCTCAAAGTTATAGATAACACAAATATTATTTTGTGTCTACCCACGTATAAATTTAATTACTACACAAATATGTTTAATGGTAGAATTGAAATTTTTAATAACTTACTTTGCCTAGATGTAATGTCGCATGAGTATGCATATGTACTTGACTCGAAATTAAATCAAAACTATGATTATACTTCGTTTAATAAGTTGTCAGGGACAATTAATAACAACGGTATAAACAAAACATTAAATGATGCTCTGGAGCTCATCACTGAGATAAATATGTTTAATGATGTCACTGTGTCACATTCTGAGTCTGTTCTGTCCATGAACGAAAATGATGGTCATAGTTTTGGTTTTGATTGCGAAAAACAGGACAGTAACAAACATTTTTTTCGTATTTAACTTAACTGTTTTGCATCAAAATCTCAACGGATTGATAAGCAAATCTGATGTATTGTGTGCAAATATTGAAAACCTAAAAAAATCTGAGAAAGAAGTTGATATTTTATGTATTACAGAACATAATATGATTGACTCAGACCTTATGTACTTAACCATATCGAATTTCACTTTAGCGGCAAGTTGTAATAGACATAACAGAAATGGAGGATCATGTATACTAGTAAAAAATATTCATAAATATAAGGTTCTTCAAGATTTAGTTAGCCTTAGTGTTCCTAATGTAGTGGAATGTTCCGCCGTTGAACTTTTGGGTCATAATGTGGTTATTATATGTATATACCGGCATCCAAAATCTACACAAAACGAACTTAATACATTTTTTTACATTCTACATACAATCCACTACAAATTGCGTAATCGGAAATTAACTAAAACTATTATTTGCGGTGATTTTAACATTGATTTGTTAAAAAGAACATCAATTTCTCTGAAACTTATACATATTATTTCCAGCTTTGATATGAAAATTGGCACACGCAATCCAACAAGGCCCACGAGTAACTCTTGCATTGACAACATTTTCCATAATATTAGAGGTAGCAAATGTGACGTCATTGACTTAGGTATGTCAGATCACACGGCACAATTATTAAAATTTCCTGTTAAAAAAACTGTACTGTCAACTACTGGTATACAAAAAGGCGAGACTTTAGTAAAGAGAACCTAACTAAATTTAAAGAATGTTTAATGAGCTTAAGTTTTCATGATGTTTACTCAACTAGTGACCCAGAAGAGGCATACAACATATTTTTCGACCATTACAAACTTTTTTATGACCTGTGTTTTCCAATTTTAAAAATTAAAAACACAATTATTAAAAAACCTAAATGGCTATCTAAGGGAATAAGCCAGTGTTGTCGGCGAAAACGAAAACAACTGTGGAAGTATAGACTCAATCCTAGTGAAGACAAGAAAAATGCTCTCAAACAATATAGTTCTCGTCTCAAAAAAATTGTTAAACTGACCCAAAAGTCTCAGAATAATTACCTAATATTCAATGCAGAGAACAAATCGAGAGCCACATGGAAAATTATAAACTCAAATAAAAGCCAACTTCCAAAAGAAAATATTAATAAAATTAAAATAAACAATCATACAGTATCAGACCCTCAAACAATTGCTGAAGAATTTAATAATTACTATATTAATTTAATAAAACCAATAAATTTACTCAATAACAATAATGTATCAGTTGCGGACAATTTTAATAATAATAATCCTAATATAAATTTGACATCTTTTAATAACAAATTGACATTACCTCAGATAGCTCAGATAAATCTCTGTTTTTAAACCCTGTAATACCTTATGACATTAATATTTTAATTAAATCACTTAAAAATACTAGAAGTGCTGGATATGATGATATTACAACATCCTCAATAAAGGAAGTTGCTCCCATCATCAGCCCAGTACTCAGTCATATATTTAATTTATGTATTGAACATGGTGTGTTTCCGACTAAACTTAAAAAATCCATCGTGAAGCCACTTTTTAAGAAAAATAACAAGGAAGACATGGCATGTTACAGACCAATAGCACTTATCCCTATTTTTTCAAAAATATTTGAAAAAATTATATATAATGCAATTAATACTCACTTAGAGAAGTTCAATCTATTTGCTAAAGAACTAAAAAAAAAATTTTTGAAAAAATAAGTGAATTAATTTAGCAATCTATGACCTTTTAAAACCAGTATATTCTAATATTGATAAACATGTTCCTGTCTCTGCAATGTTTATGGATATGACTAAAGCGTTCGATTATGTGCACCATGGAACACTTTTAAATAAATTGTACAATTATGGAATAAGGGGTAACGTCCATAAACTTCTTGAATCTTATCTAAACGATAGATATCAGGTTGTAGAAATAAATAATATTCATGTATTAAATAATACCGAACAAAAACATAACTCCATGCCCAAAAAAGTACTATATGGAGTGCCGCAAGGTAGTGTGTTGGGTCCACCGCTATTTTTGATCTACATAAATGATCTGCCGAAAGTTTCACAGCATCCCATGATCCTTTTTGCTGATGACAGCACAGCCATCTTTACAGGTCAAGATACTGACACTTTTGAAAATGAAATAAATTCCACTCTTCGCAATATAATTAACTGGCTGACGGATAATAACTTAATTATCAATTTAGAAAAAACTAAATTAGTCAATTTCGGGCGTAACAATAAAAATAACAACATCAATATTTATTATAATGGGACGAACATTAAACAAGTCAGCTGCGTTAAATTTCTAGGGCTTTGGATAGATAACGATTTGACTTGGCAAACACATATTGACACAATATGCAATAAACTCAATCAGTACTCGTATGCCTTATATAAATTATCTAAAATTGTTGACAAATCAGTTCTTTTGACCGCATACCATGCTTATGTTTCGTCGACACTGAGATATGCAGTCATATATTGGGGCAATGCCACTAATAGGGATTTAGTGTTTAAAGCGCAGAAAAGATGTGTACGTGCAATTGCTGGTATCCGTGTTCCTGATTCATGTGAACCATATTTCAAAGAATTTAAAATATTAACCTTTCCTGCAATCTACATATATGAAGTAGCCGTATTTATAAAAACAAATGAAAATCTATTTGATAAACTTAAATCGAAAAGATATATGTTAAAAATATCTAATTTACCACATAAAACGGCTCTATTTAACAAAAGCTTCTTTGGCATTGCATCAAAAATTTATAACAAAATACCTATTGACATTCTGAGCACTAAGGAACTTCCAGTATTTAAAAATAAATTACGAAACTTTTTAATTGTTAAAGCATACTACAAAATCCAAGATTTCTTGAATTATTGATTGATGTGTTGACCATGTTTTAATTTCACTGTTTTTTGATATTTTGACATTTATAATAACTTATGACATGTAAAATAATTTTTAAATTTAATGCCAATACATAATTATTGTATGCCTATTAGGCAGGACATATTGGAACTTTAATTTATTGTTAAGATCTTGTAACAAACATATGCCCACAATAAAGATATTTGAATTTGAATTTGAGTTTGAATTTGAGGAATAAAAGACATATTTTGGTTATTTGCAGGCTTCCAAAAATTACAATTTATTTGAAACAAAGAAGGGTACATATATTTTATGGATCATTAAATGATAAATGATTTATTTTCTGTAAGTAGGTTTGTACAAAAACTTTTACACGTCAATCATATTAAAAAAAACCTAGATGAGGTCAGCGTTTCGTATCTGACTACTTTGAGAAGAAAGGCCAAAACAAACTCAGAGGTCACAGTCTCTTTTAAAGTCCAGACATAATCTTCGTCACATCATGTGAAGACCATGTAGATTGGTGCCTGAAATGATCTATTAATGAAAGAACCACACAGATTGAGCCACCTGTCCAGTCAGTGCACGCATTTGTCGATATGATGAATTTTATATATACAATGACATGAATATTTAATGTGTATATACAATACGGATATAATCTTAGTCAGATAATTTGAGGACCATGTAGATTGGTGTCTGAAATGGTCTTTTGAGGAAAGAACCACACCGATTTGAGTGGACATGTCCAGTCAATGCACGCATTTGTCAGTTATCGTGCAGCTCTACTCAAAACTTAAGGAGCTTAACGATTCGACGAACAATACCAAAGAAAGGATATTTGGGTAGGCCGCATAAAGTGTTCAAACCACCATCATAAAAACTAAGAGAAAAAAATAAAAAACAATGACCCACAATTAATAGTCCTCACATTCATAATAATTAAAATAATATAATACTTTACGAAGTAAATATTCATTTCATTGTTATTGTAAAATGGTATACAGGCTGACTTTGAAAACATGCGACAAAATTTAAGGGAGTGTTCTACCCATCAATATGAACAACTTTTACTATGGGACCAAAGTAGAAATCGCGAAAAAATTATCAGCTGTTCCCTACATTTTGACGAGTTCAGCGAACTTAAATGTAGGGAACAGCTGATTTTTTTTTCGCGATTTCAAGGTTGGTCCCATAGTAAAAGTTGTTCATATTGATGGGTAGAACACTCCCTTAAATTTTGTCGCATGTTTTTAAAATCAGCCTGTATAAAAAAGAAAAATATAAATAGATGGCAAAAAAAAAACAAGTCAAGATTCCAATGATCAGATGCCAATTGACTGTTACTCTTACTTTGGGAAAACAGAGATTCTATAATAGACGCACCAGTCCATAAAAATCATTGAATGCGCAGTTTGTGTCAGTTTCTAGATAAATATCGGACTTCAATGGTGGTGAAGATCGGTTGACGAGTCGGGGCTGTCATGCAATGTGAATAAAAATGTGCTGCAGGTTTAATTTTAATTCAAAGTGGCTAGTACGTTAAAACGACAATTTCATATTTAAAACCCCTATTATATACTTCTACTAATCCTTCTTTGCTTCTACGTCTATCTACCTATGTCATCATTTCAGCCGAAAGACGTCCACTGCTAGACAGGCTTCCTCAAGCACCGCCTCTTCGGCCATTTCAGTGCTTCCCGCATCCAGCTGATTCCTACGGCCTTCACAATGTCATCGATCCACCTTGTAGGAGGCCTGACAACGCTACGTCTTTCAGTACGCGGTTGCCACTCCATAATCTTTCCGCCTCATCGGCCATCTGTTCAGCGAGCAATTTGTCCTGCCTACCGCCACTTAAGTTTGGTAATTCTTAGGGCTATGTCGGTTACCTTGGTTCTGGATCAACGCTTATAGTGCCCTTTTAAGGTCAGTTTAACTTTCTGATTCTCCGAGAAGCGGATTCGTCGACCAACATTATGTTAACAGCTTCATGCAAAATTTATCGGTGAAAGATCTAGTCAAAGTCAAAGTGAAGATTCAAGCATCTTGCACCCTAAAGGGTTTCACTCAAGGAAGGTACGAACATTTCATATTTTTTTTACTAGGACTTACCGTTTTTGAGCTATGACCAAAAACCTGAAAATGGTATTTCTGTTATCGACATTTGCTCTTGAATTCGGATGCAACTTACTTTGACTGTTGGCCCGATCCTTTAGCGATCTGTAATGCTATTGTTGCTGAAACACCTGAGGTCCTGGGCCGTTCCTTATTTACGAATATTGCATAACTTAGGCGATCGACTCTTTCATTACGTACAGGGTGGAAAGTCGTAGCGGGCCCAGGACGGGGAGTACCCTATTGATGCTACATTGTTACCAAGTTTTGCTCAAAAGGAAAGACTCCACTTCTTTTTAAAGTTGGTATAACAACATTCAAACATATTGGAAAAATCTCTTTCTTGAACCAAACGCAAATAGTCCGTTTTTATGGCACCAATCAATAGGGTCAATCATAAGGATAACAATCTCCCTAATAAACATTTCATATTTAAAAATTCACCAGCATTCATTCATTTTGTTCATCTTAAATCAAAGATTCTTGTTTAACAGCAGTCATAGCCTAGTGGTGTGACCGTCGGACTGCTAAGTCATAGGTCGCGGGTTCTACCCCAAGGCACGCACCTCTGACTTTTTGGTCCATGTGCGTATTGTATAATTATAAATTACTTAAAAAAAACGATGAAGGAAAACATCGTGAGGAAACTGTCTGAGACATATTTCTCGACGGCATGTGAAGCCAAGTCAGAGGCCTATTATGGGTAGCATAAAAACTCTGACATCAGGTTAGTCACTAACAATGCGAGAAAGAGAAAGAAAGTTTAATTTTTTTATTTACATCACATAGTGTATGAAATTGTGTATGAATAATAAGGCTTACAAAAAACCGGCCAAGTACGTGTCGACCACGCACAATGAAGGGTTCCGTAGTTAGGATGAATTCATCCCAAAAACAAACTTAACATTGTAGTTGAAAAATATGCTCTCCCATACATCTATATACGTTACGGTCTATTCTTCAACTGCAAATTTAAGTTGGGCGACGATTACTCGTTAACTTGTAAACCCTACTTAGCTGTGATAGTTTTCCTTTTAATTTCGTTCTATATACTACTGCCATGAATTTTTTCACATGTCCAAAACCAAACATTTAGCTGGCAGGGGGGAGGGCACTTGACTCTAACAAAAAATAACACTTTAAAGCTTAATATTACGCAAACGGATCTCAGAATTGAAAAATGTTTTTGACAGACCCACAATATTTTTGAACGGCCTATTCAACGATACCCCCCATACCATGTATTAGACGAGAAAAAAAAATATCATCCCCGGTTTATGTGCAAGAGTGGTTCTCTAAAAAAATGTTTTTCATGGTTTTATTTTACGACTTTTTTGGCGTGAATAATATGTACACCCATGCCAAATTACAGCTTTCTAGGACTTAGCATCTCTGAGCTAAGCCGGGGACACACGGACGGACGGACGGACAGACAGACAGACAGACTGACAGACAGACAGACGGACATGGTGATACTTGTTTACTACGGAACCCTAAAAATGAGAGGAACTATTCGATAAATTAACAGCCATGATTTTACTCACAAAACTTTATTATGATTTTAAAGTAAAATAAGAGAAATATGATTAAGTAGTGCTTGAATCATTTATTTTGAAGTGTGATAAAAAGTACTGAGTTCCAGCAGTGGGAAAATTATAGGCTGATTATCTGATTATGTATATAAGTATCTGATAAAAAGTGGAATGCAATAATAATAATGCAAGTAAAAAGCAAGAACAAGAAAAGTAGAACAAGATAAAAAAATTGCTATTAAAAAGTTGAGTATCTCGCGATTGCCGCATCTCGTTCAAATGCTGCGTAGAAAAGTGAAGTAAGAGATCGAAGTTCTCAGAATCTGCAAAAAAAAAACGTAATGCTAGTAGATCATGACCAATCATAATATAGGTATAACAACAGAACACATTTAAAGTGGGTTCTTCTTATTTATGGCTGGTTCTAAATTATCGGATTAAAGTGATAACAAACTTTGTTCAGCAGGTTTAGCACGAGAACCGTAGAGAAGCCTTTTGTCAACGACGGAAGAGTAGACAAAAATTACGTTTACAAAAGAACATTTTCGGTAGACAAGTTATTTCTATTCTACAGTAAAGTAGAATTAAAAAGCGTCAAGCTAAGCCTGCTGGTTAATTCTTATGCAATCACTCACTAAAGGGTTTACATTCATCGGTATTTAGATGGTTTCAATAATTCACGACTTTTTCCAACCATTATTGTTTGAATAAAATTATTAAATTGTAATTGGAAAATCAACAACAAAAATTGGGCTTAGTCCCATCTCTTCCCCTTCCCATCTCTTCCCCTATGCGTTTATACCTACAAAAAATTCCCATCTCTTCCCCCTGCCATAAATCACTCAAAAAAAATTTGGTTATGTTTTTAAAAGTACAGTCTCATCCATATTTGTTTGAGCCACCTATTTAGAATATTAACTAATTTATATTGACATTGCCTATCGGTTCACCCTCACAACTATAATAACAAAAGATAGAGCGAGAGGGTAATTAAACGTTATGCATAACATACTCTCAAACACACACTTTTCACTGTTTGACACTGTCAAATTGACAGCATTATCATAATATTGACAGCTTCTCATACCTATCCTACTTTTTATTATTGTTTTTATTTTAACGAATAATTGTCAACTGTATTGCCAGTTATTTATATCTTTGAAAGATATTTTTTTATTTCCAACTAAATGAGAAAAAAATTAAAACATGCATTAAACGCACACTTTTATGAAGATAAAATTGGACGATTATATCGTAGATAAAAATGCTTGGCTGGGTGTTATTTACCTGAAATATATGTTTTTTTATTTTTTTTTAATGCTGGTTCTGCTCCACAACCACTTGGGCTCACTTGTTAAATTTTAATATTTGGAAGAGGTGTTTATTCTTTTTGTTTGCTCTGACATTACATTTACAATCTTATCGTTTATTTATAAGTAGTACTTAATCAAGTTTTAGTTGTTGAATACTTCAATAGGTAATAATGATTTTCGTTTTGCTAGTAAAATTTTATTAATCATTGATATACATTGCAAGCTATAGTTTTGTTTAATTTAAAATATTTTTTTCAATTCGTTTATTATGTTATGATGTATGTTGACTTAAAAAAAGCTTGGCAGTAGAGTATGTCATGCTCACTTAAATATCTCGCTGATGGTGGCGTTTGTGTTGGATCATTCGGCTCTTATCTGCCAGGGCTTATTTGTAATCTTTAAATCATACATTTTGTATTGTTTTTAAATAATTTATTTTTTTACATTGTTCTCACTTATAGAAGCGACAAGAATAATGTACCCAGGATTTTATAATATCTTGATTTAAAAGAGTGTCCTTGGATTTTCTTGCCTGTTCTTCTCCATAGAGATCTACGTTTTGGAATGGGAAAATAGCTTCAACTTTCTGACTAACTGACCTACTCTTTGATAATTCAAAAATTGGTTTTATTGAAATACATGCTTTGAGTTTGAGTTCACTCAAGAGGGCCTAGCCAAGTGGCATTTGGATTCAAAGTGTTTTTCGCATTTCTATAACGACTTTCAACAGGATTGTTATAAATAATCATTTCGGTAGCTTACATAATCAGCCTATAATGTGTAAGTAGGCCTGTGTCCCAGCAGAGGGATCTGCTGGGACACAGGCCTACTCTCTGTGAGAGTTAGTGGGCCGTAATCCATCACACGGGCCTTGTGCGGGTTGGTAGATGTCACATGTCTTCGTAGTTTTGGTTCTAAGACATGCCGGTTTCCTCACGATGGTTTCCTTCACCGTTTAAAGAGCAGTGGTGATTAAATAATTTACTCAAAGTAAAGCGCCTGTCAGGAATGGATACTTTCTACAACTGGCAAAGTGATTGTGTGCTAAATACTCTTATCCCTCGTTTGGTAATTTAAGTCAATCCAATACATTTATGACTTTTCTGTTATCATTGTCTCTGATAAAGGTAATTTTGTCTGTGCCCCGAGGACGTATCTGCTCCAATATTCATCTGCGAAATGCTAAAACTGTTTAATATTAACTTACCATAGCCATTGAAGTTACACCAACATTAGTAACACCTAGTGCCTTCACATGTACAGGTTCCTGTACATTCATTAGGAAGAAGAGCACTACCTTTCTGTTCTTTACGTCCATGCACTCCCATGGTATGCCATATACAGCGTCTTTTAATTTTTCACTCTGCAAATTTATGTTATTATCATTAAGCCAAAATTAAAGAGCTGTGACATTTCGATTTTTGTTAAATAATTAAGAATTTAAAAGCATTTCTTGTCACATACCCTAAATGAAAGCCTTTAATAATTTCAGGAGCAAAAAGTAAACATAACATGACCTGAAGTCTGCTAAATATACGCAAGTACTTCTACGTTTTAGGGTTCCGTACCAAAATGATAAAAAGGAACCCTTATGGTGAGACTAAGTCTTTCTGTCTGTCTGTCTATCTGTCACACCTGGATATCTCAAGAACTACTAATGCTATCAACTTGAAATTTAGAATAGTTTTAGATGACGTTTGCCCAACTATTTTGTATACAAGAAAGGGACTGAAAGGGGGTCTTCAAATTTGAAGTGGGGCTACTAGGGCATGTGTGGTCTCATATGAAAGAACGCTGTTTGCACATTCCCAAACATTTTTTATTTTTATATTAGGCAGCATAGTTTCTGACTTTTGACGAAAATTAAAAAAAAAGATACCGTTCCCCCCTATCTCCAAAGTTTGCATGTATAAAAATCTGAAATTATTCTATGTGATAGAAGTGTATGTAAAGATTACAGGAAAAATAAAACCATATCTCTAAATAGCACAGTTTTTCAGAAATCATCAACATCATAAATACGCTCTTGGCCGGTTTTTTTAAGTTGGATCAAGAGCGATTTCATTAATTGCACTTTTACTAACTTTTGTTTGTATTAAAATTGTCAAAAAATAATATTACCGTTTTGACAGTTACGTCGTGATAGACCATCGCAACGTAACTAGTGAAGTAACCATACGACTTGGTACTCGATACTCACGATAAATCGATTCAAGTTAAATGTCAAAACGGGCCTATTATTTTTTGACAACTTTAGTCGGTCGTGTGCTGCTTATTTTCTCATTTATGATATACTCGTACGTAAAGGTATTTTGTACCGACCAATTTTTTCGTTTATTATTTATCAGTGGAAACTTGTCAATGCCCTTCAATTTTATATTGTTTAAGAACTAATAATCTTACTTTGTATCAGTCTTACCTCACTTCCAACCAGTTCGAAAATAACTGATAACTGAATGAGTTGTTGGGTCAATATGATAGTGAGAGGTAAATAACGCATCAGAGCTTGCGTTGTCTGAAAAATTAAATCCATTGTTTAGATAATATACATAATCAGCCTATATTGTTCCCACTGCTGGGACACAGGGCCTCCTGCCTTTGAGAGGGAGTGGGCTGTAATCTACCACGCGGGCCCAGTGCGGGTTGGTAGATGTCACTCACATGTCTTCGAATTGTTGGTTCTGTGACATGCCGGTTTCCTCACGATGTTTTCATTCACCGTTTTGAGAGCAGTGGTGATGCAATTATTTACACAAAGTAAAGGGCCTGCCTGGGTTCGAACCCACGACCTACGGACTCGGTAAGTCGGGGCCGTTACCACTGGGCCACCACTACTGACATATACAGGGTTATTTTTAAAACGTCAATAACCTCTTAAGGGGTCATTGTACTCATCATTATGAACAATTTTTACTATGAGACCAAACCTGAAATCGCGAAAAAAAAATCAGCTGTTCCCTACATTTTAACGAATTATTCGAACATAAATGTAGGGAACAGCTTGTTTTGTTTTCGCATTTCAGTTTTGGTCCCATAGTAAAAGTTGTTCATAATGATGAGTACAATGATCCCTTAAGAGGTTATTGACGTTTTAAAAATAACCCCGTATAAATATATATATTAAAAAACAGCTATTCATTACTTTGATCGTTCTAATCTTGTCAGATACTGACCATCTCTGAACATTCTAGGAGCAATAGGCAGCCGCTTGCCTGATGAAAGATGTAATACACGAACAGCATCGGCCCAAATACATCTGACATTGTGTCTACAAACCTGAAATAAATATTTTCATGTGAATAAATGAATATTATCAAAAAAAAAACTGTCTTGTTATTGGTCAGTAAATAATAACTTACGCAACAATCTCACGATGGTAAATTATACATTCTTTTAACCTTTCAGAAACTTGTAATAGTTCTTCTTTGGAATATTTGTCAGCACGTTTATCGAAGTCATTTTCTAACAAAAAATTAGAATTGGAACTCGGTTTTGGGAAATCATTCAGATTATTAATGAGTATTTTGAAGTGGCCCCAAAGATTGAAAACCATTAGTGACAGAAACAGATCGAACATGCAGAACCAAGTTGAGCATAGATATGACAAGATCCTGCAAAAAGAAAAATGAAACAATACAATACATTATTCTACAATAATAAATACTAACACATTCAGTTTATACCGACTCTCACATCATAAAACCTGATGACTAAGACTCCACGTATTTGTATTTGTTGATATATTGGCGTGTACTAGCCGACATACAGCGTGTTACTGAAAGGGTATATCCATACAAACAGGGTCAAGAGTGCATCTGGTTCAGAAGCTCTGTACAAAATTTCAGCTCAAAAAGAATAACTTTGAAAATGTGTGGTATTTTTTTTATTTTCATAGTTTATTAAATTTAAATCATAACAAACGTGTCACCGCATTACGAGGGTCACTAACCATTATCTGTGTCTGGGCGTCTAGTACATACACACACCTGCCACAGCTCTGCGATACTGCGCCGCAACGAAACGCGGCGGCGCGGGCGGCACGATTGGCGGCTGGATCAAACGAATAGATTAAAACGTGTACCGATCAGCTGACTTGATCTAGTGATTTGTATAATTCAATCGGAAACGTTTGATTATTATTAGTTAAATGTTTCTTAACTTTATAATTTTGTGGGTAATATTAAAAAAAAAAGTTGCCATGTAGCTTCTTGTCACCAAAACAATCCGTGCCTTTGATATTTATATACCCTTTCCGTAACACGCTGTATAATATGACAAATAATTTAATTTAATGTTCTTTATCTCATAATGTTAATTACTTTGCATACCGACAATTTTATAGAATCTAAATTGTCTAACTGAATAAACAGCTATGCGCTGAATAGTTTGTTGCGCCCCTTTTTTTAGGTAAAGCACAGTAGTGAAGGGCGGGTGTTTTGCCGGGGAGTGTCTTTTGTTATTTTCAGGGCCCGTTTTGGTTATCCATTGGAAGGGTTTTCGATAGGGTTTTTCTAAGCGGTTAAACAAAAACCCATACGATATGGGTAACCCTTATGAACGGCTCAAATTAAATTTTGGTAACCCATTGAAAGGGTTTTCCATAAAAACCCATACGGTGTGGGTAACCCTTTTGAACGGCTTCATTTAAGCCATTCAAAATTACCCACACCGTATGGGTTTTTGATTAACTGCTTAGAAAAACCTTATCGAAAACCCTTTACATTGAAAGGGTTTTCGATAGGATTTTTCTAAAATGGTAACCAAAATGGTCCCTGGGAAGAATAGAGATAGAATTGGTCATGTACGCATGCTGGGCGAATACGGAATTAACATAATATTATGATTTTTTCATGTTACTACGTTTCAAGTAGATATAGAACCCATTGAATGGGTTATCATGTAACCCTTTCACTGGGTTTCAAGTAAAAAACCCATTCAATGGATTATTATGTAACCCTTTCAATGGGTTTATAGTATAAAACCCTTTCAATGGGTTACATTATGACAAAGGTAACCCATTTAATGGGTTACCCCTTCGAAAGGCTTAACCCTTAACTGGGGTTGTACGGTCCCTGGTTATTTTGACGTTCGAAAAGTGCTGATTTTCAGCCTAATTTGGATAAATGACTTTTGATTTAATTCTATTATAGATTATAGACTAGCTTCTGCCCGCGACTTCGTTCACGTGAAAGTCGTAATAATGTTCAATATACAAATAACAGCTACATTTTTATAAATAAAACTGCCTCGTCGGTCTATTGGTCGCAAGCGTTACTGTTGAGCATGAGGTCTGCACAAGGTAGACCGATGACTTTGTGAAGGCCGTAGGAATCCGCTCGATTCGGGAAGCACAGAAATGGTCTAAGTACTGATGCTTGGGGGAGGCCTATGTCCAACAGTGTCTTTTGGCTAAAATTATGACCTCCAGGGGACCGTAAACCTACGTATTTGAAATTAATTTCAACTTGATACTTCCGTTCCTGAGAAAAAGGGGTTTCACTTACAGACAGATAGATGGACGGACGGGTGAACAACGAAGTGATCCTATAAGGGTTCCGTTTTTCCTTTTGAGGTAGGGAACCCTAAAAAGTAAAAAAATGTACCTATGGGTAAAGGTTTTTGCGGTTTCTGTCTCTTCTAGTACTCAAACCTCAGTTGGTCTAATAGAGTTATATTTTATGATCCTCCTAAGAAACAAATAGGCACAAATTTTTTTTTGAATGAACATTGGCCATTTTCTTGCTGATTGTAATTTTTTTTCACACTATATTGTCTCTAAAAGTTAAGGATAGTCTTCTAAGACCGATTTCTTGTAGCTACAATGTACCCTTACTGCCCAATCTCAAAAATCCATTCTGTATTAAAAAAAATATATATAGATTAGATTAGATTTTTTTTTGTAGTTTTTCATAAAGATGATGGTGATTAAATCTGTAACTATCTTACTGTAAACTATAGAGGAATACAATCATAATGCAATATTGCTCATCCCCCATAGCAAATAGCGTGATAAAAATATAGCCTACCAATTGACCAGATTTACAGGGAATATATATGCAAAGTTTAAACAGAATCTTTCCGGGTAGAATTTGCGTGATGCTGGAACATGCATTTATAGAATCATACGAACATAATGCAATATTGCTATCCCCCGTAGCAATTAACGGGATAATATATATCCTACCAATCGACTAGACTTTTATGGAATATGTATGCAAAAACTGAACAGAATCTATCCAGTAGAATTAGCGTGATGCTGGCGACATACATTCAGACAAACAGACAAACATTCTAAAAAGTATATTTTCGGCATTGGAATCGAACCCAAATCCAAAAATATTGTATGTACATTTTTGAATTCGTTCGACGAGTGGCAATACTTCATCGTACGTCCGTCGCACCCTTTTTTTTTTTTTGGGTGGAAAATTATCAAATAACTTCTCTCACTCTGGGCGGAGCGGGAGGGTGTGTCAGACTTTTACTGACTAAAAACCCACCCGTATTTCTTCATTTGCCAGTGCCAGGGCCATGAAATCCCTTTCGGACAAACTCGCAACCCTGGCAGGCATTGGCCCTAACGGACCCCGTCAGTTGCTGCTGACAAGTCTTTGAGGCGCGCGTGGAATACAACGTGCCATCGACCCGGGCCTGGTCCTTATCGGACGGTGAGCTACCCATCGCTCACCGTCCGCAAGCCCGCGCCTACAGTGGCCGGGAATCGGACTGCGATTGCCGACGCCCGGGGCGTCTCCTGCGGCGACTAGAGGCGCGAGAGCGTGGATTTTGCCTTTTCTATCACGCGTTCCGCCTCCTCCTTCGCGAGCATTACTGTTTTATTTTTTTAAACGTTGCCCCACACTAGGAATTTCTCCTGTATTTTGGGTGCGTTTACAAACATATAAAACTCACATACACAAACAGCCAGACCCAGAACAACTACTTGTAGGCACTACTACGCTGCTACTTGTTTCGCAGAAGGAGGTGAGTCCGTCGCACCCTGGACGGTAAGTTCCTCCTCGGCAGAAGCTGTATTTGTAAAATATGTGAAGACGAAAATACGACAGTAATTAAAATTAAATTTCGTATATCTAATGAAGTCGCTAGTCGGATTATTGGCAAAACATATAGTCAGCCCATCACTTCTACTTACTTGGTTTGATTTTTATTTCGATGTTAGGATTTACTCGATCGTTTTAAAATACTTCCTGTATACCAATATTGTCCGGGTTTCGTTCGTGATTGCGTCGATAAGCAAGCGCAAGATTTGTGAATCAATTAAAAATAATTATTTGATGATAAGACACACATTACATGAATTGTATGATAAAAATGTCGCTAACTTACCAATTAATAATACAAGCAACCGTATAACCCTCAATTTCAGTCGACGTGTTAAACGGATATGGGAAATACAGAGAATGTTCAAACGTCGAGTTTTGGAAACCGCCACTTTTGTACCTTCCGGCAACGTAGTTAATGAACATAGGTATCAGGTTGAAGAGAGATAGGCCAACTAACATCTGGGATACTAGCCATAATGTGAAGAAATGAGATATCAAGTGGATATTTTTGTGAGTCTGGAACAGAAGATAATTTAAATAACCATTTTTTTTAAATAAGTTGGTGTTCCACAGGGAAGTATTTTCGGACCTGTAGTATTTTTTCAATAAATAAAATTGATTTTATTTAACTACCAAATAAAAATAATAATAATTAATATATATATATAATATAGATTGCTATTTTATTGCTATTTGCCGGTCGTAGTGAACAGACGTATCGAACAATTATTGCAATAAACAAATAATCACTTGTGAAATTGTGACCTAGTTATCAATAGCCAGTAATAAACTCATTCTCGTACAGTAAATTTGTGTAAGGTGTATTATTAGACGAAATGACAGGTGTTTAACAAGAACGATATAACCTGCTTTATGATGGAGGATAGTCCATTCAACCGGAGTAGTAAATGTGTTCGCTCCCCGCCTTCTACTCCTGTGCCCGTGGCCGTAGCCGCCTCTACCCCTCAAGCACCTATCCAAAGGAACGATGCCCCTGAAGTTGTATCGACGTCAGAACTTCAGAGCTGGATGGCGACTATCGAACAGAGCCTGAAAGAGGTGTGCGCTATTGCAGCTGAGGGAAAGCTGAACGTGGAGCAGAAAACGCGCATCACTAACCTATGCCGGAAGATTGGTCACGGAACCTCGCAGATGGCCGTCATGTACCAGTCCATCAAAGCTAAAGCCCTCCAATCGCACTATGCTGTCCGAACTCTGGAAAACCAACTCGACTTTTCGCAGCAGCTACAGAACCTTAGGCTGAGTATTGAAGATTCGACGAAATCTGCCCAGGGATCTTCCTTTGCTGACATGGTAAAGAAAGGTGCCAACAATTTTATCCAGCCAAGTTCTGTAAGTTCTGTGGCCATATATCCGAGTGACAAATTGAAGACCAGCGATGAGACTAAAACTCTTGTCCAAAAAATTATCAGCCCCGAACAAATGAAGCTCCACGTGAGAGGCCTGCGCAAGACGAAGAACGGCGGTGTTATCATCAGCACCGAGACGAAAGACGACATCGAGAAGCTGAGACAATCGGTGCAGCTCACCAAATCAGGTCTAACAGTCGACGAGCCCCTTAAAAGGAAGCCTAGGGTTGTAATTATAGGAGTGCCGACATCCATGCGGGAAAATGAGGTTTTTACCTGTGTGTACAACCAAAACCTAGCCGAAAAAGTTCAGGACTGCAGCCTTGAGACGTTTTTGAGTTTGATTAAATTGAGTCATAAGTCAGGTAAGAAAGAATCCGATACATGTAATTACATTGTTGAGGTACCTGCAGTCATACGCAAAGCCCTGATATCACAAGACCGAGTTTTTGTAAATTGGTCATCATGCCCTGTGAGAGACTTTACTTTGGTCACACTATGCTATAAGTGTCAGCAGTATGGACATGCGGCCAAGTCATGTCGGCAGACATCGCATACCTGCGGCCACTGTGGTGATCAAGGTCACTCAGTAAAAGAATGTCCAAAGAAGGCTGACGAACCAAAATGCGCTACTTGCTTGCATTTCAAAAAGCCAGACAAGCATAACACAGGTGCTGCTGACTGCCGCCATGGGATCTGGAGGCGAAAGTCCTCGCGCACATGTGGGTGTGGCGCGAAGAGGCGAAACGCCGGGGTGAAACTCCGCTGCCGCAACAAATCGCGGCACAGCGGACGGAGCTCCGGCAGGATCTCATGGCGACATGGAAAGTGCGATTGTCGCAACCCAGTGCTGGGCACGCCACAATTGCGGCGGTAAGTCCCCTCTTTGAGGAGTGGCTAGAGAGGCGCCACGGCGTCCTCACCTTCCGCCTGACGCAGGTCCTCACCGGACACGGTTGTTTCGGGAGGTTCCTGTTCAGGATAAAGCGGGAGGAAACGCCCGGGTGTCACCACTGTGTGGATCGCCCGGAGGACACGGTGGAGCACATGGTGGAGGTCTGCCCTGCTTGGGCGGAGCACCGCCGTGTCCTCACGGAGGCGATCGGCGGCGACGATCTCTCGCGTCCGGCCCTGGTTCAGGCCATGGTTCGGAGCGAGAGTGCATGGGAGGCCGTCACCTCCTTCTGCGAAACAGTAATGCTCGCGAAGGAGGAGGCGGAGCGCATGAGGGTGAGGCAGGGTGCCCGCCCTTCCGCCCTAAGTCGCCGCAGGAGACGCCCTGGGCGTCGGGAATCGCAGGCCGATTCCCGGCCACCGTAGGCGCGGGCTTGCGGACGGTGAGCGATGGGTAGCTCGCCGTCCGATAAGGACCAGGCCCGGGTCGACGGCGCGTTGTGTTCCACGCGCGCCTCAAAGAGACGTCAGCACCAATTGACGGGGTCCGAAAGGGCCAATGCCTGCCAGGGTTACGAGCCTGTCCGAAAGGGATATCGTGACTCTGGCACACAGGCATCTGAAGGAACACGGTGGGTTTTAGTCAGTAAAAGTCTGACACTCCCTCTCGCTCCGCCCAGAGCGGGAGAAGTTATTTGATGATTTCCCACCAAAAAAACTGACTGCCCGGCGAAAATAATGGCTGAAAAAAGGTACATCAATACTGTAGATTATGAAGGCGCCTAAGAGCGCCGTTAATTTGTTATTTTTCTGTCCTTTTTTTTTTTTTTTATTTTATATTTTTATTTAAACTACCATTATGATTAATGTATTAATTAATGATTTAGATAATTTCTCTGTATCCGAGTCCAATGTTTGTGAAGCTGAAAACTGCAAACAATATCTTTCCGGCTATAAATCTCCATTAACCATATTAACACAAAATATTCGCAGTGTTTTTAAGAATTTTGATAGCTTTAGTACATTTCAGCAACGGCTAAGCATAAATTGTGACGTCATTGTTTTAACCGAATGCTGGCTTGCCAAACAATATAACATACCACAAATCCCGGGATATAATATGTATCGAAGCACCATAAATTACAACCAAAATGATGGTGTGATAGTTTATGCAAGAAATCATCTGAACGTCTCTGTTGAGGAACCTGATATGCACGACTGTAACAGATTGTTTGTTAAAATTGGCTCAGAATTTGCGATATTAGCATTATATCGACCTCCGTCTTTTAAAAATACTAGCAATTTTACTGACTCTCTGAATGAAATCTTGCAGAACCTGTCATCCATCAAAAACACGATTGTAATTGGAGATATTAATATCAATATTCTTCCCGGAAGTGCTGATGCTACTGCTCAGGACTACCTCAACCTATGCGCCTTTCATGGCCTGCTCCCAGCACACAGCTTTCCTACACATCACAGTGGTTCCTGTTTGGATCATATTATGCTTAAATCGAATTTCCCTTCACTTGCACTTGTTGTTAACTCAACTATTACCGATCACAATGCTGCCCTACTAACCCTAAATTGTAAATTACCTAAACAAGACACTCGCAAAATTTCAAAACTGAACATAAATAAACTTGAAGATGATTTACGCGTCATCGATTTCGATCCAGTCTATAATTCCGCTGACCCGCAGTTTTGCATGTTGTTTGTAATTGAAAACTTACGAAATGCAATTCAGAAAAACACAGTCGTATCGCAGTTGAGCAACAAAAACCACAACATAAAACCATGGATCACATCAGGTCTTATTCGTTGTATGAAACATAGGGATAAACTGCATATGAAAGCTAAATCGAATCCAGAAAATGCAGTATTGCAACTTTCGTACAAAAGATATGATAAATGATAATGATAAATGATAAATGATAAATGATAAATGATTTTATTTCTGTAAGTAGGTTTGTACAAACACTTTTACACGTCAATCATATTTTAAAAACTAGATGAGGTCGGCGTTTCCTATCTGACTACTCTGAGAAGAAAGGCCGAAACAAACTCAGAGGTCATAGTCTCTTTTAAAGTCCAGACATAATCTTGGTCAGATCATGTGAAGACCATGTAGATTGGTGTCTGAAATGGTCTTTTGAGGAAAGAACCACACAGGTTGAGTGGACCTGACCAGTCAGTGCACGCATTTGTCAGTAATCGTGCAGCTCTACTCAGAATATAAGGAGCTCAACGATGCGACTATCAATACCAAAGAAAGGCCATTTGGGTAGGCCACTTATATGACTCAAACTGCCAGACCATGATTAACACTAACTGAGAATAAAAGAAAGGGAAAAAAAAATATTATGCAATAACCCACATAGTCTTCACATTCACAATAATTAAAATAATATAATACTTTACAAGTAAATATTCCTGTCATTGTGTATAAAATAATAATTAAATGTCACTGTTTATAAAATAATAAGGTTAGCAAAAACAAAAAAAAAAAACAATAAAAATAAACTACCTCAATATGTACAAAAATTGGAGCAGCTCAATCCCAAGCCTTTTTGTCCTCAATATAATCTTTAACAGTATAAAAGGCTTTCTGGCACAACTTACGTTTAATGAATGATTTGAATTTATTAAGGCTTAGATCTTGAACGTGGCTTGGAAGTTTATTATAAAAGCGTATACATTGACATCGAAACGAGCCACCTATTTTCTTGAGCCTTGTTGTAGGTACAACAAATTTGTGTTTGTTCCTAGTATTTATATTATGGATATCACTGTATTTTTTAAATAATTTTATATTTTTATGGGCATATAATAGATTTTCAAAAATATACTGAGAAGGCACAGTCATTACATTAATTTCCTTAAATTTCTCTCTGAGAGAGTGTCTTGGACTTAATTTATAAATTGATCGAACAGCTCTTTTCTGCAAAACAAAGATAGTCTGAATGTCGGCAGCATTTCCCCATAACAGAATACCGTACGACATTACACTATGAAAATAGCTAAAGTACACTAAACGGGCTGTCTCTATGTCAGTTAAATTACGAATTTTTCTAACAGCATATGCTGCGGAGCTTAGCTTTTTTGACAGTTTATCTACATGTGGGCCCCACTGAAGCTTAGCATCCAAAGTCAAGCCCAAGAATACAGTGCTATCTTCAGGATTCAATTCTTCGCCCTTTATTAACACATTAGTTTTCACCTGCCTAACGTGAGGTAGCGTAAACTTAATGCATTTGGTTTTTTTTTCATTTAGAAGTAAATTATTAACATTAAACCAGTGAACTACTTTTGAGATCGCGCTATTTACATCGTCAGTAACCAGCTGCTGACGTTTAAGTTTAAACAAAAGTGAAGTGTCATCTGCAAACAACACTATATCATGATTATCCTTTATGAGGTAAGGCAAGTCATTAATATAAATAAGAAACAAGAAAGGACCAAGAATTGAGCCCTGTGGGACTCCCATTCTTACTATAGATCCGGGAGATCTTTTCCCATTGACGTCAACGCTCTGAATCCTATTACTCAAGTATGAAATAAGAAGATCCAGAGCGGTGTTCCGGATCCCGTAGTGGCGGAGT